>CM076584.1:1647426234-1647871761 GCA_034641835.2 Pinus albicaulis | reverse complement strand
GGGGTGTTACAATATATATATATATATATATATATATATATATATATATTTTAATCTATGCTATATGTAAAATAGGGCACCGATGCGCTATTTTATTATAGTGCACCGTGCACGTACTGTTTGGCAAATACAATTTTTTATTTTATGTTAATCGGAGCACCATGTAACATATAACGCATCGGGAATCCTTGTTGATAGGGAGCATTGTACGGTGGTCCCATGTGCACCATACTGTGGTCCCCTATTTGTGTGGGGCATTTATAAGAATATGTCACACCGCCCCCTCCACGACACCATATGTTACAAAAATTAACACTAGACGATTTTTTATTATTTTTTCTGTGTTAATCAGTGCGATGGTTAACATATAATGCATTGGTGCTCCTTGTTGACATAGAGCACCATATGGTATTTTATACTATTTTGGTGGTGCGTTTATAATAACATAACGCACCAACGTCAGTGTGTACACCATGAAAACCGCGTCGGTTCCTTGATTTTTTTTTTTTTACCTCAAAAGTTGATGATTTATTTATAAAATATATTAGTGAATGATATGGTACAATTTTTATATTGATAAAGAAATGGCTGACAAGAGATCAAGTAACAAAAATACTGATAACACATCAAGAAAATAAAAAAAGTCAAGTTCTTTGTAAAGTATTTACAAAAAATATTATCTTTGAACTATATGTAAGTTTAGCTAATATGTATTGTTTACTGTGTATCATGTAGAGCCACAAAATGATGAAGCTCAATAAGATGACTTCTGATCTAGGACTAGAAGAGCATAAAAGCTTGATGGAAAAATTGCAAAAGGGTGAATGACGTGAATGAAAAAACACTATCGATCCAATATGAGTTTATTTTTTTAATTTTCATTAATAATATACTTAAAATTATCATATAACATGTTTCAAATAATCTATTAATTCACATTATATGTTTAATGTTCTACAGAGACCAACAACTCAAACAAGGAATGTTGTTCTAAGAAAAGAAAAAAAATAGAGCATGCAAGTGAAAATGAATTTCTCCTTAGCTCATCTGGAGTGGTGCTGGAGGTTAAAGAAAGGGGGAAAATATTTTACAAACATTTGAGGAATCTAGTGGAATGAATGTATAGACATTCTTCCCACTTACAATACAAAAATCAATCCAATAATTCCAAGAACCAAATTTTATCTCAACTACATGAAGAGCTTCAGAATTGGTCAATGAGACATGTCAGACTTTTAATAGAAAAAACATACAACAATAAAAAATAAGGAATGAAAAAGTAATATTCCTTTAAATGTTTTTCTAGAATTATTTATAAATATATCATTTATAAATATCACTTTTTTTATATTTACTTTTCATATATCAATATAAAAATTAAATATTTTATTGTCATGTTACAGTTTTAGGAAGATTATGAAAATCTCAAAAGATGAATGAGCTGATATAAAAAATATGCCAGTAGGAATGTCCAAAAAGGTGTACATGGAAGTGGTCAAGAAAATGGACAAAATTGCATCGCATGAGGAGCCATCTCAAGAACCACGTGCTTCAAATGTAATATGCAATCATTGAATTTTTCGTTCATTAGGTACATTAAACAAACAAATTAGCATTAAATATTAATTTTCAAGTATTTTCTTCCAAAAAAGAAAAAAAATGGAACCCATTCAGCACATAAAACATGATGAGAAGGAAGAAAAGGGTTGATATCTAAGTTTGTGAGTAATTGTTACTTCCTTATAACAACTTAACTAGATTTCATTTTTGTATATTTTAAGTTGTTCTACAACAATCATCATTGAAAGTCTTCAAATAGGTGCTAACATACAAAGAAGAACCATTGAAGGAATTGATTGTCAATTGGTTAAATATGGGTTGTGAGTATATGTTGGCATATCAAAAATTAATTGTGGAATTTGTAAGCATCTATCGATATTGTTTTACTTAGCTCTGTCTATAATTAATAGAACAAAAAAATCTTTTATATTAAATATATGATTTGTTACGGGGCATAAAACTTGCAGGAAACAACTATGGAACTGCGCCAACAGATGAAATCTTGAAAGATGTCATGAAATTGGGTTCTGAAAGAATGTGTATAGTTCATGAGTCAATTGTTTCTATGGTACGTCATTTATTTTTGATTTAAAATTATGTATATTATTTAATATTTCAATTTTCATTGTTATCACCAATGTATAAATACTCATTACATTTATTTTTTTATGTTTGTAGATGGAATGTGAAGAAGAAGAAAAAAATCAACACCGTGAACAAAACATTCCTCAAAATAACCTAATTCATTGAAGTAGCTCGAGTAGTGTAAACAGTTCAAGTGAAGAATTATGATCATTATGTTTTGATATCAAAGCAAGGCGTTGCATTTTCTAAAATATTTGTCTATGAAATCAGACATTTTGTTTAATGTAATAGACATAGTGTTCCAATTGAAAGACAAAGAGATACCAATAACTGTCTCATTTTGTATGACAAATACTGTCTTATTCATATATATACATATATATAATAAAATATGTTTTAATTTATTCTATTGTGTTCTCCATTGTCACTTTGAAATGTAACACCACTGATTAAATTTATGGATGATTAAATATTATAATGAAGAGATGTGAAATGTGATTATATGATATAACAAATTAATCCAAACATCACATCCACATGCACTAATAAAATTTTAATTGATATGAATAATATTATAAGATATGTGTCTTCTTTTCATGAATAATGAATTTTAAAAAATGACAATAATTATAATATGGTATAACAAATTAATCCAAACATCACATTCAAATGAATTAATGAAAATTTAATTAATATGAATACTATTATAAGATATGTGTTGACTTTTGATGAATAATGAATTTAAAAAGTCACAATAATTGCACTTTCACAGGTCGATGTTTCTAAAAAATAAAAAATGAACATCGGTGCATGTCAGTTATTGTACACCAATGCGTTTGTATGATCCAGCTCACTAGTGCATTTCTAACTCTTGATGATTTTCTGGGATACTGTGCATTGTTGCGTTTATGTGAGACTACTCACTGGTGGGTTTGTACAAACTATGGGCACCACAAAAATACCAATACGAATTAGAAAAATTGGTGCATTTGTGCGAAACTGTGCACCGGTGCATTTATGTCAGACTACTCACCAGTGAATTTGTACGACCTATGGGCACCGTATAAATACCAATATGATTTATAAAAATCAGCGTGTTTGTGTGATATTCCACACCGGTGCATTTCTATAATACTACAAACCGGTGTGTTGATACGACCTATGGGCACCACATAAATCCCAATGCCAGTTAGGATGGCCTGGTGCGTCGTATCACCCATAGTGTGCCCGGTGTGGTTTTATACCTTTACGACCAACTGCATGCACCTTAGTAGTCCTTGGGCCAACCGTCTAGATGATACGCGCCGGTCCATTGACACCTGAGCAGTGCACCCATGAAAAAAAATCTGTAATAACCTCTAGCCACCTAGATTTTTTAATTGTGTTGAAATTCCATTAGAAGCTCTACTAAAACCTCCGTTACCAAAAATAGATGTCGTAGAAAATAGTTTTTTTAACAATTTTGGCCAATTTTATAACACTAAAAACCTCCTTTAAAACCTCCCCTAGAGGGTGTTTTCCTTGTAGTGTTAAAAACATAATGAAATTGAACAAGATGATCCCATTATCATAGAAGATAATTCTAACTGAATATTCATAAATATATTTGGATCCTCTCTAGTTTTGGTATGTCCTGAAGGGAATGTTTGACAAGAGAGGAACTAGAAGAAGGCATAAAAATGGTATCTATGGGGAAAGTAAAGGATATAAAATTCCTCTCAGTAGAACACCTCAAATCATGACTATAATATATCAACCACGCTTATCATAAATATTCAATGAAATGATCTTAGAAGGCCATTCAAGTTTTAGCATGTTGGACAACAAGTCTCATTATATAAATTTCCAAAGGAAGGGAGAAGAATAACCTAGGGAAAAACAAGACAATAATGATTGACTTAGTGTTTGTGGAACCAATAGAAGGAATTATAGGAAGAAAATTTGGTAAATAGGTAAAAAATGAGGGGAAAAGGGCTTTAGGAAAAGATATATCTTATCCCAAGAACTTTATTTTTTATAACTGTATCAACTTAATATACATGATAGAGAAAATTTCAAACTACGAAGATGAAGAATCTTAGTGTTTCTTCACGAACATGGGATTTTAAATATAACATGTGACATTAAAAGGAGAGAAGGTGCTTACCCACATATGACATGATAGTAACATCATAGTGCTCACCCAACATATGAAATGATAGGAAGATCATATTCTCGTCAATTAAAGTCAATATGTTACTAATGGAAAAACCACATAGAGAACCCTTCACTTCCAATTTCATTTGAGGCAAACAAAATACGATGTAAAAATATTTTCTATACACCAAGTCGTTAGTGATAACCTGAGACCATTTTCTTAGTACATTGAAAATAAACAACATAAGAGAAGTTATAAATTGACATAAGTTTCAAAAATTGAAGTTAGGAAATGCATAACAACGATTGCAAACATTGGGCAGAGTACTCTCTAAATAGAGTGTGCCTCAATTACATATCGATATTATTTTTAAAAGGGAGCATAGAATATAATTTTGATACAATGCATATAAATAATTGCAAAGATCAGTTAGATTACAATTAGATTTTGGTATCGCCTCAAACTGTGCCATAAATAGTCAAATTCCTTACTTCAATAGGCCTTGCATCACAAAACCCTATGGTATATAACATCTAGTTTGCTTTGTCCAAGACATGGATCAATCCATCACTGTAATATGGGGTGCCTTCGATGCCCTGTATGCCTACCCTTACGTCGCCCCATAGTCGCCCTCTCAGCCAAATTTTCTATTAGTCACCGGTTGGCCCCTCCCCAACCAAAATTACCACCTGTGGCAGTCTGTAATGGATTGGTGTTGTAGGAGACTATCTCAACCTCAAGTGTGTAGGCATCCTGAATAATCTCATAGAACCTCAAGCTCAAGCTCTTTTTGTTTCTTTGGATAGGATTAATAATAAATTTGAGAGTGCAAGGGTGGCCCATGAAAATAGGTGGAAAGTCGCTTTCCAAAAAAGCATCAGGTGAGGATCAGTGGAGATTTGAGAGGGATACAAATAACCTCTAGTTTCTTCCAGATTTGGCGAGCATCTAGAATAACCAGTGAATTAAAACTTTACTACACTGCAATTGGTGCATCGATATTTTTAGCATTAATGCTTTGAGTAAAAAATAATTTAATTTAAGCTCTGCCTAGAGTTCATACAATCATTGTAAAAAGGGCTATTTTTGGAGTGCTTCATGAATTATTTCGAACATTTCATGTAGAATGTAGTATATTTATCATAATGTAGAGCAAGAATTTCTATTTCATTGAAGTACAATGTAATGTGGGTGTCTACCCAAAGTGTGCCCTAGATAAAATTTATTAAAGTTTGTTTTATATGGTGCGATGTGTTGTCATAAATATCTACTTTCGTAATCAAATGATTTTTTTTAGTTCTTTTAGACATTTCAGACAATTACTAATGTGGTAATTGTTACAGAAATAGAGTTAGTGAAACAAAATGTGACTAGATCATGAATGTTGAATTACAAGCTATATAAAAGGTTAGGTTAAGTTTTGAGGAATGCTAAAATATTTTATGCAATCAATGAATAAAAAAGTGAAATTTTACTCAACAAATACTTGCTGCAGAAAATGATACTCTTCTAGTAAATGGTTAATTATAAGGTATGTTGGAAGGTCAAGGTTGATCTAGGTGGATATTGATGGCCACTCACCTATTCCACATCGAGCCCCACCATTGTTTCTTTCGTTATTTTAGTTTCCTTATTTGTATCATAGTTTACTATTTTGGCATTTTCTTGAGTTGTGAACTTTCAGAGACATTTTGAGGTGCTAAACAAATTTTTATTTTTTTATTTTTAAATAGGAAAGAAATAGTATTTTCCTATGTTTGTAGTCAAAATTTTATTCCTCGGATAGATATTTTTAACAAGGTATTTCACACGTCAGACGAAGATCATATGCCAAAGTTATGACCCTCAGAATTTAATGTACCAATTTACCCCAACGGGGCCCACAATTTTGGCGATTCATCTCCTAGGTTTAGGTTTTGGATTTTTATGGTTTTCCATTGTTTGTCAATCACAAATAGGCCCTTGAGCCTCATTTTAAGACATTTATTTGTATTTTTGGAAGTATGTTAGTCGATATGTGTATTATGCATGGCTGCTAGTATAAATGGGGAAAGTGTATGAGATAATAGGAGAGATAAAATGAAAAGGAAAGCCAAATAATTATATTAGATCATAACTTTAAAATATATGTATAGTACATGCCTAACAGATTCACCTCCATTGATAATTCCTTCACTATTGTTTTTTTGATACATTTACCTTGCTCCTCATCTTGTATATTTTGAGTCCTAACAGTCCTTTGTTTGTATATTTTTACATTATCTTGTTATCCGTTTGACAGTTAAATGTTACAATTATTTTTCTTTTTCTCTGTGAAGAATTATCCTCCTCAAATCCATATTAATGAATTTAGTTTTCGCGGTGAAACGACACTCAGAGAGAAAAAAACCATACAAAAGTAAGACAATGAAATGAATTGTTTAAATTAGTATCTCCAATAAGAACTACACTAGCTTTATTCACGCTATAAAACATGTTCATATTACATGATGTAAACTTCATAAGACAATAAAATAATCCTGTATGATATTTATACTTCATAACTTACTTTACATTGGTTAAAATAATTCTATTGCCTTGGAATAGTGCTTTACAACACTTAGTTAATTTTATCTATTATTAATTGTGAATAATATTGTAGTGTTGACATGAACATCCCTAAAATACCTCCTCAAAAAACCATTCCTTGTTCCCTCTTCACTTGTTATGTTGATATTTTATTTTCTTCCAGTGTTGAATTAACAAAATTCAAGGCTAAAAAATAATAGATAATTTCTCTATAATATTTTCATAAGTATGATCAATGGATCAATCATTGAGCTAATATAGGTTCAAGTGTTCCTTTAAAACTTCCACCGAAAGGCTAGAGGTACTACAGGCATTTATATCTTACCATTTATGCTAAATATATTCATCATAGATGACATGCACAAAATACCTTAAGTGCTTAGCCAATTTTGGAAGTTTAATCACATGAGAAAAATCCTTCATATCAAGTTATATTAATATGGATAGTTTCCCCAATTGATCTAGGAACTGTTTTAGTTTCATAGACAATGAAATATCAAGGGATTTCATTTTTCAAAGTTTAAAAATTAAACATGGTATTTCTTCTAAAATTTGACATGCATACAACTTCATAATTTTTTAGTGAGATTAGATCTCCTATATCATTGGATAACTGATGAATATCATAGCAATTTCTGATAGACACATGTTGAAGGGAAGTCATATTATATATACTGAAAGGAGGTTCCTGAAAAGTTCTACAACGATAAATAATGCACTCGAGAAGGATGGGGAAATACAAACAAAACCATCTATATCATATGGTAACATTTCCACAACCCTCATAAAGAATCAACAATAGCTTCTATAATTTTTGCTAGGATTGAAATTTTTTTTGAAGGGGAGGAAAAATTACTATCTCTAACTGAACAAATTTTAGCCAAGTTAATAAAGACTAGATTGATATTCCTTGAAGTGTAGCATACTTAAAATTATGACTAAAAATTATCATAACCCTAAATTTATGCACTGATTTCATAAATGGTGCAAGAACATATTCACTTGTAGAAAATTTTAAGTTAAGAGTCTTGGAAATTGGAAAATTCATATGACACCAATCAATCTTCTTCATTACACCTGAACCTATAATAATCCGGAAACCAACATATTTAGAAACAAATTATGTGTTGCTTGAATATAAGAGATTACAAGATTTTTTTTTATGTGAGGTAGTTCAATATTGAGAAATGGTAAAAAACAACTAGGTTAGAAGAAATAAATATGCACCAATCTTGTGTGAAAGGAAATAATATTAGCCTAAAATGTACTACTTTTTATCTTCAATGATTTTTAATATGTCACGATTCTTTTCCAATTTATTCCTTATGGTGTTTCCTTTGCACCATTTGGTGCAATTGCTAGTTTTAAACCTAAAGAAACTTAGGTATAATTTAACTATAAACCTAAAACAAACTATATTAAAAAATGTAAATATTGTACAATGTAGGCATACACACAGGCATAATAATATTTAAAAATATACTGAAAATTAATCATCCAATACCCAAATTCAAAATATATTATGATAGATTTCAATGTTCCCAGAGTTACTCTTACATTTTAAGGGAGCGAATTCTTGTTTGTGTTCACAACTTGTTGTTCAAATTATCTTTGGTAACAATCGATTCCTTAATTGGTAATGATAATAATAATGACCATAGTAATAATTTTGAACAATAATAATATTGATTAATTTTTCAATACAAATATGGATTTGGTATATTGTAATTTGTAAAGTGCAACGTTAAATATTTTACAATGATGCTCCAAAATATACAAAGTTATCTCACACTATTTGGAATTAATGATATTTTTATTTCATTTGAGAGCATTTATATAGCTACGGAGATTAACATGTATTCCCAATATATTTTCATTTTAAGTAATTCCTTATACTTGTTGTGTATTGAAAATGTGCTTTTATACTCATACTTATCAAAGTCTTTTTATTTATTACAACATAACTTCATCCATTTGAATAATGAATTGGTATATATACACATAATAAATTAATGTGGATATAAATTTGATATCAATTTTAAGTAAATTGAATAATTACTTTTATAATAATGAAAATATATTAAATAATATTATTTTACACTTCAAATTCATATGTAATGTATCATTTTATTTATGAGTGTAGATCCATCTTAATTTCAGATAGGGTCAAGAATGGTCAAATCACTCAAGGTGAAAAAGAGGTTTGTAGCTTGAGATATTTGACCATATTTGATCTCTCTCGACAAATATATCTTGTGTTAAGATGAATCTATATTGGTAGCTAGGAGAACCAAGTTTCTTATTTAATATCATCTTAAAATAAAATAAAAGTAAAATCATAATAATTTTTTTGTAAATGAAATGCTTATATATTTTTGTTATTAAAAAATATAGATTACAAGGTCACGACTTTTAAATATTCGAATCTTCCTTGCAATTTTAAAATTGAGCATGAGGGCTCAATACAAACGCTCAAGTGACTTCTCCATGTAACAAATGCGAGTTATCCATGTAACAAAAATTGCAGTCCCTTTGCAACTAAATTTTAAAACTCCCAATATCTAGACACATTTACATTCCATTATTCGTTATTTTTATTTTAGTTTAGTGTGAATTCTTGATTTTCATACAGAAATGATTTTTCCTTTCTTGTCAAGTTCAGTCCAATATGCATTTTTTGGAGATTTTGACGAGTCATTCAAACACAAATGCACATTGTTGTTCTTGAAGTCTTTCTCATCCAAGTGATTTTTCCAAGAAGTTCCCTTTCCAACATTATTCCTTGTGGTTTCTAGAGGGGATCTATTTTCATTAAGGTTTTGCTTCTTTTCCAATTATTTTAAGTTCGGATAATTTTCACTGGCATGCGAGTGTTCTTGATTGAATTTTGTTATCTCTAATGCACTTTATTTGGTAGCTTTTGTTTCTATATTCTCATCCTTTCTTATCTTGAAACACTTTCTCTCTATATACCATATAGTAATCGTTTTGAGCTCCTTCCCACCATTTATACCTTTAATGTGTTTTTTTATATTTTTTTCTTCGAATCTTGGGGGAGTTTTCTATTACATGCCATGTTTCACAACAAACCCTACACTGGAGTGAAACATTTTTATTGTCAAGCTTTTGGGCCCTCACAAAATTTGGGTATGTAAAATTAATATTAGTGGGAAAACCGTTATTGAAGTCCATATCCACAAAAGTTTGAGCATAATATGTTTTAAATAAAATTTCTTAAGATCATTCCAAATAAAAGATAGAGTTGTATGTAAGGGTAAGTTCGAAATCCTTACCAAAACTGCAATAGTGGAGATGGATGTCATTACTAAATTAAAGGGGCAAACAAAGATTACATGAAGATACCAACACTACTCTAGAACCGTGATATAGATTCAAAAACGGCCTTCTTATCCTCAATATTGTAAAAAAAACAGAAAAGAAACCCTGAGCCATGGGATGAATATTCATATCATTCATTAAATGAGGTTTCCATAACTTACAGATCCTTCTATGCAGATCCATTAGCTGTGGCCAAAATCCATTAAAACTGCAAATCAAACCTTTCTCTGAAAAAATCTTTTCACATTTGAGAACTTCTTCATCAAAACGAAAATTGTGGGAAGGAAATTCTTGAACCACTAGGAGGCTAGATCCAGATTTCAAAATGGAACTATATGAAACTGAGGAAGAGCTTGCTTTTCCAACAACCATTCGTGAAAAATATATTTTCTTCATTGTTGCATAACTAAGATTCACTGTTTATAATATTTACACAAATATTTTCAAATAAACCCACTTAATATGAGCATAGATCAACCGAGTAAGACAAAAACCGTTGAAAATGGAAACAAGGAATCTTGAAGATGGCACCAGGAAAGATTCTAATTTAATTTCCTCTTGAATTAAATTATAATAAAATTGCAATTTCACATCTCATGACAACCTGTATGACCTAAATAAGTTATTTTGACTTATTTGGTTCATTTACTTCAATTTGAGGGTCTAATTTGATTCATTTAAAGTGGTTCCTACTTTGTAGGAGCCATGACTAAGTTTGTTTTGACTTGTATTTAATTAATTTAGTTTATCTGAGTTAAAGTCAATTTAACTAGTTTCAACTATTGGAGGAGCTACTGGAAGGTCCAAGTGTGGAAGTGTAACTTGAACCACATTCAATGATCAACCATATCAATAATATATCTACTATAAATAACTCATGCATCTGTGAGTTGGGAGTTAAACATATGAGTTTGATTTCAAGGGAAGTGTACTATCAATTGTATAATTGTCCAAATTATATAGGTTTTGCACGTAGTGAGAGGAAGAGCTTAGATGGATTATGTAGTATTGGATGGGGATTTCCCTAATTAAAAGAGGATTATTACACAAGGAAACAACATATGGAAACAAGGACTTTGGAAAGCCAAAATTTGGTCAAGTATTGGTGTAAGCTTGTTTATGAAGCAATGAGACATATAGAGATAATGCAGAGGTTTCTCAGGCTTGATAAAAGAATTGCAATTTTCTCATATTTTTTTACTAATGAAATATACATATAAAATGGTTTTTAACTATGGGTTTCGACATGAAATTTTTGTGTAATGTGTTGATTGAATTATTTCTCTTGTATTCTTCATGATTTCAAGTTAGTTTAAATTCGTTTCCACAATCATTGGAGTAGATTCATGTCTATTTTTTTAGAAAATTACAATTATTAGTTTGAATGTAAAATAAATTATTACATTTTATCGTAGATGAAATCATTATAGAAGAGAATAATATGAGTTTATGTAGTGTAAGAGGATCAAATTTACAATATCTTTCTTCAGGGTAAACAAGATTTGATTCTATTTATTGAGACTTGAGTATGCCCTTGAGAGAAGGTTTAATTGCATAGCTTGGGAGGACAGGATGGAAGCAGTATTGGAAGATAACGGGTTGAAGGAGTTCATATAAAATTTTATTCCTAAGCCTCCAACAGTTGATTCTCAAGATCTAGCGAACTGGAAGAAGAATGTAGCAAAGGCGAGAACTATCCTATTGGAAGGTGTTTGAGATAATATTGTTGTGAAACTCCAGAAAAAGGAAATTCCATATGCAATGTGGAAGGCATTGAAAAACTTTTCTTAGAAAAACAATGACCAGATTAAACTAGCACTAAAGGACAAGCTTAGGAAAATCAATATGGAGAAGGGTGACACAATACCAAAATACTTCACCAAGCTCACCCAATGTCGGGATGAGCTTGGAACTGTTGGTGTTACAGTTGTCGAAGACGATATCGTCATCCTAGCACTTCTACATCTTCTCAAGAGCTCGCACAGCTACCAAGATTTAGGAAATGGGAGTTAGAAGGTACGAGAGTCGGAGTTTTGATGGTCTGACTTGGTGCAATAAGAGATAAGGTGGAACACCAAATATTGGACCTCATGCAAAGAAGTCGAAGGGGATTTTCCATTATCCAGTAAAGAAAAAAATCCAAGGGAAAGAAGTCCCAAGACGAGTATGAAAAGAAGAAAAAATTATCCATGTAAAGTGATTTCACTTTCACAAGTTTGATAACTATGCCAAGAAATGTCCACAAAGGAAGGCAAGTAAGAAGGTTCCTACAGTAGCAGTAGCAGGTGAAGCTCTAGCTGCACAATTCAAGCTTGATTTTACTCTCATTGCATGCATGAGAATAACAATAATGGGAAACATGTGGTATCCCAAGAATAGTTCCTTGGTTTGTATGACATGAAATAGAGATCTCTTTGCTAACTTGGAGGAGAAAGACCTCAAGAAAAACATAGAGTTTGAAGATGATAGGAGGTATAAACTGATCGATATCTGTAAAATTAATTTCGAGAGGGATTTTGGATCTCCCTCTCAGACTCACATATGTGATGTATGTTCCATGAGTAAATAATAATCTTGTTTCATCGTGGTATTGGAAGATAGTGGATATGATGTGATATTTAGCAAAGGAAAGGTTTTCCTTAGACACATATTCACAATACAGATGAAGAAGATCAGTGTGTGAGTCAAGAACCTATATTCACTTGAGGTACAAGATGCATTAAAATCCTTGAGGAGCAAGGACACGGTTAGAGACTTGGTGATTGAGAGGGAGCATGCATTACCTCTCAACATGCAGCCTTAGAAGTAGTCTCAGCAAGGTGTGGAGCAACCATAATTGGAGAAGCAGAGGGGAGGTCGAGTGGAGACATCCACTAGAGTAGAGACCTATAGTAGGGCAGAATTTTTAACCAAGTGGGAAAAAGGAGTACATGAAACCATGCCTATAGGTGAGAATTAGGGTGATGTGAAGAAATAGTCCCAATAATGAAAAACTTTGGGTTGGATCCATTGAGGTTTTTTTGGTCTCTTGGATGATTACCTTGCTATGAGGGCCCACAGTATTTAGTAGTAGGAGGATCAATGGCATTCATATGATGAGGAGTGCAGAGAAGTGTTGAAAGTAAAGAAAGAGGCTCAATAGCAGAGTCAGAAGAAGCACAATTTTCCTAGTAGACAGTTGCAGACACAATTGATTCAATTTGTTTATTCTTTATGCTTTTCAGTTGTGGATGTTGTAAACGCAAAAACAAAAATAATAAGTGTTACATGCATAACATTATAAAGGTATTGGATGAGAATATATGTGAATCCTTTTCTTGTTAAGAGGGAATTTTGAAAATGGAAACAAGAAATATTGAAAATGACACTAAAAGAAATTCAAATTTAATTTTCCCTTGAAATAAATTATAATAAAATTTCAATTCCATATATCATGAAACTTGTCGAGTTAACTAAGTTAGTTTGACTTATTTGGTTCAATTAATTCGAGTTGAGGGTCTAAATTGAGTCCTGTAGAGTGGTTCCTACTTTTCTGGAGCCCTCGTTGAGTTTATTTTTAGTTGTAATTAATTAATTCAATTTATCTCATCTAAAGTCAGTTTAACTCATTTCAACTATTGGAGTAACTACTAGAAGGTGAAAGTGTTGAAGTGGAACTCGAACCACACTTAATGATCGACCAAAGAAATGATATATTAGAGATAAATAACTCATGTATGTGTGAAATCAAAGTTTCCTAGTTGAGATTGGAGTTCAAGGGCAGTGTACTATCAATTGTATGTTCATCCAAATCGTATAGGTGGTTCATGGAGTTAGATGAAGTTCCTTTATGGATTGCGCAATATTATATATGGATTTCCCTAATTAACATGGGCTAATTACCCAAGGAAATAGCACAAGGAAATAACGACTTGGGAAAGCTAAAATTTGTCTAAGCATTGGCCTACGCTTTTCTAGAAGGCAGTGAGATAGATATAGACAGTGTAGGGGTTTCTGAGGCTTGAGAAGAGAATTGTAATATTCTCATATGTTCTGACTAATGCAATATATAACTAGTGGGGTTTTTAGTTGTGGATTTCCCTAGAAAATATTTTTGTAATGTGTTGACTAAATTATTTCTCTTGTATGCTTCATGATTTCATGATCATTTAAATTGGTTTGCATAATTGGTAGAGTAGATTATATTGTATCATTTTAGAAAATTACAATTAGCAGTTTTTATCTACAAGGAATTTACAAATTCCTAGCGAGTGCAATGGTTCTCAAAGCTTCATCCATCTACTCAGATCTATGTTTAAACTTAATTAAACTAATTTTTATTAATAAATTGATCATTTTTTGAAAATTAGTGAGGATGCAAGTCAATGCCAACAAAACAAAAATAATGATTTTCTCAAATAAAAGGAAGCAGAACCAACATGTATTCTTGTTTGAAGGAAATAATCTTGAAGAAGTAAATGAATAGAAGTACCTCAGGATTGATTTCAACAACAAGCCTAATTGGGGGGACTACAAAAAGAAGAGAATATTACGAGGGTGGAGAACATTATATGCTCTTTAAAACAGACATAGAGAGGGAGATTTATGGAATTGGAAAATGATTAAAGTTATTTTTGAGCTCCTAGTTTTTCAAGTGATATTATATGGGTGTAAACTATGGTCTAGCATCATTCTTGTCTCAAAATGGAAGCAAATTGAGAAAATCCAAAAACGCTTGATCATGAGAAAGTTCAAAATAAAATTTTTGGTTCCTTATTAGGTAATTATTAGTGAAATAGGAGTAGCTCCAATCGAAGAAATATCTGTGGTGTGTCCCATAAGGTACCTAAAAGGAGTCGAGCAAATGGGAGTAGCTAGATGGCCTAAAGTTATCTTCAATGAAGATAGAAGTGAAAGAAAGAAATGATGGATGAAAACAAACAACAAATGGATGCAAAAATGGAATATTTACCTCCATGCTTGTCCCACACATAGTAAGGAGTTAAAAAAATTTGTTATCAAAAAGTTCAGTAAATATATATGGGGAAAAGAGTTGGGAGAAAATAATAAGTACTTTTCTTAGGAATTCAATCCCACTAGTGACATCGAAAAAAATTAGTGCATTGGAGTTAGCATTCCATCTCGCATCAACTTCAGTGCTAAATGGGTAGGTGGAAAATACCTAAATAAGCTTGGGAAAAATGGGTGTGTAATTTTTGCACTTCTCGGGTAGTGGAATAGGAAAAAAATTTCATTTTGGAATGTGATGCATTAAAAGATACCAAAGACAATTACAATAGTATATTAACATTAGTTTCATGGCATTGTATTTTCAGGGACACTTAGAAGGTTGGGTCACGTACTATAGACTCTTAGAAGGTTGGGTGACCAAACTCTTAGAAGGTTGGATCTACTCATCATTAATTTGAGTAATAAAAATATTGAATTGAAAAAATCCAAAAGAAGGGAGGCTCTATGTCCCATGTACTATTTTTAGTCTACTAGAAGTTAAAATTTCATTTATTCATTCATTTGATTTAATCTTAGAATAATTAAATTATTAAAAAATATAAAGAAAAATAAGTTTACTCTTGTATAAACACACTTATTATATATTTTAAGTCATTTAATAATTTTTAATTGCACATAGAGGCACTCTACAACCCAGTATGGAAACGATTAAACATGTAAACACATAAACATATAAAGGTAAACTTAAATATAGACATAAAGGTAATGTTTAACATTTAACATTCAACCTAGTATCGGGGTAGATCTCACATAAAAACGTAAAAAATTAAACATAAACAGGTAAACAACTTACATGTTTAACATTTAACATTTTTAATCTAATGTTGGCCTATATAAAAATCAATCCAATGATTATTATGTATAAGCACAATATAAATTTAAAATATAAAGAGTTTTACTAACACTCACAAATATAAATAAACTAGAGGTATGGTAAAGGTTCCCATCTAATCTTGATAAGCAACTTAGACTTCTTAAGGATTTCTGCTCTGCCATGGGTATGTCTGTTAGCACTGACAAAACAAAAGTTATGATTATAAAATCCAAGAAGGACACTTACGCTAATTTCATGTATGAAAATAGTAACTTGGAGGAAGTGTCTTCTTACAAGTACCTAGGAATTGATATTCATCACAAGCTCAACTGGAACTATAGCATTCAGAAAAGGATAAAAGGTGGGTGGAAAGCTTATTTTGGTCTTGAAAATAATTGTAAAACGGAAAACCTCATAATGTGGGATAGAAAGAAGTTCCTCTTTGAAAATTTAGTCACTCCTGTTATCTTATATGGCTGTGAAGTTTGGGGTTGCAGCATCTCTAGAGAATCCTGGAGAAAGATTGAGAAAATCCAGAAGTGTTTGATAACTTATAACCTTAAAATTAAAAGCAATACACCCTATCCTATTCCCCTTATAGAAGTGGGTCTTTCCCCTATCGAGAGCCTAGCTATGACTAGGCTTCTGTTGTACAAGCACAAGCTCAATAGCATAGGAGACCATAGACTTCCTAAGCTAGTTTTAAATTCTAGCCAAAACCACCTAAGGCTTAAATGAGGATGGTATAAAGACACCAGGGCCTCGTTAAACCATTGGGAGAGCGATGATAATGTTGCATTGAAAAAAATTAATAACATTAAAAAAATTGTTACTTCTAAGTTCAAAGAAAAAATGTGGTGTGAGAAATATCTAGCAGCTAAAAGAAAACTAAGATATTATAAGGAGGTCATCAACCCCACCCTAGAATATCAAAAGTGTCTCTCTATTTTAACTAGCTCAAAGAAGAAAATTAATATAGCCAATATTAGAACAAACTCTCATGAGCTCCATAGTGAAACATGTCGTTGGACAGTTCCTAAAACACCATGGATGGAAAGAATCTGCCATATCTATGAGAATATGAACATTGAGGATGAAAATCATTTCCTCTTAGAGTGCCCCGAGGACAACCACATTAGAGCTCAATTTCATAATCTTTGTTACAATACTGACCCTCCTAGACTTCTAAGGTGTGAAAATTATAGTGAGCTCCAGAGGCTTCTCTCCAAGCTTTTTGAGCATAGGAATAAAATCCTAAATCAAACTAAATAACTCTTTTCTTTAGGTCCTATAGACCAAAGATTGGTCTAAGTGGACGTTAACCATCATCGTCATCATCATCATCAAATAAATAAAAATATAAATAAACTAAAGGTATGTTAAATAGAAAAGCCCTCTTTTTATATTTACTCCATAAATCTCTTTATATTTAAAAAAAACTCAAAAAAAGTGGTTTTATGTAGGTGAACTTAATCGGAAAAATACCATTTTAATAGGATGGGCTAAATACCATGGGCCAAATACCATATTTATAAAAGAGGTATAAAGAGGTACGTTAAATAGATAAAAATATATCAAATATGATTACAAATAAGCATCTAATTAAATACTAGGCCTATGGGCCAAATACCATGGTAGATAAAAGATGTATGGTAAATAAATAAAATATAAATAAACAAGACGTATGGTAAATAAATTAAATTTAATAATTTTGGATCCAGAAAGTTTGTATTTGAATACACTACATGGATTAACTATCTCATGTAAAAAATTAAAGTATTTTTTAATATTTAACATTTAATCTAATTAATTTAATGTCGGCCTCGATCAAAAATCACTTCTTCCCTACATATATAAATTTATCAAGGCCAAGAGCAAAATTTGTGAGAAAAGATTTCACGAGCTTTGCGAAGTGGAAAATAAAATTTGTGGAAGAGGATCTCAATTTGAGTACGAAGATCTCACTTTGAGTACGAACTGCGATTGATTTTTAGGTTTGAGTACGAATTGCCATTTGATTGTTTTTACTTTTTCATCTACTTGACTTTATAGATGTCATTCTTGAATGACTCTTACCACCAAATTAGAATGATTTAATTTCTGCCTTGGGTAAAACCTTGTCTTACTTTTACAAAATTATTTCTAAATATGTAAAAAACCACCAAAACCCATTTAACTCACGATCTATAAGTCACACATTTATCCTTAACTAAGCTGCTTAATAGATCCAAAATTAAAATGGTTAGTGAACTTACTCTTCTTACTAATAATCGGGGACATATCTCTATATATCTAAACTGATTCTTCAATTTGTATTTACAACCCATTTCGACTTCCAGGTTCAAAACGAAGCACGCGAGTCGGTAGGAGGCCAAATATAAGCGAGGGTTCGAACTTAGCCGAAGTCAATCTATTTTTAACTCTCTGCAGGTACAATCCATGACAGTTGGTGAAGACTGTAAATATGTTTTCGATCTTGCTATTTATGATCCATATAGCTCAAAGGGTTTTGCATTTGAGATTTCCCATAAATTTGACTTTGGGGATTTTGTGATATTGTGAAATACTCTAATGTTCAGGGTTTTGGGATATTTGAGCTTTTCCTTAATTTTGAGTTTAGAGTTTAAGATATTGTGAAATAGTCTCGTGTGCTTTTCCTTAATTTGGAGTTCTGTTTTTTCGGATATTGTGAAATAGTCCTGGTCAAATCCGATTCATTAATCGCAACTGTTCAAATGATCACCACATGTATATAAATGGGTTTTTCTCTTCCTTGTGGCTTGCCGTTATTTGCATCTCCTTTGTGATTTAGAGTGGCAATATTTTCAGTGCGTTTGAAAGTTTCGTCGATCTGCATACCTAGTGACTGTTAGGCTTAAACTGTCTTCTTTAGCGTCTTGAAGTAGGAAGGCCAAAGACTCATTTTCTTTTACATAAATCCTTATATTTTATTCTATATGACATTCTTATATTTTATTTTATTTTGTATCCGTTACCGATCTGTGCTTCTCGCTGACCTATCTTTTACCAGTGAGAACCAGAAACATTTGAACCATACCCTAAGAAATATAAATTTGGATATGGATTACACTGTATCAGAGTCTGAAAAGCCAATGACGAAGCCATTGTCTCAAACTACTTCGGCAGCTCAGTTTCAAGCAAGCAATGAAGTGGGAGTGAAGGGAGCAGTAAAGATGCCCAAATCATCAAAAAAGAGGCAGAGGAAGAATTGGAATTCTGAGAAGAAAGGTGACAGCTCCAGTTCTCCGTCAAGTGGTCGTCCAGAATGTTCATCGCTTTCTAAAATAGAGGAGGAATATCGAGCTTTGAGGCGTGATTATTTGATTCTAGAGGAAGAACACACAACTCTCACTGATGAGGTGACAGAGGTAGAAAGGAACATCGAAATGCTGGAAGCGGAGAAGAACGCACTTTTGGATAAGCTGGTCGTGCTAGAGGGCTTGGTTGAAGATCCAGGTTTCTAATGTCTCTCTTAAAAGGCATTTAATTAGAATATCGTCACAATTGATGCTTTAATGTTTACAGCTATGTGGGGCTTGGTCAGACGACTGATACAATTAGTTTTCATTTGTGATTTAATATATCTGCGTTTGATGTTAGGTGGTGATTGGTGACTTGGTCCAGACGGTATTATACTCTGACGGTATTATTATCACTTTATTTTATCAATTATGCAAAGCGATCGGTAATTTTAGAATACGGACTTGTATTCATTTTAGAATAAATAATGAAAAGCTTTTTAAAACTTCTTAGTTAAATAATAGATTTTTAACTTACTTTTTTCCTGTTTTACCACTAACCCTGATGAACAGTGAGGTAGTTTCTGGTTTATCATTCATTTTATTAATTCAATAAATTTAGTTTTCCCATTAAAAGATCCGTGGAGAGTACATTTTTCACACATAATTGAAAACAGCCTTGAAAGTGCTCCCAATCTACATAAGTGTACGGTCAGGATAAATAAATATCATTATAATGCATTTTTAGAAATTCTCTTAAATAATGGAAGGATCCAAAAATAAAGTTATACCATGAATATCACAAAAGAAAATATATTTCTAGTTTTTCTATGAAAAATCTTGTGGTAGAGTTTGAGCGATTTTGCTCATATTTTCCACGTCTTCCACTCTCTTAAGCTTCTTGCATAGCAAATAATAATTAAAAAAAATAATCTATTTAGTTTAACAAAATTATTTTTTCCTATTACCCAGCCACTTTGGAGTTTGAAAAATTAGTTAAGCCACTTGGGAGTTTGAAAAATTAGTTTTTATATAAATATAAGATAGTCTCCCCCACATTCACCATCTACCTAAGAAGCATTGTCAAAGTAAGCCAAAGGTCTTGATAGCTCCACCACAAATGTGTGGTCTATGAGATTCAAATATTTCCGGAATAAGGTCATAAATTTCCAATAAGTTTGAAGCCATGATTGAAGCCTTATCCTCTATGATTACATGGTTTTGGGTAATCAAATCTCCCAAGTGATAATGGGAAGAAGATTTCTAAGCTTCTTAAAATAACTATTTTCCCACCAGTATTGCCATACTCAAAATACACTATATACATTGCCATATTAGATTAAATACAGAGATCTGAACGTTGTTCCACATAGCAGTGATAAAGGCACACTCCAAATAAAGATGGGTAGTGGTTTTTCCTGTGATTTTACATAAAGAGTGCCAGCTCCTACCAAGGAAACTCAAGGAGATGTGATCTCCTTCCACCACCAAGCTAACTCTGAAGGTTCCTTGTTTTGCATAATAAACAAGTAACCAATTTTGGGAGTAATTCCCCATGGGTGGAATGAATGGGAGTAACTTCTTTTTTATTTCTAATTGTTGCAATGCATGGCTTATTCCACTACACTCAATTACTTCCAAATGAGTCAAGTTCGTCAACAGATCTACATTCTCCATCTGCTTGCGTGTATAAAGAGAGAATGGCTTCACACTGCCTGAAGCTGATTTGTAGCTATTTTCCATATTGTTCAGTATGCATTCACACAGTTCTGTACACAACAAATTGCTTCAGTGCAGTTCGATCTGGAGTTCAACTATCACTCATTCTAATGCAGCTTTCATTCTCTCCGTCCAACTGCTAGTGATTCCTTAACGCGTATTATATAGATTTCAAATTTCGTGACAATGAAGAAACAATATCCTGCTGCGAGTGAGGAATAATCCTTTAACTCTGTGATTTTGGTGCATATTTCTATGGAAAAGGAAATCTTAAAGCAATGACTTTTAACTGACCTGCTGACATTTTCATCCAGCGATTGAAATTTGAATGAATTCTGATCAGATCCACATTTCATTCTCACAATCTCAGCAGCTGTTGAAGTAAACTTGTTCGCAATGTTGTCATTACAAAATATCATATAAAGAAATATATTTAGGAAGCAACATCTTTTTATATATCGAATGAAGAAAATATTGTTTAAGAAGAATGATGTGTAATATTTTTTTTTTAAATGTGTAATATTAACAAAATTTTATTTAAAATAAATGAATTTGGAATATTTTTAATATTTAATATTTTAAGTGAATTTGGAATATTTTTAGTATTTAATATATAATAATAATGTAAAGGGGCACTGTAAAGATCATGATGTGTAATGAAAAGGTTCCTAAGGTTATTTTTAAGCCAAGGCTCTCATTGTAAAACTACCATCATTTATCTATCAATTATTATTTAATATGTATAAATACACTTATAATTATTGCACATTCAATTCTGGTTTAACATTTGATATCAAAGTTGCATGTAGATTACATATCTACATTCGTTGTACATCCAATATGAACTCTTCATACATCACAACCATTGGTTTGGCATTCTTTTCAAGAACAAGAAGGGGTTGATTGTTGGTAAAAATGTACTACCATTGTCTTGTTGGGTTTTCACACTCACCCTACATATCTTTTCTCACCATCAACCTCTTCCTCGATAACTCACATTTCCCTTAAAACTATGCCACCGAGACCACATTACGAGGCCATTGAATCACACCGCAAGCATTTGTTTTTCTGAAAGATGTGCCTCTCAAGGGTGCTTAGCTTGGAAAATGCCTCACATATCCTTCATGGACTTTCATATACATTTCTCCACCTTTTAAACACTTCTTTTACCCTCAGGATGCTCACACATCCAATCCTATAGAAAAAAGGGAAATCATATAACATCTTGTATCAATCTTGTAGTAGTCCTATAACATCATGTACCACTATCTAAACATGACATATTTTCTCTAGGAGCTGTACAGCTCTCTCTTTTCATGCAATTTCTATCTCTATGCTAGTTGAAGCAATAGTCTTTGTATGCCTTCATGTGATCTATTGCTTGAAGGTGGCATGAGTTGAAGTTGACGTACTATGCATATAGCATTGTCACCTAAGTTTTTATGAATGTCGAGTTGATAATTAAAGGTGGTAGTCTTGGGAATCTCAACATTCTTATTGAGATACTTAGGCTCGTGACTTTTTGGTGCCATTTTCAGGGAGGTATCTAAGTAGGTGTTGTTTCAACTTAGAAGTTTCCTTTATTTCTATTTTGTTTTTCATTAGTACTATTGGCTTGGAAAATTTGAAAAAAAAGGGGAAAATCCAAAACACAAAAAAACAAAACTAGTTCTTTTCTTTGGTGACTGTTATCTTCCCTCTCTGACCATAGGGGAGTTAGAAAATCCTCTAGGTGAGCAACTTGAATTTTTTGAAGAACACATATGGGAGGGAGAGCCCATATCAACTATCTAAAACATGGTTGAAGATAGGAAGAATGAGTTATTTCCCATTCAACAAACCAATGGAGAGTGTATGATGAAGAATATAAACCCCACTACCCTTCCACACTTCCATGGATTATCCTTTGAGGACCCTATCACATTTATGTTCGAGTTTTTTGTAGTTTGTAGGACCTGTGGCTATACCTATGATGAAAAAAAGCTAAATTTTTTTCCCTCCACCCTCAAATATGCATTCTTGTGACGGTTTAGGAGTCTACCTAGAGGCAACATCACTACTTGGGAACAAAAGAAACAAGCCTTTAATTATAAGTACATGTATTACTATAGATATAAGGAGACAAAAGAAGAAATATTTAGGATGAACCTAGGGCCATATGAGTCCTTCGGAGACTATGAGGAAAGGCTCCAACACAATTATAGGATGGATAACTATACCCTTAATCCTTGATCACTCAAACTTGTACTTCTTCAAGGGATTAGAGGGGATGTAATGGAGACCCTCAATATTTTTTCTAGTGGAGATACTTCCAGTTGACCTATGATGACATGAATAGAATATTCAAGAATAATTCAAGGGCTACTAGGAAAATGGGAAGGTCACTTTAAGGCCTTGTTAACTCTTCTCCATCCACCTCAACCATAAAACATGGGATAGGTAGTATATTGGAATATTTCAAGAGTGAAAATTTGCATACATTTTCCTTGGAGAAATAGATGCACAAATAGACATCGTAGAAATGAATTCCCACTGAAAACCATAGAGTTCCTCTCTATCTATGAGGAAAACCATACAACCGATAATGTCCCCCTCTTCTACACCTAAAGGTTGTATGAAAAGGAGCAGATAATTGCTTGAAAAAAATATTTTTCATCACCAAGAGGATGCCCCAATGTTCTCCACCATATCAATAGGGAATTTAAGTTGCATAATTTCCTCACAATTCAAATAAAAATTCACCTTTCCAGCCTTCATACCATCCAACTCATCCATCGTGATCCATGACCTTTACCTGGTCCTATGATCCTCATTATCTCCCTTATTCTATCAACCCACCTTTCTATCCACATCAACCTCACCCTCCTCAATGCGGAAACCATTCACAAGGATGGAGGCCTTATACAACCCAATCTCCTGTCTTAATGTGTCTCAACCTTAGCCACAAATATCTCACAACAACCAACCTAAGCAACCTAAAATACCTTCCCAACCCAATCTGAACCAAAACAATAAGCAGGAACTACAAGCTTAAAGTGGGCAAATATCTTATCTTGCTTATGTTGTGGAGATCCAAGAGATCAATGTCTAGCCTGGGACGGTACTCTAGAATATTCACCCACCTTCTCCACCTGAAGGACTTGAAGAATAGAAGGATGATGGTACCCTTTAGGCCAATGTGCCTCCTTGTCCTAAGAGATTGATCGAACCTAAATAACACACCCCAGAAGAGGTTGAACTTATCGGAGAGTTGAAGAAATTGTGTTTTATAGTATCCCTTCTCTAGGCCATCAAATATGTCCCGATTTAAAACAATATTATCAAGTAATATTGTTTGAAGAGGCCTAGGAGTAGAAAAAGAGATGCTCCCACTATCAATGTTGTTGTGCAGCTGTATGATCTAATTGTTGGGAGGGTGATCTTCCCAAAGTACTTGGATCATAGTAGCCCAGTAGTAGATGTGCACATTAATAGAGTTGTGGTCCCTAATAACTTGATTAACCTTGGGGCTAAAATCAACCACACAGGAGGATGAATTCTTCCCTTAAGGATATTGTAAAATAAAAATTGCAAAAGAAACTAGATGCACGATTCATATACCCCATTTCAAATAGTGAATGGGTGTCCTCTAATGTCATAGTACCCAGAAAAATGCGAAGTGGAGAATTTGTTTTGATTATAGAGAACTTAACAAGGCTATAAATAAGGACCATTTACCACTGCCTTTCACTAATCAAGTCATAGATGGCCTTACATGGAAGAAAATTTTTTCCTTCTTAAATGGATTTAGTGGGTATAACCAAATTGAAATCAATCGTAAGGACAAAGTTAAGAAAATGCTCACATGCCCATGGAGGACTTTTTCATATAGCTTCCTCTTACTTAGTTTTTCTAACTCTCTTATTACTTTCTAGAGGGAAGTATTGAGTATATTTGTTGACCCTGTGAATGAAACTATTGACATATACATGGATGATTTCACCCCTCATGGGAGTGATTTTTCAGAAGCCCTTTCTAATCTATGTAAATTATTTAGAAAATATATTGAGATCAATATTTCATTAAGTCCCGATAAATGTGAATTTGTATTCAATACAGGGACTATCATAGGCCATTTCATATCCAAGGAAGGGATTCAGGTTGACCCAATCAAATTTACCATCATTAGAAATGTCCCTACCCATAAAAAAAATTTGATATCAAAAGCTTCCCTATGCCGGTTGGATATTACAAAATATTCATCAATGTCTTTAGTAAGTTAGCCTCACCCATGTTCGGATTTTTGGCTAGAGATTCAAACTTTTGTCTGAAAAATAAGTGGCAAGAGGCATTCGAAATGTTGAAATTAAAATTTACCACTATGCCCAACCTTAGAGGCTCCAATTGGGAATTTCCTTTCCACATCCACATAGATGCATCAGATAAAGTTGTAGGAGTAGCCTTAGAAAAAGTGGAATACAAATTTCCATATGCAATATGCTTCATTCGTAAGAACCTTTCCAAATTGTAACTCAACTATACAGTCACTGAAAAGCAGCCCCTAGCTGTGGTGCATTCTTTGAATAAGTTTAGGTACTATATTACTAGATGTCAAGTCTTTGTTCATATTGATCATGCAACCATTAAATATTTATTGAATAAATGTGATGTCAACGTTATAATCATTAGATGGTTGTTATTATTACAATTATTTAATCTAACTATTGTTGACAACCGATTAAAGGAGAATGTGGTTGCATATTTTTTTCAAGACTAGCCTTGCCTATAGGAAATCAGGAGATTGTAGATGATCAACTTCCATATGAACACATTTTTTCCATCTCAGCAATATCTCCTTGGGTTTTTGAAATAGAAAATTACTTGGTTTTATAGGAGGTTCCCTCCTAATATATGCTCCTAGGAGAAGAGAAAGATTGTTAGGAAGAGTGCACCTTTCACTTGGATTGGGAGAAATATATTCAAGTTGGGGCTAGATCATATTTTGATAACATGTTTGATAGAGGAGGATGCCTTTGACATCCTCTCATCATGCCATCATGGGCCTTGTGGGGGTCATTTTGCTGCTAGAAGGAAAAAATTAAAAGTTGTACAAGCTGGACACTATTAGCCTACGCTACATAAAGGTGCAAGGAGGTACACTATGGGAAAGGCTACACCCAATAATGAGACATGCCTATAAGCTCAAGTGACTCTAGAGCCATTTGAGAAAGGTGGCTGGACTTCATTATGCCCATTGATCCCTCATCTCGAAAAAAAATATATATCATTGTGTGATTCATTTAATTTACCAAGCAGGATGAAGAAAAGGTAATAAATGTATAAACCAAGAAGAGAGTGGTTGAAATCCTAAGGGAACACATATTTTACAAGTTTGGTTTTCTGAGTGAGTTGATCACTGATTAAGGGATGCAGTTCACCTAAAATTTGATTGAAGACACAATGGAGAAGCACTAGATCAAACAAAATAAATCCACATCCTATAACCCTGAAGAAAATGGGAAAGTGGATGTCAAATAAATCCTTGGAGAAAATTTTGACCAAGTTTCTTAGGAGCAACAAAAGGGATTGGGTAGATCAACTTGTAGAGGCCACTTGGTCCTACAATAACACCACGAAAACCACTACTAGAATCACCCCATTTGAATTTATTTATGGAAAGAAATCCCTATTGTCCATTGATTTTGAATAAAATACCTTGAGGATGGTAGCAAAATTCAATTTAGACCTGACTACAGCACAACGAGAATGACTTCTCCAACTCAATGGTTTAGATGAGTTCAAATTACGGGCTCTCATGCATAGTAAGGAAGTCGAATTACAGAGGAAGGTTTGCCATGAAAGACACATTAGAGAGAAAGCCTTCGAAGTGGGTGAGTAGGCCCTCATTTATAATTTAAGGTTCAATGATTTCAAAAGGAAATTGATGATAAGGTGGTTGGTCCCCTGTCTAGTGTAAAAATGTTATGAAAATTGGTCTGTCCAAATGAGAACAATTGATGATGAAGTATTCCATTTATTGTCAATGGTTATTGGTTGAATTTATATAATAATCCTTTATCAAAAGAGGATTTTACTAGTTCAATAAGTAAGGAGATAACTGTAATTTTGGGCCTCACAATCCTCTATTCATACAGCCTATGATTCGCAAGAGAAGGAAAAGAAAAAATAAAACAAAAAAAGAGAGAAAGAAATAATAAATATAAAAAAACAAAGAATAAAACTTCTAGGTAAAAACCTCAATGAGAAACCTAAGGTCAAATATAGAGTTGAAAACCTCTGAGAAGCATCCTAGGAGAAAAAAAGAAGAATAAGAAACATAAAAAAATCCCTAGGTGAAATCCTTCTTTGAGGTACCTCCGAGAGGCATCCCAAGCGAAAGAAAAAGAGAAAAAAAAAAATTCCGAGGTAAAAACCTCCTTTAAGGCACCTAGGGGATGCTTGTAGAATGAAAACCTCTTTAGAGGCAATGATAAAAGAGGAGGAGAAAAGAACGCAGAGGTAAAGGAGCCCTTACACTAGTTCTTCTAGAAAATATTTGCAAGGTTCCAATCACAGTTAAAGAACAACATCAAGGGGAATTAGGCGGTCCACATTCCACTTTTACACTTCCCAAGCTAACCTCCTCAATATCCTTTTTCATTCCATCCATCTCTCTACATTACTCATTTATTAGGAACCCCGCCTGAATTTTTCCTCAATCCTTCAGTTCCTATATGATTATTTTTAACTACTATATAGGATTGACTAGAATTACTACATGATTGAGATCAACATAGGAAAATGGTAATATGTCATGTTATTCTTGGGGAAATGAAGGGATAGGTTCACAATGCCTCCATCACATTTCATCAACATCACTTAGCCATTCATTCCATGCAAAACTTCACCCCTGTTCATGAAAAAACTCGATTTTTTTCCACTTCTTCACAAATTCTCACCACCATTATAGTTTTCAGGCCTTTTCAATAGGCTCACCATCAATAATATAAGCGTATGATTATATTACACAAAGGAGATTGTGATTTTTTAAGGGTCTATGTGACTGCTACAAGAAACAAATCCAATCTTGTAGGAGCCTACACAAACCGTATATAACCATAGCCAAAAACACATGGCAGCTCTTGAATGAAAAATTTGCCATCCAGAATCATTGAGAGACCATCCTTAAGATACGAGGAAAACACAACGCTCACAAGGATAAGATACAGGGAAATTTATCACCTTCAACAAGATCAGATCGATCCCTGAGGAACTTATATCAGAAAACTTCACCCATACATACACACAATAGAGAATACTTATAAAAAAATTATATGTTTTGTGCATAAAAGGACTAGTATGAGAGATAAAAACTCCATAGGCCAACATATCCATATCTAAAGTAGCATGCATGCATTAACATTAGATAAAAATCACCAGGAAGTCTCAATTAGGACACTCCTTGCCTCTTCCTTTAAGCGAATAATGGTTCAAAATTATTTTTTATGGATGAGGGAAAAATATTATAGGATGGAGTTGGCTAGTAAACTTAGCCAACCTCACACATTTAAAGTAAAATTCACTAACCTTTCATGAAATTTGGAAAATTAAAATGAAAGGGGGGGTAATGATTATGAGGAGTGGGCGAAAAGGGTCTGAAAAATGAAATATGTGTATGAAAGGTAGGAGCCAACTCACAAAGTGTGTTGATCCTAGTAGCACAAGAGGAAATAAAAAAGGATAGGTGTGACATTAGTTGTACCAAAAATCCCATTCCAAAAATTATTGGAGAGGTCACTAAGGAATCGAGAGGTGAGATAAATATAAGTAGGGGGTCCGTAAGGTGCTACAGAGAAGTTACTTGGTCAACTAGGAGGTGTCACAAGGTCAAAAGTAAGTACTACAGGGTCATAGGAATCTGCTATAATATTATAGAAAAATGGCTAAAAGATGAGGCCAAGAAAGGAAATATGGTTGTAATTTACAAATGGTTTCCTCCAAATACCCACAATCATGAATAAATAACTTGGGGAAGAGTAAGTAGTGTTTGTATCACCAAATTTCATTATCAAGAGGATTTAATTGAAATTCTGCCTCTGTAGACATCTTGTAGAAAATCCTTATCGATTTTTTTTTGTGAGATTGGTAGGAATAAATCTTCAGCATGTCAAACATATCACCCAAGTTAGGGTGATCAATTGAACCGGTGACTTCACATGACTCGATCACCATCTATGCAAGACACCATGGACAAATCCCTGTAGAATTGAGTTTCTGAAAAAATTTTGCGGGAGGAAAGGTGAAATCTGGCATATTCTACTTGAATATTTTCCTATAATTCTCCTTCCTATGACTGGAAGTATAATTCCAACCTTCTCATCCCTGCCTTGAAACCCTAGGCTTCACAAAAAACAACCTCCATAAAAAAAATTCTTTGATAATTTTGAGGAAACAATTGTAGGAAACATGGGAGGGGGTTTCAATATAATGGATCCCATAGACACTCACAAAATCCATAAACATCCTCCTTTCATCGATATCTTCCTATGGCACCAATGGGTGAGGTTTTTTGAAAAATTGAAAGGGTATGATGATGAGATAACCCAAGAATTTTCCATGACTGTTCACTCTCAAGGGGAAGACAACACCACCAATGTTTTTAGGGGGCTTTCCATCCATGTGAATGTAGAAACCATTAGCATAATACTCACCATACCATTTGTGATCAAATGTGTAAACGAAGATAGAATAGAAGGCACCACAACCAAGAAAAATAAAAATGTCTTCTTCCCCGAGGAGAATCACATTGAAGACAAAAATGGAGTAATAAGGGAGAGCTTCCCTCACCCTTGGGATGAAGTGGACTATGACATCCTTTAGTACATATATTGTAAACTGAGTTTCAGTGTTATATATATGTACCAAATTAGGATATTGTATGAGGTAGGGTTCGAAATATAATTTCCCATTGCAATGAGGCTCAAAAGGGATTGAGATAAATGATAAAAGGGGAGGAGAAAACAACGCAGAGGTAAATGAGCCCTTACACTAATTCTTCTAGAAAATATTTGGAAGGTTCCAATTATAGTTAAAGAACAACATCAAAGGGAATTAGGCGGTCCAGATTCCACTTTTACACTTCCCAAGATAACCTCCTCAATATCGTTTTTCACTCCATCCATCTCTCTACCTTACTCCATTATTAGTCACCCCACATCAATTTTTCCTCAATCCTGTAGAAATTTCTTGTTTTCCCACTCCAGTTTTCAGTTTCACCTTATTTATCCTTTTAGTTAAATGCCCTTTCCCATATCCTTACATTCAACAACAGAAAAATATTTTTTTGCTGAAAACACAAATTCTGGAAAATTTACAGAATGCTAGAAAATGTAGAAATAAAAATCAGCAAGCTTAAAAGAGCCATTCATCACATTTTAACATAGATATTTTTGGTAAAGGTGACCCTAGAAAAACTCTCTACAACTCTTGGGGAAAACCAGTTTGAAAGCTTCCTTTTATTTCTAGAAAATTCTTTTACAGAGAGGTGAAATATATAGGAAAAATTCCAGCAAATTAATTACAGACTTATCTAGTTTTCCATGCTTGCCTCTACCTTGGAAAATGTGCGAGAACAACAAAATACTAAAACATAAATTTATTACAGAAAAATTCCTTTCTCGAAAACTGTGATGGCTTCCTCGAAAAGTGTGTCCAGCAACCCTAGAAATCGAGCCCTTTGTTGCTGTACTTTTTCTCAAAAACCGTGTTTCCTTTCTCCTTCAAAAACGTGCCACAAAATAGCTGTACGGACTGTTGTACGGACTACTGTCTCAGTTTTCGTGCTGCTGTATGGCCTTGCTGCCTCGATATTCGTGCAACCTCTTATTTCCTTGAAAACCATGCTCTCCTTGCTGCTGTACGGATTTGCTGGGTTTGCCTCTCCTTCACCTTCTCAAGCTCTCTTCAGAAAAATTCTCCAACTCTCCTTCTCCTCCTCTCTCAATCTGCTCATGAAAGAATGAATGACCTTTTCCTCCTTTTCCTCCTTTAACCTAACCCTAAGTGAATTTTGGGGAATCCCTAAATCCAATGGCTAAAATAGATTGAGATCTAGGCTTGAGATTAAATGCTCATTTAAATCTCACTTTCTATAGCTACAAAACCTCTCAGGTGGTCTGCTCTCCCTGACCGGCCTCTTAGGCCCAGCAACAATTTCGGCCTCTCTCAAGGTGTCCTGAAGCCACTCGGGCTTCCTCTTCCCTGAGCATACTTCTCCCATTAGAGAATGAATCTCCTCCTCCTCATCATCATCAGGAGCCTGAACTCCTGACTATCTATCTGTTATCCTCTTGCATGCACCTGAACTTGTAGAAGCTGAGGTACCATGTGAACTCTCCATCAGTGGACTCCCTAGTGAACTGCTCTATGGACTGCTCTGCATGCTGCCCGAAGCACCACCCCTCTGACTCTGTGAGCCACTGCTCACTGATGGACCTGAAATTATCATAGATGTACCTCTAGATCCTCCTGATCCCTGCCCACTGGATCCCTGTGATTGACTCAGCTCCTGCTGAGGGTCTGGCTGATCCAGATACTCTAACTCTCGTGACCTCCTAAAGGCCCTATCCTCCTCGAACTTCACATCCTGCCTGACAACAACTTTCCTCTGTGCAAGAATGTAAATCCAAAAGGCCTTTGAGGTCTCACTGTAGCCCACAAAGATACCCTTCTCTACGGTGGGCTCTAGTTTGGTCCTCTTCTCCTTGGGTATGTAGGAGTATGTGATACACCCAAAGATACGAAGATGACCAATATCAGTCTTCTTCCCAGAAAAAGCCTCCTCCGGAGTCATATGCCCCAAGGCATGATGCAGACTCCTGTTTTGCCAATAAACAGTAGTGTTGCAGACCTCTGCCCACAAAAATAATGGCAACCCCTGATCATGTAACATGGCTTTGGCAGCCCCTCCGATGATTCCGTTATTCCTCTCTGCAACCCCGTTCTGCTTGGGGTTGTAAGGAACAGTGAACTCCCTCCTAATGCCTGCCTCCGCACAATATTCAACAAACTCTCTAAGGTTGTACTCTCCTCCATTGTCCGACCTCAGGGACCTGATCTTCCGACCTGTCTATGTCTCCACAAGAGCTTTGAACTCATAAAACCGCTTGAATACCTCACTCTTGGTCTTCAAGAAATAAATCCAGGTCCTCCTGGAGTGATCATCAATGAATAAAACATAGTACTCATATCCACTCAAGGAAACATGAGACATCCAACTGCTCACATCAGAATGAATCAAATCAAGTATCCCAGTCGCTCTTTTGTCACTGTTGGGAAAAGGGGATTTGGAAAACTTGCCCATCGCACATCCTCTGCAAGTATCAAAGTGATCAGTACTGAAATCTGTCACACCTGTAGTGATCTCCCGCAAAGTCCTCAAGGCTCCATGATACATATGCCCCATCCTACGGTGCCAAATCTCACACAGCTAAAAACTGTTAGCTCTGCTGTCGGTACTACTGCTCAATGCTGAAAGGGGCTGAAATGAAAACTTGTACACCTTTGCATGGTGTACACCTATCACTCTAGCTGAATCAGTTGGAGCGGCCCTGGGATACATCAGCACCTGTCCACCACTGAACAGTATCTCATGTCCTCTGTCCTCCAAAGCTGAGATGGATATGAGGTTCTTCCTCATCCGTGGAACATAAAGAACATCTGACACCTTCAAGAGAGGTTTAGACTCCCTCTGAAATGTCATTGTTCCCACACCGACTGCTCTAACAACTTTTTCATCACTGAGTACTACCTCTATATCAGTGCCACTCTCTGAAAGCTCTGAGAAGTACTCACGGACTCCTATCATATGACATGAAGCCCCACTGTCCACATACCAGATACCCGAAGATGCTCCGCTAGTCGAGGGAAATGCATGCTCCCTCTGAACCTCTATGGCAGGTAATCCTGCACTAGAGGACTCACACGCAATGAACCCAAACTCCCGGTCAAAGTGATCTGCAAAGTCCTCAACCTCTGCTGATGCTTCCATGCTCTGGTTCTTCCCCTTCTTCTTCTTCTTCTCCGGAGACACAACTACATAGTGTCCCATATTTTGAAAATTCCAACACTTCACCTTGGAATAGTCCTTATGTGTGTTACCATGTTTACCTTTACCTTTACCTTTGCCCCCACCATTGCTTGTGGAAGCCTGCTTCTTGCCTTTGCCTTTATTGCCTCCTGCCAATAGTGCTACATCCTCATCCTGCTCAACTAGCTTGGCTGTCCCAAGATGAAATTTCCTGATCTTTGTCTGAATGAAATCATCCCAAAACCTCTCCCATGTGGGAAGGGTCTCATGTGCACAAACCCCATCAGCAAAGTTCATCCATGAACTGGGGAGGCCATTAACTGCTATCCACACCAACTCAGTGGGTGGGATGACCTCTCCAATTGCTGCCAACTCATCTCTCACATTACTAATATTTGTGAGATATACAGATTCACTATCAGTCTTACCCATCTTAATGGTTTTCAGCTTCTCCTTCACGACCATTTTCCGGTTCTCATTGGTACTTTGGTAGAGATTGGACAATATTGTCCACATCTCATGAGCATTTCTCTTTCCTCTCACATGAGGAATGCAATAGTCTTTGATTCCATCTAGGATCAGTCTCTTACCCTTGTTGTTCTTTCTATTATATGCTTCCAACTGAACAACATCAGTAGGCACATTAACAAGCTGCTATTGGGTACGAACCATGATATCCTAGACTTCTGCCTCCTCAAAGATACTCTGCATTCTCTCCTTCCAAATGTTGTAATTGGTATGCCCATCCAACCTATCCTCCACCTTCAATCCCAATGACATCCTGTTGTCCTAAAACTGAAAAATAGCACTGCTGTAGTAAAGATAAAAATTATGTTTGTGAAAAATCAACTTGCTGGAATTTTCTGAGTGAAAAATCAGCAGGCTGTATTTTTCTCCTTGCTATTCCAAACTGTACTTTCATCACTCAAGCTCTCATACCATGTAGAAATTTCCTATTTTCCCACCTCGGTTTTCAGTTTCACATTATTTCTCCTTTTAGTTAAATGCCCTTTCCCATATCCTTACATTCAATTACAGAAAAAATAATTTTTTGCTGAAAACACAAATTTTGGAAAATTTACAGAATGCTGGAAAATGCAGAAATAAAAATCAACAAGCTTAAAACAACCACTCAACACATTTTAACACTAGAGTGACAACAGTTCAAGTGAAAAATTATGATCATTATGTTTTCATATCAAAGCAAGGCATTGTATTTTCTGAAATATTTGTTTTTGAAATCAGAAATTTTGTTTAATGTAATAGACATAGTGTCCCAATTGAAAGACAAAGAGATACCAATAACTGTCTCATTTTGTATAATAAAGACTGTCTCATTCATATATATATATATATATAATAAAATGTGTTTTAATTTATTTTATTGTGTTCTCCATTGTCACTTTGAAATGTAACACCACTGATTAAATTTATGGATGAGTAAATATTATAATGAAGAGATGTGAAATGTGATTATATGATATAGAAAATTACAGAAACACAGTCATATATTATGCACAAATGGTGTATGTGAAAACACACTCACACAGAGATTTACATTCAGATTACTCTATTAACTAGATTTTCTGAGATCCAACTTATTCCTAAATTAGACAGAGAGAGGTTGAGAGAATTTCTCAACCATCAAACCAACTTATCAAATATGGAATGTAAGCATTAACTCCAACATCCCCCCTTAATGATTACATTACATAAAAATAACAAAATAATCAATCTTATCAGTAGATGCTCCATCAAGTTGCCTCATAACCCTCGGAAATGTGTAGTTGGAAAGTTGGATTCCCGAGTTCGCTTCCTCAACTCCCGAATCAAGGACCTCCCGAAGTCAATTACTGGACAACATCCCAATCTATCGCATCACCTCATTATGAGACCACTTCCGCGTCTACCACTAATGAGGGATCCTTCCCTAGATCCGCAACTTCCATACTATATGGACAACCATCCATATTGAGCCTTATTGCCACTTGATCTCTTCGAAAACAATTGATTGCTATCACTGAAATCCTAGTCATTCTATGGACGAGCTCCCATCCACTGAAATACATGGGTGCTAATCGCTGTACTCGCCAGTTATCTAGGGAAGCCATCTAGATATAGAATGTATCTAGAATCAGTTTTACAAAATAACCTCCTCTGATTTGAAATTCATCATGACTTAATTTACAAACAAATTATAATACTAATATTTCAACTACTCAACCCTACTATATCATGCCAGCAATTTACTTCTCACAACTCACAAATTCACGTCCCAACAGATTTAATTCTCACAGTGAAAAATGTCACGTCCCTGTTGATCCAATGCCACATTTCTTACAAGAGATATTGAGTATATTTGACCAAATTAAATCCATGCTTATGGTGTGCCTTTACTGAGGAAAACTAGACATATCTGCGTACATTGTTAGCCTTCATGATTTCATAGTTTGTAGGCTACATTGACTATTTGTCTCAATGGATTTCTCCGCACTGGTCTCAACGTGTTTTTCATGCAGATATGTATCTCTCCGCTTTACTTCATGCGCTCTAACCAGAGATAGCTGCAACTTTTCCATATAATCTGGCACCACTACCCCTGAAAACACCCTTTTCCTTGTTGTTCCATTTCCACGGCCATTCCCATCTGAAACTTAGGTCAGCTATAGTCAACGTGTCAGTGGAACTAGACTGTAATAGCTCTTCAATGGTTCTGGAAAATTCTTCACTGTCTCTAACACCAAGGATCTCAAGCTCTCCAAATCATGAGCCATCTATGCATCATGTGGTTGTGATTCCTTGGTTATAAGCCAAAACACTCGTTTGCCTAAAACAATTGGCCTCAACTGGGTGACAGGAAGTTGTCAAGCCCGTTAGGTATTTCAATGGAAATATACAAATATCACAACTTTTCCAGCCTCAGCAAAATCAAATTTTCCTTTTTAAGTCAATGTTATCCTCGCCATCTAATGAGGACCTATAGTAGTGTCAACGTTGACAACATCTATAGTTTCAGCATTTGCGAACAGAAACAATGCGTTGATAAAAAAACTACTGAAAAGACTGAAAATGCACCACTGCACCAAACACAGTAGCAAGATGTAGAATTCAAAAATGATCTAGGTGCTAAAAAAGAAAAAAAAAATCACTCAACAAAGCACCGCGCAGCTTCAAGAATTTTCTCACAACACAACACACCACACAGGCCTTTGATGCTGTCCTCTGATACCATGATAGAAATTGTTAAAATGACACAATTAGAGAAACACAGTCATATATTATGCACAAATGGTGTATGTGCAAACACACTCACACAAAGATTTACATTCATATTACTCTATTAAATAGAGTTTCTGAGATCCAACTTATTCCTAAATTAGACAGAGAGAGGTTGAGAGAATTTCTCAACCATCAAACCAACTTCTCAAATAGGGAATGTAAGCATTAACTCCAACAGCTCGAGCAGCGACAACAGTTCAAGTGAAAAATTATGATCATTATGTTTTGATATCAAAGCAAGGCATTGTATTTTTTGAAATATTTGTCTCTGAAATCAGAATTTTTGTTTAATGTAATAGACATAGTGTCCCAATTGAAAGACAAAGAGATACCAATAACTGTCTCATTTTGTATGACAAATATTTTCTTATTCATATATATGCATATATATAATAAAATATGTTTTAATTTATTCTATTGTGTTCTCCATTGTCACTTTCAAATGTAACACCACTGATTAAATTTATGGATGATTAAATATTATAATGAAGAGATGTGAAATGTGATTATATGATATAAAAAATTAATCCAAACATCACAGTCACATGCACTAATAAAATTTTAATTGATATGAATACTATTATAAGATATGTGTCGTCTTTTCATGAATAATGAATTTTAAAAAATGACAATAATTATAATATGGTATAACAAATTAATACAAACATCACATTCAAATGAATTAATAAAAATTTAATTAATATGAATACTATTATAAGATATGTGTCAACTTTTGATGAATAATGAATTTTAAAAATCACAATAATTGCACTTTCACAGGTCGATGTTTCTAAAAAATAAAAAATGAACACCAGTGCAAGTCAGTTACTGTACACGAGTGCGTTTGTATGATCCATGTCACTAGTGCATTTCTACGATCTATGGGAACCGCACAAATACCAATACCAAGTATAAATCTCGATGATTTTCTATGATACTGTGCATTGTTGCGTTTATGTGGGACTACTCACTGGTGGGTTTGTACAAGCTATGGGCACCGCAAAAATACCAATACGAATTAGAAAAATTGGTGCGTTTGTGCGAAACTGTGCACCAGTGCGTTTATGTCAGACTAATCACCAGTGAATTTGTATGACCTATGGGCACCACATAGATACCAATACGATTTATAAAAATCAGTGCATTTTTGTGATACTACGCGCCAGTGCATTTCTATAATACTACAAACTGGTGTGTTGATACGACCTATGGGCATTGCACAAATCCCAATGCCAATTAGGATGGCCTAGTGCATCGTATCACCTATAGTGTGCCCGGTGTAGTTTTATACCTTTACGACCCACTGCATGCACCTTAGGAGTCCTCGGGCCAACCGTTTAGATGATACGCGCCGGTGCATTGACACCTGAGTAGTGCACCAATGAAAAAAAATCTGTAATAACCTCTAGCCACCTAGATTTTTTAATTGTGTTGAAGTTCCATTAGAAGTTGTGCTAAAACCTCCGTTACTAAAAATGGATGTCGTAGAAAATAGTTTTTTTGACAATTTTGGCCAATTTTATAACACTAAGAACCTCCTTTAAAACCTCCTCTAGAGGGTCTTTTCCTTGTAGTGTTAACAACATAATGAAATGGAGCAAGATGATCCCATTATCATAGAAGATAATTCTAACTGAATATTCATAAATATATTTGGATCCTCTCTAGTTTTGGTATGTCTTGAAGGGAATGTTTGACAAGAGAGGAACTAGAAGAAGGTATAAAAATGGTATCTATGGGGAAAGTAAAGGATATAAAATTCCTCTAAGTAGAACACCTCAAATCATGACTATAATATATCAGCCACGCTTATCAGAAATATTCAATGAAATGATCTCAAAAGGCCGTTCAAGTTCTAGCATGTTGGACAACAAGTCTCATTATAAAAATTTCCAAAGGGAGGGAGAAGAAGAACCTAGGGAACAACAAGACAATAATGATCGACTTAGTGTTTGTGGAACCAATAGAAAGAATTATAGGAAGAAAATTCGGAAAATAGGTAAAAGATGAGGGGAAAAGGGGTTTAGGAAAAGATATATTTTATCCCAAGAACTTTATTTTTTATAATTGTATCAACTTAATATACATGACAGAGAACATTTCAGACTACGAAGATGAAGAATCTTAGTGTTTCTTCACGAACATGGGATTTGACATATAACATGTGACATTAAAAGGAGAGAAGGTGCTTACCCACATATGACATGATAGTAACATCATAGTGTTCACCCAACATATGAAATGATAGGAAGATCATATTCCTGTCAAATAAAGGAAATATGTTACTAATGGAAAAACCACATAGAGAACACTTCACTTCCAATTTCATTTGAGGCAAACAAAATATGATGTACAAATATTTTCTATACACCAGGTCGTTAGTGATAACTTGAGACCATTTTCTTAGGACATTGAAAATAAACAACATAAGAGAACTTATAAATTGACATAAGTTTCAAAAAGTGAAGTTAGGAAATGCACAACAATGATTGCAAACATTGGGCAGAGTACTCTCTAAGTAGAGTGTGCCTCATTTACATATCGATATTATTTTGAAAAGGGAGCATAGAATATAATTTTGATACAATGCATATAAAGAATTGCAAAGACCAATTGGATTACAATTAGATTTTGGTATCTCCTCAAACTGTGCCATAAATAGTCACTATAGAAACACCAAGAACACCTTTATTTAGTCAAATTTCTTACTTCATTAGGCCTTGCATCGCAAAACCCTGTGGTATATAACATCTAGTTTGCTTCATTCCAGACATGGCTTAATCCATCACTGTAATATGGGGTGCCTTTGATGCCCTGCATGCCTACCCTTACGTCGCCCCATAGTCGCCCTCTCAACCAACTTTTCTATTAGTCACCGACTGGCCCCTCCCCAACCCAAATTACCACCTGTGGAATAGTTCGTAACAGATTGGTGTTGTAGGAGACTATATCAACCTCAAGTGTGTAGGCATCTTCAATGAGGTCCTAGAACCTAAAGCTCAAGCTCTTGTTGATTCTTTGGATAGGATTAATGATAAATTTGAGAGTGCAAGGGTGGCCCATGAAAAGATATGGAAAGTCACTTTCCAAAAAGGCATCGGGCGAGGATCAGTGGAGATTTGCGAGGGATACAAATAACCTCTGGTTTCTTCCAGATTTTGCGAGCATCTGGAATAACCAGTGAATTAAAACTTTACTTCATTGCAATTGGTGCATTAATATTTGCAGTATTAATGCTTTGAGTAAAAAATAATTTAATTTAATCTCTGCATAGAGTTCATACAATCATTGTAAAAAGGGTTATTTTTTGAGTGCTTCATGAATTATTTTGAACATTTCATGTAGAATGTAGTCTATCTATTATAATGCAGAGCAAGAATTTCTATTTCATTGAAGTACAATGTAATGTGAGTGTCTACCCAAAGTGTGCCCTAGATAAAATTTATTAAAGTTTGTTTTATATGGTGCGATGTGTTGTCATAAATATCTACTTTCGTAATCAAATGAGTTTTTTTAGTTCTTTTAGACATTTCAGACAATTACTAATGTGGTAATTGTTACAGATATGGATTTAGTGAAACAAAATGTGACTAGGTCATGAATGTTGAATTACAAGCTATATAAAAGGTTAGGTTAAGTTTTGAGGAATGCTAAAATATTTTATGCAATCAATGAATAAAAAAGTGAAATTTTACTCAATAAACACTTGCTGCATCAAATGATACTCTTCTAGTAAATGGTTAATCATAATTTATGTTGGAAGGTCAAGGTTGATCTAGGTGGATATTGATGGCCACTCACCTATTCCACATGGACCCCCACCATTATTTCTTTCGTTCTTTCAGTTTCCTTAGCTGTATCATAGTTTACTATTTTTGGCATTTTCTCGAGTTGTGAACTTTCAAAGCCATTTTGAGGTGCTAAACAATTTTTATTTTTATTTTTAAATAGCAAAGAAATAGTATTTTCCTATGTTTGTAGTCAAAATTTGTATTCCTCCGACAGATATTTTTAACGAGGTATTTCACATGTCAGACAAAGATCATATGCCAAAGTTCTGACCCTCAGAAATTAATGTACCAATTTACCCCAACGGGGCCCACAATTTTGGCGATTCATCTCCTAGGTTTAGGTTTTGGATTTTTATGGTTTTCCATTGTTTGTATATAACAAATTGGCCCTTGAGCCTCATTTTAAGACATTTCTTTGGAGTTTTTGAAAGTATGTTAGTTGATATGTGTATTATGCATGGTTGCTAGCATAAATGGGGAAAGTGTATGAGATAATAGGAGAGATAAAATGAAAAGGAAAGCCAAATAGTTATATTACATCATAAATTTAAAATATATGTATAGTACATGCCTAACAAATTCACCTCCATTGATAATTCCTTCACTATTTTTTTTTGATACATTTACCTTGCTCCTCATGTTGTATATTTTGAGTCCTAACAGTCCTTTGTTTTTATTTTTTTACATTATCCTGTTATCCGTTTGACAGTTAAATGTTACAATTATTTTTCTTTTTCTCTGTGAAGAATTATCCTCCTCAAAGCCATATTAATGAATTTAGTTTTTGCGGTAAAACGACACTCAGAGGGAAAAAAATCATACAAAAGCAACACAATGAAATTAATTGTTTAAATTAGTATCTTCAATAAGAACTACACTAGCTTTATTCACGCTATAAAAACATGTTCATATTACATGATGTAAACTTCATAAGACAATAAAATAATCGTGTATGATATTTATACTTCATAACTTACTTTACATTGGTTAAAATAATTATGTTGCCTCGGAATAGTGCTTTACCACACTCAGTTAATTGTATCTATTATTAATTGTGAATAATATTGTAGCGTTGACGTGAACATCCCTCCAATACCTCCTCAAAAAACCATTCCTTGTTCCCTCTTCACTTATTATGTTGATATTTTATTTTCTTCCAGTCTTGAATTAGCAAAATTCAAGGCTCAAATGTAATAGATAATTGCTCTAAAATATTTTCATAAGCATGATCAATGAATCAATCATTGAGCTAACATAGGTTCAAGTGTTCCTTTACAACTTCCACCAAAAGGCTAGATGTACTACAAGCATTTATATCTTACCATTGATGCTAAATATATTCATCATAGATGACATGTACAAAATACCTTAAGTGCTTAGCCAATTTTTGAATTTTAATCACATGAGAACACTCCTTCATCTCAAGCTATATTAATATGGATAATTTCCCTAATTGATCTAGGAACCGTTTTAGTTTCATAGACAATGAAATATCAAGGGATTGAATTTTTCAAAGTTTAAAAATTAAACATAGTATTTCTTCTAAACTTTGACATGCATACAAATTGATAATTTTTTAGTGAGATTAGATCTCCCATATCATTGGATAACTGATGAAGATCATGGCAATTTCTGATAGACAACTATTGAAGGGAAGTCATGTTATATTTACTGAAAGGCAGTTCCTGAAAAGTTCTACAATGATAAATAATGAACTTGAGAAGGATGGGGAAATCCAAACAAAACTATCTATATGCCGAATTAATAAAGACTAGATTGATATGCCTTGAAGTGTAGCATACGTAAAATTATGACTGAAAATTATCATAACCCTAAATTTATGCACTAATTTCATAAATTGTGCAAGAACACATTCACTTGTAGAAAAGTTTAAGATAAGAGTCTTGGAAATTGGAAAATTCATATGACACCAATCAATATTCTTCATTAGACCTGAACATATAATAATTCGGAAACCAACACATTTAGAAACAAATTCTGTGTTGTTTGAATATAAGAGATTACAAGATTTCTTTTTATGTGAGGTAGTTCAATATTGAGAAATGGTAAAAAACGACTAGGTCAGAAGAAATAAATATGCACCAAAATTGTGTGAAAGGAAAAAATATTAGCATAAAATGTACTACTTTTTATCTTCAATGATTTTTAATATGTCACGATTCTTTTCAAATTTATTCCTTATGGTGTTTCCTTTGCACCATTAGGTGCAATTTCTAGTTTTAAACCGAAAGAAAGCTAGGTATAATTTAACTATAAAACTAAAAAAAACTATATTAAGACATGTAAATATTGTAGAATGTAGGCATACACACATGCATAATAATTTTTAAAAATATATTGAAAATTAATCATCCAATACCCAAATTCAAAATATATTATGATAGATTTCAATGTTCCCAGAGTTACTCTTACATTTTAAGGGAGCACATTCTTGTTTGTGTTCACAACTTGTTGTTCAAATTATCCTTGGTAACAATCGATTCCTTAATTAGTAATGATAATAATAATGACCATAGTAATAATTTTAAACAATACTGATATTGATTAATTTGTCAATACAAATATGACTTTGGTATATTGTGATTTGTAAAGTGCAATGTTGAATATTTTACAATAGTGCTCCACAATATACAAAGTTATCTCACACTATTTGGAATTAATGATATTTTTTATTTCATTTGAGAGCATTTATATAGTTACAGAGATTAACATGTATTCCCAATATATTTTCATTTTAAGTAATTTCTTATACTTGTTGTGTATTGAAAATGTGCTTTTATACTCATACTTATCGAAGTTTTTTTATTTTTTACAACATAAATTCATCCATTTGAATAATGAATTGGTATATATACACATCATAAATTAATGTGGATATAAATTTGATATCAATTTTAATTAAATTGAATAATTACTCTTATAATAATGAAAATATATTAAATAATATTATTTTACACTTAAAATTCATATGTAATGTATCATTTTATTTATATGAGCGTAGATCCATCTTAATTTCAGATAGGGTCAAGAATGGTCAAATCACTCAAGGTGAAAAGGAGGTTTGTAACTTGAGATATTTGACCATATTTGATCTCTCTCGACACTTCAGATATCTTGAGTTAAGATGAATCTATATTGGTAGCTAGGAGAACCAAGTTTCTTATTTAATATCATCTTAAAATAAAATAAAAGTAAAATCATAATATTTTTTTCGTAAATGAAATGCTTATATATTTTTGTTATTAAAAAAAATAGATTACAAGGTCACGACTTTTAAGTATTCGAATATTCCTTGAAATTTTAATATTGAGCATGAGGGCTCAATCCAAACCCTCAAGTGACTTCTCCATGTAACAAATGTGATTTATCCATGTAACAAAAATTGCAGTCCCTTTGCAACTAATTTTTTTCCAAAAAACTCCCAATATCTAGACACATTTACATTCCATTATTCATTATTTTTATTTTATCTTAGTGTGAATTGATTTTCATAGAGAAATGATTTTTCCTTTCTTGTCAAGTTCTGTCCAATATGTGTTTTTTGGAGATTTTGACAAGTCATTCAAACACAAATGGACATTTTTGTTCTTGAAGTCTTTCTCATCCAAGTGATTTTTCCAAGAAGTTCCCTTTCCAACATTATTCCTTGTGGTTTCTGGAGGGGATCTATTTTCATTAAGGGTTTTCTTCTTTTCCAATTTTGTTAAGTTCGGATAATTTTCACTGGAATTCGAGTGTTCTTGATTAATTTTTTTTGTCTCTGATGCACTTTATTTGGTAGCATTTGTTTCTATATTCTCATCCTTTCTTATCTTGAGACACTTTATCTTTTTATACCATATAGTAATTGTTTTGAGCTCCTTCCCACCGTTTATACCTTTAATGTGTTTTTTTTATATTTTTTTCTTTGAATCTTGGGGGAGTTTTCTATTACATACCATGTTTCATAACACACCCTACACTGGAATAAAACATTTTTGTTGTCAAGATTTTGGGCCCTCACAAAATTTGGGTATTTCAAATTAATATTAGTGGGAAAACCCTTATTGAGGTCCATATCCACACAAGTTTGAGCATAATATGTTTTATAATAATTTATTTTATTTAATATGGAACAATAAAATTTCTTAAGATCATTCCAAATAAAAGATACAATTGTATGTAAGGGTAGGTTCGACATCCTTACCAAAACTGAAATTGTGGAGATGGATGTCATTACTAAACTAAAGAGGTAGACCAAGATTACAGAGAAGATACCAACACTACCCTAGAACCATGATATACATTCAAAAATGGCCTTCTTATCCTCAATATTGTAAAAAAAACAGCAAAGAAACCCTGAGCCAAGGGATTAATATTCATATCATTCATTAAATGAGGCTTCCATGACTTACAGATCCTTCTATGTAGATCCATTAGCCATGGCCAAAATCCATTAAACCTGCAAATCAAACCTTTCTCTGAAAAAATCTTTTCACATTTGAGAACTTCTTCATCAAAAGGAAAATTGTGGGAAGGAAATTCTTGAACCACTAGGAGACTAGATCTAGATTTCAAAATGGAACTATATGAAATTGGGGAAGAGCTTGCTTGTCCAACAACCATTCATGAAAAATATATTTTCTTCATTTTTGCATAACTAAGATTCACTGTTTATAATATTTCCACAAATATTTTCAAATAAACCCACTTAATATGAGAATAGATCGACCGAGTAAGACAAAAACTGTTGAAAATGGAAACAAGGAATCTTGAAAATGGCACCAGGAAAGATTCTAATTTAATTTCCTCTAGAATTAAATTATAATAAAATTGTAATTTCACATCTCATGACAACTTTTATGACCTAAATAAGTTATTTTGACTTAGTTGGCTCATTTACTTCAATTTGAGGGTCTAATTTGATTCATGTAAAGTGGTTCCTACTTTGTAGGAGCCATGACTAAGTTTATTTTGACTTGTATATAATTAATTCAGTTTATCTAAGTTAAAGTCAATTTAACTAGTTCTAACTATTGGAGGAGCTACTGAAAGGTCCAAGTGTGGAAGTGTAACTTGAACCACATTCAATGATCAAACATAGAAATAATATATCTACTATAAATAAATCATACATCTATGAGCTGAGAATTAAACAGTTGAGTTTGATTTCAAGGGCAGTGTACTATCAGTTGTATAATTGTCCAAATTATATAGGTTTTGCACGCAGAGAGAGGAAGGGCCTAGATGGATTGTGTAGTATTGGATGGGGATTTCCCTAATTAAAAGAGGATTATTACACAAGGAAAAAACATATGGAAATAGGGACTTCGGAAAGCCAAAATTTGGTCAAGTATTGGTGTAAGATTGTTTATGAAGCAATGAGACATATAGAGATAACACAGAGGTTTCTCAGGCTTGATAAAAGCATTGCAATTTTCTCATATTTTTTTACTAATGAAATATACATATAACATGGTTTTTAACTATGGCTTTCGACACGAATTTTTTGTGTAATGTGTTGATTGAATTATTTCTCTTGTATTCTTCATGATTTCAAGATAGTTTAAATTTGTTTCCACAATCATTACAGTATATTCATGTCTATTTTTTTAGAAAATTACAATTATTAGTTTGAATGTACAAGAAATTATTACATGGTATCGTAGATGAGATCATTATAGAAGAGAATAATATGAGTTTATTTTGTGTAAGTGGATCAAATTTACAATATCTTTCTTCAGGGTATGCCCTTGAGAGAAGGTTTAATTGCATAGCTTGGGAGGATAGGATGGAAGCAGTATTGGAAGATAATGGGTTGAAGGAATTCATATAAAATTTTATTCCTAAGCCTCCAGAAGTTGATGCTCAAGATCTAGAAAACTGGAAGAAGAATATAGAAAAGGCGAGAACTATCCAATTGGAAGGTGTTTGAGATAATATTGTCACGAAAATCCACAAAAAGGAAAGTCCATATGCAACGTGGAAGGCATTGAAAAATTTTTCTCAGAAAAAAAATTACCAAATTAAACTAGCACTAAAGGACAAGCTTAGGAAAATCAATATGGATAAGGGTGACACAATACCAAAATACTTCACCAAGCTCACCCAATGTCAGGATGAGTTTGGAACTATTGGTGTTACAGTTGTCGAAGACGATATGGTCATCATAGCACTTCTAGGTCTTCACAAGAGCTCGCAAAACTATCAAGATTTAGGAAATGGGATTTAGAAGGTACCAAAGTGGGAGTGTTTATGGTCTGACTTGGTGCAATAAGAGATAAGGTGGAACACCAAAGATGGGACCTCATCCAAAGAAGTGGAAGGGGATTTTCCATTATCTAGTAAGGAAAAAAAATCCAAGGGAAAGAAGTCCCAAGGCGAGTACGGAAAGAAGAAAAACTTATCCATGTAAAGTGATTTCACTTTCACAAGTTTGATAACTATGCCAAGAAATGTCCACAAAGGAAGGCAAGTAAGAATCTTCCTATAGTAGTAGTAGTAGGTGAAGCTCTAGCTGCAAAATTCGAGCTTGATTTTACTCTCATTGCATGCATGATAATAATAGTCATGGGAAACATGTGGTATCCCAAGAACAGTTCCTTGGTTTGTATGACATGGAATAGAGATCTCTTTGCTAACTTGGAGGAGAAATACCTCAAGAAAAACATAGAGTTTGAAGATGATGGGGGGTATAAACTGATCGATATCTATAAAATTACTTTCGAGAGGGAGTTTGGATCTCCCTCTCAGACTCACATATGTGATGTATGTTCCATTAGTAAATAATAATCTTGTTTCGTTGTGGTATTGGAAGATCATGGATATGATGTGATATTTAGCAAAGGAAAGGTTTTCCTTAGACACATATTCATAGGACAGATGAATATGATCAGTGTGTGATTCAAGAACCTATATTCACTTGAGGTACAAGATGCATGAAAATCATTGAGGAGAAAGGAAACGGTTAGAGACTTGGTGATTGAGAGGGAGCATGAATTACCTCTCAACATGTAGCCTTAGAAGTAGTCTCAGCAAGGTGTGGAGCAACCATAATTGGAGAAGCAGAGAGGAGGCTGAGTGGAGACATCCACTAGAGTAGATACCTATAGTAGGGTGGAATTTTTAACCAAGTGGTAAAAAGGAGTACATGAAACCATGCCTATAGGTGAGAAGTAGGGTGATGTGAAGAAATAGTCCCAATAATGAAAAACTTTGGGCAAGATCCATTGAGGTTTTTTTGGTCTTGTGGATGATTACATTGCTATGAGGGCCCACAGTATTCAGTAGTAGGAGGATCAATGGCATTCATATGACAATAAGTGCAGAAAAGTGTTGAAAGTAAAGCAGGAGGCTCAATAGCAGAGTCAGAAGAAGCACAATTTTCCTAGTAGGCAGTTGCAGACACAATTGATTCAATTTGTTTATTTTTTATGCTTTTCAGTTGTGGATCTTGTAAATGAAAAAACAAAAATAAGAAGTGTTACATGCATAACACTATAAAGGTATTGGATGAGAATATATGTGAATCCATTTCTTGTTAAGAGGGAATGTTTAAAATGGAAACAAGAAATCTTGAAAATGACACTAAAAGAAATTCAAATTTAATTTCCCCTCGAAATAAATTATAATAAAATTTCAATTCCACATATCATGAAAATTTGTATGAGTTAACTAAGTTAGTTTGACTTATTTGGTTCAATTAATTCGAGTTTAGGGTCTAAATTGAGTCTTGTAGAGTGGTTCCTACTTTTTAGGAGCCATCGTTGAGTTTATTTTGAGTTGTAATTAATTAATTCAATTTATCTCATCTAAAGTCAGTTTAACTCGTTTCAACTATTGGAGGAACTAGTGGAAGGTGAAATTGTGGAAGTGGAACTTGAACCAAACTTAATGATCGACCAAAGAAATGATAGATTAGCCATAAATAACTCATTTATGTGTGAACTCAGAGTTTCCTAGTTGAGATTGGAGTTCAAGGCCAATGTAGTATCAATTGTATATTCATCCAAATCGTATAGGTGGTTCATGGAGTTAGATGAAGGTCCTTGATGGATTGTGTAATATTATATATGGATTTCCCTAATTAACAAGGGATAATTACCCAAGGAAAAAGCACAAGGAAATAACGACTTGGGAAAGCTAAAATTTGGCTAAGCATTGGCCTAAGCTTGTCGAGGAAGCACTGAGATTGATATAGACAGTGTAGGGATTTCTGAGGCTTGAGAAGAGAATTGTAATATTCTCATATGTTCTTACTAATGCAATATACAACTAGTGGGGTTTCTAGTTGCGGATTTCCCTAGAAAATATTTGTGTAATGTGTTGATTTAATTCTTCCTCTTGCATGCTTCATGATTACATGATCATTTAAATTGGTTTGCATAATTGGTAGAGTAGATTCCAGTGTATCATTTTAGAAAATTACAATTAGCAGTTTGAATCTAGAAGGAATTTACAAATTCCTACCGAGTGCAATGGTTTTCAAAGCTTTGTCCATATACTCAGATCTATGTTTAAACTTAATTAAACTAGTTTTTATTAATAAATTGATCATTTTTTAAAAATTAGTGAGGATGCAAGTCAATACCAAAAAAACAAAAATAATGATTTTCTCAAATAAAAGGAAGCGGAACCAACATGTATTCTTGTTTGAAGGAAATATTCTTGAAGAAGTGAATGAATAGAAGTACCTTAGGATTGATTTCAACAAGAAGCCTAATTGGGGGGACTACAAAAAGAAGAGAATATTACGAGGGTGGAGAACATTATATGCTCTCTAAAACAGACATAGAGAGGGAGATTTATGGAATTTGAAAATGATTAAAGTTGTTTTTGAGCTCCTAGTTTGTCAAGTGATATTATATGCATGTAAACTATGGGCTAGCATCATTCTTGTCTAAAAATGGAAGAAAATTGAGAAAATCCATAAATTCTTGATCATGAGAAAGTTCAAAATAAAATTTTTGGTTCCTTATTAGGTAAAAATTAGTGAAATAGGAGTAGCTCCAATCGAAGAAATATCTATGGTGTGTCCCATAAGGTACCTAAAAAGAGTCGAGAAAATGGGAGTAGCTAGATGGCCTAAAGTTATCTTCAATGAAGATACAAGTGAAAGAAAGAAATCATGGATGAAAAAAAACAACAAATGGATGCAAAAATAGAATATTTACCTCCATGCTTGTCCCACACATAGTGAGGAGTTAAAAACTTTTGTTATCAAAAAGTTCAGTAAATATATATGGGGGAAGGAGTTGGGAAAAAAAATAAGTATTTTTCTTAGGAATTCAATCCCACTAGTGACATCCAAAAAAATTAGTGCATTGGAGCTAGCTTTCCATCTCGCAACAACTTCAGTGCCAAATGGGTAGGTGGAAAAGACCTAAATAAGCTTGGGAAAAATTGGTGTGTAATTTTTGCACTTCTCGGGTAGTGGAATAGGAAAAACATTTCATTTTGGAATGTCATGCATTCAAAGATACCAAAGACAATTACAAGAGTATATTAACATCAGTTTCATGGCATTGTATTTTTAGGGATACTTAGAAGGTTGGGTCACGTACTATAGACTCTTAGAAGGTTGGGTCACCAAACTCTTAGAAGGTTGGATCAACTCATCATTAATTTGAGTAATAAAAATATTGAATTGGAAAAATCCAAAAGAAGGGAGGCTCTATGTACCATATACTATTTTTCGTCTACTAGAAGTTCAAATTTTATTTATTCATTCATTCAATTTAATCTTAAAATAATTAAATTATTAAAAAAATATAAAGAAAAATAAGTTTACTGTTGTATAAACACACTTATTATATATTTTAAATCATTTAATAATTTTTAATTTCACGTAGAGGCACTCTAAAACCCAGTATGGAAACGATTAAACATGTAAACACATAAACATCTAAAGGTAAACTTAAATATAAACATAAAGGTAATGTTTTACATTTAACATTCAACCTAGTATCGGGGTAGATCTCACATAAAAACGTAAACAATTAAACATAAACAGGTAAACAACTTACATGTTTAACATTTAACATTTTTAATCTAATGTAGGCCTATTTAAAAATCAATTCAATGATTATTATCTATAAGCACAATATAAATTTAAAATATAAGGAGTTTTACTAAGACTCACAAATATAAATAAACTAGAGGTATGATAAAGGTGCCCATCTGATCTTGATAAGCAACTTAGACTTCTTAAGGATTTCTGCTCTGCCATGGGTATGTCTGTTAACACTGACAAAAAAAAAAGTTATGATTATAAAATCTAAGAAGGACACTTACGCTAATTTCATGTATGAAAATAGTAACTTGGAGGAAGTGTCTTCTTACAAGTACCTAGGAATTGATATTCATCACAAGCTCAACTGGAACTATAGCATTCAGAAAAGGATAAAAGGGGGGTGGAAAGCTTATTTTGGTCTTGAAAATAATTGTAAAATGGAAAAAATCATAATGTGGGATAGAAAGAAGTTCCTCTTTGAAAATTTAGTCACTCCTGTTATCTTATATGGATGTGAAGTTTGGGGTTGCAGCATCTCTAGAGAATCCTGGAGAAAGATTGAGCAAATCAAGAAGGATTTTATAACTTATAACCTTAAAATTAAAAGCAATACACCCTATCCTATTCTCCTTACAGAAGTGGGTCTTTCCCCTATCGAGAGCCTAGCTATGAATAGGCTTCTGTTGTACAAGCACAAGCTCAATAGCATAGGAGACCATAGACTTCCTAAGCTAGTTTTAAATTCCAGCCAAAACCACCTAAGGCTTAAACAAGGTTGGTATAAAGACACCAAGGCCTGGTTAAACCATTGGGAGATCGATGAGAATGTTGCATTGCAAAACATTAATAACATTAAAAAAATTGTTACTTCTAAGTTCAAAGAAAAAATGTGGTGTGAGAAAGATCTAGCAGCTAAAAGAAAATTAAGATATTATAAGGAGGTGATCAACCCCACCCTAGAAGATCAAAAGTATCTCTTTATTTTAACTAGCTCAAAGAAGAAAATTAATATAGCCAAGATTAGAACGAACTCTCATGAGCTTCATAGTGAAACAGGTCCTTGGACAGTTCCTAAAACACCATGGATGGAAATAATCTGCTATAACTGTGAGAATATGAACATCGAGGATGAAAATCACTTCCTCTTAGAGTGCCCCAAGGACAACCACATTAGAGCTCAATTTCATAATATTTGTTACAATACTGACCTTCCTAGCCTTCTAAGGTGTCAAAATTATTGTGGGCTCGGGAGGCTTCTCTCCAATCTTTTTGAGCATAGGAATAAAATCTTAAATCAAACTAAATAACTCTTTTCTTTAGGTCCGATAGACCAAATATTGGTCTGAGTGAACGTTAACCATCATCATCATCATTATCAAATAAATAAAAATATAAATAAACTAAAGGTATGTTAAATAGAGAAACCCTCTTCTTATATTTACTCCATAAATCTCTTTATATTTAAAAAAACTCAAAAAAGTGGTTTTATGTAGGTGTACTTAATCGGAAAAATACCATTTTAATAGGATGGGCTAAATACCATGGGACAAATACCATATTTATAAAAGAGGTATAAAGAGGTACATTAAATAGATAAAAATATATCAAATATGATTACAAATAAGCATCTAATTAAATACTAAGCCTATGGGCCAAATACCATGGTAGATAAAAGATGTATGGTAAATAAATAAAATATAAATAAACAAGACGTATGGTGAATAAATTAAATTTAATAATTTTGGATCGAGAAAGTTTGTATTTGAATACACTACATGGATTAACTATCTCATGTAAAAACTTAATGTAATTTTTAATATTTAACATCTAATCTAATTAATTTAATGTCGGCTTTGATCAAAAATCACTCCTTCCCTACATATATAAATTTAGCAAGGCCAAGAGCAAAATAATTTGTGAGAAAAGATTTCACGAGCTTTGCGAAGTGGAAAATAAAATTTTTGGAAGAGGATCTCAATTTGAGTACGAAGATCTCAGTTTGCGTACGAAGTTGGATTGATTTTTAGGTTTGATTTCTATTTCCCTTGAATTTTATTTTATTTTCTAAACTTTTGTTTTTACTTTTTCATCTAGTTGAATTTATAGATGTCATTCTTGAATCACTCTTACCACCAAATTCGGATGATTTAAATTCTGCCTTGGGTAAAACCTTCTCCTACTTTTAAAAATTTATTTCTAAATATGTAAAAAACCACCAACACCCATTTAACTCACGCTCTATAAGTCACACATTTAATCCTTAACTAAGCTGCTTAATAGATCCAAAATTAAAATGGTTAGTCAACTTACTCTTCTTAGTAATCTGGGACATATCTCTATTTATCTAAACTGATTCTTCAATTTGTATTTACAACCCATTTCGACTTCTAGGTTCAAAACGAAGCACGCGAGTCGATAGGAGGCCAAATATAAGCGAGGGTTCGAACTTAGCCGAAGTCAATCTATTGTAAACTCTCTGCAGGTACAATCCATGAAAGCTGGTGAAGACTTTAAATATGTTTTCGATCTTGCTATTTATGATCCATATAGCTCAAAGGGTTTTGTATTTGAGATTTCCCATAAAATTGACTTTGGTGATTTTGTGATATTGTGAAATACTCTAATGTTCAGGGTTTTTGGATATTTGAGCTTTTCCTTAATTTTGAGTTTAGAATATAAGATATTATGAAATAGTCTTGTGTGCTTTTCCTTAATTCGGAGTTTTGTATTTTCGGATATTGTGAAATAGTATCTTGCTCAAATTCGATTCATTAATCGCAACTGTTCAAATGATCACCACATGTATATAAATGGGTTTTTCTCTTCCTTGTGGCTTGCCGTTATTTGCATCTCCTTTGTGATTTAGAGTGTCAACATTTTCAGTGTGTTTGAAAGTTTCGTCGATCTCCATACCTAGTGACTGTTAGGCTTAAACTGTCTTCTTTAGCGTCTTGAAGTAGAAAGGTCAAAGACACATTTTCTTTTACATAAATCCTTATATTTTATTCTATATGACATTCTTATATTTTATTTTATTTTGTATCCATTACAGATCTGTGCTTCTCGCTGACCTATCTTTTAGCAGTGAGTACCAGAAACATTTGAACCATATCCTAAGAAATATAAATTTGGATATGGATTACACTGTATCAGAATCTGAAAAGCCAATGACGAAGCCATTGTCTCAAACAACTTCTGCAGCCCAGTTTCAAGCAAGCAATGAGGTGGGAGTGAAGGGAGCAGTAAAGATGCCCAAATAATAAAAAAAGAGGGAGAGGAAGAATGGGAATTCTGAGAAGAAAGGTGACAGCTCCAGCTCTCTGTTAAGTGGTTGTTCAAAATGTTCATCGCTTTCTAAAATAGAGGAGGAATATCAAGCTTTGAGGTGTGATTATTTGATTCTAGAGGAAGAAAACACAACTCTCACTGATGAGGTGATAGAGGTAGAAAGGAACATCGAAATGCTGGAAGCGGAGAAGAATGCACTTTTGGATAAGCTGGTCCTGCTAGAGGGCTTGGTTGAAGATCCAGGTTTCTAATGTCTCTCTTAAAAGGAATTTAATGAGAATATCGTCACAATTGATGCTTTAATGTTTACAGCAATGTGGGACTTCATCAGACGACTGATACAATTAGTTTTCATTTGTGATTTAATATATCTGCGTTTGATGTTAGGTGGTGATTGGTGACTTGGTCCAGATGGTTATTAACCTTATCAAAACCTATGTGATACTCTGAAGGTATTATTATCACTTTATTTTATCAATTATGCAAATCGATAGGTAATTTTAGAATAAATAATGAATTTTTTTTTAAAAATTCTTAGTTAAATAATATATTTTTAACTTACTTTTTTCCTGTTTTACCACTAACCCTAATGAACAGTGAGGTATTTTCTGGTTTATCATTCATTTTATTAATTCTATAAATTTATTTTTCCCATTAAAAGATCCGTGGAGAGTACATCTTTCACACATAATTGAAAACAGCCTTGAAAGTGAAGCCTTGAAAGTGCTCCCAAACTACATAAGTGTACGGTCAAGATAAATAAATATCATTATAATGCATTTTTAGAAAATCTCTTAAATAATGGGAGGATCCAAAAATATTGTTATACCATGAATATCACAAAAGAAAATCTATTTCTAGTTTTTCTATGAAAAATCTTGTGGTAGAGTTTGAGCGATTTTGCTCATATTTTCCACATCTTCCACTCTCATAAGCTTCTTGCGCTCTTGCTTTGGAAATTTCATCCTTCATGAAAATTTTCGTTGTAAATATGAGAACATGATATAACTTTCCTTTCAAATACGATACTTCATCCAAAATGGAATGAGTTTGTGCACATGACATTTTGTTGTTTGATTAAACGAATTAATAACAATAACTAGAACTTATGCAATCATTTTTAATAGCAAATAATAAAAAAGATAATCTATTTAGTTTAAAATGACCAATAGTCATGATGGAGATTATGATGGACCATCGTTCATGTCGAATCAATAGCTTTTAGCATCAAGTAGTACTCATCATCATGACTAGGCTTGACCATCGACCATGTCGAGTCATCATGAGGAGCAACCGACAGTTGATCCTGATCAGCATGAGGCACCACCCGATCAGTAGGCACGTGATGATTGACATGTATCTAAGCTTGTCAAGGCTACACCATTGACTGAGAGTGCCTCGACTATTACTACTATTGATGATGTACCACCAGCTGATATTTGACATTTATATTACAGTTGTATATTTTTCACATTATATATATATATATATATATATATATATATATATGTATGTATGGTCTATGTATTTTATGTTCATGTTGCAGTTGTACATAATTTACATGTTGGTGATCATCATGATGTGTATATTGTTAGGTCATCTTAGATATGTTCATTTAATGTGCAGCTTGCGGACATATGTGTATGTGATAGAAATTATTTGACATGAGATGTTTATTCGATGTTTGTGTTGTGATGATGTTATACAATGCTAATTGTGTTTTGTAAGATGATCATCATCACGATGATTAGATGATGTTAGCAAATTTGAATGTATTTTTTAGTCAAATATGATGTTTGTACGATGGTTATCATGATCGTGATCTTTACTTAATTTAATATTAAATGATCATGATATTTATTAAATATTTTGTCGTGATTGTAATTGAAATTTTAAATTTAATTTTATGTAAAATTGTAAAATTGTAATTGTAATATTTACATTATTGTGAAATGATTGTAATTATATATATGTAAAATTGTAAAATTGTAATTCTAATTCTAATTTTATGTAAAGTTCTAAAATTGTAATTGTAATTGTATGTAAAATTCTAAAATTGTAATTGTAATTTTAATTGTTATTGTACGTGAAATTGTAAAATTGTAATTGTAATTGTAATTGAAATTCTAATTCTAATTCTAATTCTAATTGTATGTAAAATATTTGTAAAATTTTAGTTGTAATTGTAATTGTATGTAAAATTCTAAAATTGTAACTGTAATTGTATGTGAAATTGTAATTGTAATTGTAATTTTAATTGTATGTAAAATATTTGTAAAATTTTAATCGTATTAATGTGAAAATTTTAATTGTATTAATGTGAAATGATTTTATCAAAAATTTTAAATTTGTACATTTTTAAATTTGTAAATAATTGTAAAATAATAAATCCAGAATAATATGAATTTTTGTAACATAATAAAGTGTAGAAATAATGCAAATAAATTCATGTACTTTAGAATTATCATTATTTAATTATGATCTTACATACCAAAGAAAATAACTTTATACAATACGTCATTGTTTTTTAGATCAACATAATTGCCAATTATCAAGTGAAATATTGATTTTAACATTAACACAATGAAAATTACAAATTAATTCAAAATACATATTATAATGTTTCGAAAAAAATACTCTTATAAGTCTTAAGGTAACTAAGTCTTCTTATTTATAAAAAGTCATCTTAAAAAGTATGAATATTGATGAAATAACACATGTACCATATCACTCTCAGTTCTCATGATCACCCTCATTATCTTCCAGCTCGCATAACACTATTGTTTTAAAAAATATGTTTTGATCTAGGGTCATGTCTCAATATGAACCACCAACCGCTATCCAACACATCTGGGTAAAAAAACACCTGGTTACAGTGTTTGGAAAAAACATATGGATCCCTAGCTTCATCCCACATATTTCTAAAGTTGGTACATATCAGCCTACTATCATGATATTCCTTTACATTATTCTAATCAAAGGTGTCCCATCACTTGCACCTAAAAATAACACATTGGAAAGAAGATAAATCTAGTTCAATTATCTCTTGTATCTTTCCGACGCAACCTAACGTCCCTCGTAATAAGTTTTGATCAGGATGGATAGATCAACCAGATCGATGGAAATCGGTTTCCACTCCACAATATTCTATCTTGTGTCCATCATTGAAATTTTTTGTGCAAAAATTTTGTCCATATGCCCACATAGATGGGAACAAATGCACCTAGAAAAAAGTTAAAAAATCATAGTGTCATGTGTCTTATAATAGACCAACAGTAAAAATATGAAATATATATGTAACTACATTTGAAAGGTGCATTATTAAGTTTCAAATGTACATATAAATTAAATGGATTATTACTGATTTGCTGCATCGAATCCCTACGTTTAGCGCATCGTCTTCAGCACATGGGGAACAACCGATTGCACTGTATTTCTCTCTGACTTGGTCAATAACCTAACTGTTCGGCCAGATTTTTAGCATATTTTATTTTAAATGATCGGGATAAGGCACACTTCTACCATTCAATTGTCTGAATTATTTCTTGTCACTATCCCATTAAATCCTCTTTTGTTCGTACAATGCGACCCATGATTGTGTCACTTCGAAATTGTAAAGAATGAATTTATTGATTGCTTCAATTTCTGCATTCGATCATCAAATCAAACCGACATTATACAGTATGTAGATCAAAATATACATTATATCAAAGGCGAAGATGAATATTTACTTTGTGTAAATTTGAAATATTATAAGTCGCTTACTCTTTATCAAGCGCTTTTTTCCAATCATTTGGAGCAACTCCCCTTCTCTTTTGTCTTCATCCCTCTCATTGTCCCAAATCACTGCACTTGGTCTATTGTCGATCTGCTTGATGTACTCAACAACATAATAGCAAGACTCATATGATATGTACCCCTCTGCCATAGACCACTCGAGTTTTTCCCTTTGTCGAACAAAACCTTTCAATTTCTTCATGTACCTCTCTAAGAAGAACATCCAATGACAAAAAACCACCCCAAATAATTCAACCTCATCGACTAGGTGGATTAGAAGATGAACCTGCAAGTCCATGAAACTCGTCGATAGTTTCTTCTCAAACATACAAGCAATCTCAACTATCTCTTAACACCACTATGGAATGATAGCCACACGAATATCCTTTGATGTGATCCAACTTACAAATGAAGATAATTTAGATATGGCACGTCCTAGGTCTTGAGGGAATTCATGTTTCACACACCCACACACGAACAAAGGATAATGAAACTGCAAAGTTATAAACATGTGCAATAGTATAGAAAATTAGTTATGTTTTATGAATCCTGCATGGGATAAAATTTATTAATATAACAAATAATAAAATCACGCTTTTGACATTATATGTACTCTTATAAGATTCAAATGGTCATGTGATTTCAACCCCAACAAATGGTCCTCGACGGTGAAGCAGTGCCGTAGTGAAGACTCATATGAATATAGAACCCTCACACCCATTATAAATTCCTTTGCCAAAGAAAGATCATATTTTTTTTAAATCCATGGGACATCACCTTCTTTGAAATACCATGAATTATAGATACTAGCGCTTGCCTTTGATCCTGCACTTTCTAAATGTCTTGGGAAATGTTTATTTTTAGTTTTTGAGGTAATAAGATCTTTCCTAACATCCAATGTGTCTCTTTGTTTCGATGATATGTGCCTCCATAAAGAATATGAAACATTTGTAACTATATTCATGGGATCTAATAAGTGGGTAATCTTAAAATGCTCCCAATATGGGAGGTTATAAAAGATAGATTTCATTTTCATCCCAATGGGAAATTTCTCAACATAGGTGTCGAATAATTTTGGATCATCGAACATAGGCTCCCCATTTGAATCAAACATTTCAATGAACTGCTTCTCCTTTTCTCTCTAATATTCTCTAAGCCATTTAGCTGGTGTTGTTATTGGAGGCCTTTGGGTTCTCTCTCATTTACCATTGAAAGCGGATGCTGCTCTTCTTTAAGAGTTTCCTTCTGGGAGGAATATCACGGAGCATTCGTACACTGGCTTTCGTAGGTTTTTGGACCATCTAGCTTTGAGATAAGGTCCACAACATTTACATCCAAAATACCCTTTTGTTACAAGACCTGCGAGATGATTGTATACAATTTATATGCATGGCACGTTCAAGAATATCATCAAGATCATAACAATTACAACGAAATATATAAATAATATGCGAAATAATATTGTTACGTATATAAAAAAATCAATAAACATGTAATTTACCAGAGAAAAATCCTAATCCTAGATAACCATGTGTCGTGTAAGCACATATCCCATACAACGTAAAACTCCTCTCTCCTATGATGGACCTTGATACATCGTATACATTTATCCCATCCCATAATTCCTTCAATTCACCTACTAGTGGTTGTATGTAGACATCCATATTATTAACTTGTCTTCTACCAGCGACTATGAGAGCCAACATAATATGTTCATTCTTCACGGACAACCATGGCAAGATATTTTTATTGATCACTACTATAGGCCAAACAGAATAGTTGGTGTTCTGGAGGGAATATGGGTTGATGCCATCCATGGCTATGCTGAGTCGTAGACTTCATACTTCATCCTTGAATTTTTCAGGCCATGTATCCTCTATATGCTTCATGGATATTGAATCAGTTGGGATTTTCATAACTCCCAACTCACTTTTTTGTGAGGCATGCCATCCATGCAGCATATCTAATTATTTGCAACGAAAGAGCCTTTGAATCCTTGGGATTATATGCATGTGCCTCAATATCTTTAAACAAGGACCATGTGATTTACCCTTCTATTTTTATTTATCATACATGTCATGCTCACATTTTGGAAATATATCTTTGTCTACATATTCTCCTCTATATTGAAAAAAATCATTTGGACATGCATGATATGATATGTACTCAACACCCAATATTTTCAACAATTTCTTTGCCTCTTTGTAGCTACCGGGCAAGACATTATCACTCGGAAGAACCTTATCTTTGAATAATATGTTGTTGGTCATCATGAAAAATATTATATGTAAATTAATGCTAATATAATTATTAACATTCATAAAATTAGAAATGTTCATTGTGTTATTATATTTCTCAAATTTATATAAGGGAGGAATTCATGGTAACTTACCTCGAAATTTCCAAGAAACATGAATTATATAAGCCAAAATTTTCTTTCAATTTGTACAGTAACAACGTTGTCCCAAACTGGGTAGAATTTGACTGACCGCCAGGTCCAAAAAGAGGGGTGGTGGAAGAAAATTTAAGGCTTTCAAAGAAGGTGTCAGAGATATCAGCATCATCCCCTAGCTGATCATAATTTTGGAATGCATCTAACAACATTTTCTACATGGAATTTTTATCCCTTAAGTAATCATCCATACCAACCTCTATTTTATTGCCTCCATTTCTAGCTTGTGAAGAACTACTATTGTTGTAGTCATTCCTAATTGGTGAATCTGGATGTAGCGGGAATTGAATCGGTGGTTGATTCAACCGTTCTTGGTATCGTTCCCCTTTGATTTTTTATCTAAATATAGTCTTTTCTTGATTTCACATGGTCATGGGGTGCAACAACAGATGGTAGGTCGTTCATCATCACTAGAATCCTAATAATTTTAAAATATATATTTGAACATGATTAGTACAAAATCTATGATATCAATTAGTAAGAACGTTGAAAATGTATGATTAATTTGTTTGACGTTGAAATAGTTACATTAATATACCAAACAATTATTAATACCATCATTGTCCCAGGATTGTGGCTAAAGATGCAATATTGTAAAAATTGGCAGGGTGAAGTGGTTGTCCATTTTCATCTACTAAATGTGCCTTGCGATATGTTGCTCCTGATAAGAGCTTCTGATGTTTTGGAGCTGTTTGAATATTTTATGCATCTAAACTCGATTCTGAATCTGCATGAACCTAAAAATTTGTATACAATATAAATTTTATTAAGCTTATTGACATGGATAAAAAACATAAATTAAATTAGATAATGAAAATATAAATAAAATCTGAAGTAAAAATTACGTCTCGAGATCAATAGGGGGAACTCCACGATGGACTTTGAGAAATGTTATGGAACGAGTTGGATTTTGAAGAATTATAAATTCGAAATAATTATGATATTTTCTCCCTGCATTTGAGCAAAATCAACAATAAATTTTAGTGCACACACCCAAAAATAATTTCGGTGCCTTGAAAATGAACTTATTTTTATTGGTGCCTATGTACATATAATGACACTGGTGCATTTTAGTTACTATGCACTAGTGTCATTTTATTAACTACGCATAGGTGTGGTGTTATTAATTGACGCATTGGTGACATAAAGCCGCAAATAAAAAAGCGCAACTTTATTTTTTTTAAGTGAAAAAAAAAGTGGTGAATTGAAAAATGGGCGGAAAAATATTTTCGAAAATCAATTTCATAAAACAATTCTTTAAATACTAAACACTTTTCATTATTTCACTATTTCTGCAAACAAATTCAGCTAGAGATTTGCACGAGACATACCTGGACCAAGGGAGCATGAGAGCACTATGGAGCAGCGAAATACACTCGAACAGAACTATTCAGAAATCAGAATTCCAAACCTTGGGTGATTCAAACCCTGTAGCATATAATTTCAAATGATCTCGTGAATAAATTTTATTGTGTTTTCTACATTTTTTGCTGTAAGTAAAAAATTTAAATTTGATGTTCATCTTCAGAAAAGAAAAGAAAAGAAAAGAAAAAAAATCTATATATATATATATATATCTGTGTGTGTGTGTGTGTGTGTGTGTGTATAATCTACTTTACCCTAAACCCTTCATTCTTTTTGTTTATGTCGTTGCTTCTTCCTAGTTTTGTGATTTTAGAATTAGGGCTTTTCATTTTACATTTATAGGGTTTGTATTGCTATATATATAGGCCTACGACATATAAGCTATGGGATGACTTTCATAGTCAGATATGAATCCATGTTAGCCCTTGCATGGATTTTTTAAATATTGAATTATTTTAATCGGTGTGCCCTACGTAACCTAGCGCACCGGTGCACCCTTCGTAACCTAGCGCACCAGTGCACTGGCTTATCACACCGCACCGTGCACGTATTTTTTGATAAATGTATATATATATATATATATATATATATATATATATATATATATATATATATATATATATATATATATATATATATATAAATTTATATATATATATATATATATATATATATAATCTATGCGCTATATGTAAAATAGGGCACCTATGCGCTATTTTATTATAGTGCACCGTGCACATACTGTTTGCAAAAACAATTTTTTATTTTATGTTAATCGGAGCAGCATGTAACATATAACGCACCGTGTCTCATTGTTGATAGAGAGCACTTTACGGTGGTGCCCTATGCACCATACGGTGGTCCCCTGTTTGTGTGGGGCATTTATAAGAATAGGTCACACCGCCCCCTCCACGACACCATATGCTACAAAAACTAACACTAGACGATTTTTTATTATTTTGTCTGTGTTAATCGGTGCGATGGTTAACATATAATGCATTGGTGCTCCTTGTTGACATAGAGCACCGTATGGTGTTTTATACTATTTTGGTGGTGCGTTTATAAGAACATAACGCACCAACGTCAGTGTGTACACCATGAAAACCGCATCGGTTCCTTGATTTTTTTTTTACCTCAAAATTTGATGATTTATTTATAAAATATATTAGTGAATGAGATGGTATGATTTTTATATTGATAAAGAAATGGCTGACAAAAGATCAAGTAACAAAAATATTGATAACACATCAAGAAAATAAAAAAAGTCAAGTTCTTTGTAAAGTATTTACAAAAAATATTATCTTTGAACTATATGTAAGTTTAGCTAATATGTATTGTTTACTGTGTATCATGTAGAGCCACAAAATGATGAAGCTCGATAAGATTATTTCTGATCTAGGACTAGAAGAGCATAAAAGCTTGATGGAAAAATTGCAAAAGGGTGAATGAGGTGAATGAAAAATACTATCGATCCAATATGAGTTTATTTTTTTAATTTTCATTAATAATATACTTAAAATTATCGGATAACATTTTTCAAATAATCTATTAATTCATATTATATGTTTAATGTTCTACAGAGACCAACAACTCAAACAAGGAATGTTGTTCTAAGAAAAGAAAAAAAATAGAGCATGCAAGTGAAAATGAATTTCTCCTTAGCTCATTTGGAGTGGCGCTGGAGGTTAAGAAAAGGGGGAAAAAATTTTACAAAAATTTGAGGCATCTAGTGGAATGAATGTATAGACATTCTTCCCACTTACAATACAAAAATGAATCCAATAATTCCAAGAACCAAATTTTATCTCAACTACAGGAAGAGCTTCCAGAGAATTGGTCAATGAGACATGTCAAAATTTTAATAGCAAAAACATACAACAATAAAAAATAAGGAATGAAAAAGTAATATTCCTTTAAATGTTTTTCTAGAATTATTTATAAATATCACTTTTTTTATATTTACTTTTCATATATCAATATAAAAATTAAATAGTTTATTGTCATGTTACATTTTTAGGAAGATTATGAAAATATCAAAAGATGAACGAGCTGATATCAAAAATATGCCAGTAGGAATGTCCAAAAAGGTGTACAAGGAAGTGTTCAAAGAAATGGACAAAATTGCATCGCATGAGGAGCTATCTCAAGAACCACGTGCATCAAATGTAATATGCAATCATTGAATTTTTCGTTCATTAGGTACATTAAACAAACAAATTATCATTAAATATTAATTTTCAAGTATTTTCTTACAAAAAAGAAAAAAAATGGAACCCATTCAGCACATAAAACATGACGACAAGGAAGAAAAGGGTTGATATCTAAGTTTGTGAGTAATTGTTACTTCCTTATAACAACTTAACTAGATTTCATTTTTGTATATTTTTTGTTCTACAAAAATCATCATTGAAAGTCTTCAAATAGGTGCTAACATACAAAGAATAACCATCGAAGGAATTGATTGTCAATTGGTTAAATATGGGTTGTGAGTATATGTTGGCATATCAAAAACTAATTGTGGAATTTGTAAGCATCTATCGATATTGTTTTACTTAGCTCTGTCTATAATTAATAGAACAAAAAAATCTTTTGTATTAAATATATGATTTGTTATGGGGCATAAAACTTGCAGGAAACAAACTATGGAACTGCGCTAGCAAATGAAATCTTGAAAGATGTCATGAAATTGGGTTCTGAAAGAATGTGTATATTTCATGAGTCAATTGTTGCTATGGTACGTCATTTATTTTCAATTTAAAATTATGTATATTATTTAATATTGCAATTTTCATTGTTCTCACCGATGTATAAACACTCATTACATTTATTTTTTTATGTTTGTAGATAGAATGTGAAGAAGAAGAAGAAAATCAACACCATGAACAAAACATTCCTAAAAATAACCTAAGTCATTGAAGTAGCTCGAGCAGTGACAACAGTTCAAGTGAAAAATTATGATCATTATGTTTTGATATCAAAGCAAGGCGTTGTATTTTCTAAAATATTTGTCTCTGAAATCAGACATTTTGTTTAATGTAATAGACATAGTGTTCCAATTGAAAGACAAAGAGATACCAATAACTGTCTCATTTTGTATGACAAAGACTGTCTTATTCATATATATACATATATATCATAAAATATGTTTTAATTTATTCTATTGTGTTCTTCATTGTCACTTTGAAATGTAACACCACTGATTAAATTTATGGATGATTAAATATTATAATCAAGAGATGTGAAATGTGACTATATGATATAAAAAATTAATCCAAACATCACATTTACATGCACTAATAAAATTTTAATTGACATGAATACTATTATATGATATGTGTCTTCTTTTCATGAATAATGAATTAAAAAAATCACAAAAATTTCACTTTCACAGGTTGATGTTTCTAAAAAATAAAAAATGAACACCGGTGCATGTCAGTTATTGTACACCAGTGCGTTTGTATGATCCATCTCACCGGTGCATTTCTAACTCTTGATGCTTTTCTATGATACTGTGCATTGCTGCGTTTATGTGAGACTACTCACTCGTGGGTTTGTACAAACTATGGGCACCGCAAAAATACCAATATGAATTAGAAAATTTGGTGCATTTGTGCGAAACTGTGCACCGGTGCATTTATGTCAGACTATTCACCAGTGCATTTGTACGACCTATGGGCACCACATAAATACCAATACAATTTATAAAAATTAGCGTGTTTGTGTGATATTCTGCACCAGTGCATTTCTATAATACTACAAACCGGTGTGTTGATACGACCTATGGGCACCACACAAATCCCAATGCCAGTTAGGATGGCCTGGTGCATCATATCACCCATAGTGTGCCCGGTGTGGTTTTATACCTTTACGACCCACTGCATGCACCTTAGGAGTCCTCGGGCCAACCGTCTAGATGATACGCGCTGGTGCATTAACACCTGAGTAGTGCACCGATGAAAAAAAATATGTAATAACCTCTAGCCACATAGATTTTTTAATTCTGTTGAAATTCCATTAGAAGCTCTGCTAAAACCTTCGTTACCGAAAACAGATGTCATAGAAAATAATTTTTTTGACAATTTTGGCCAATTCTATAACACTAAAAACCTCCTTTAAAACCTCCCCTAGAGGGTGTTTTCCTTGTAGTGTTAAAAACATAATGAAATGGGACAAGATGATCCCATTATCATAGAAGATAATTCTAACTGAATATTCATAAATATATTTGGATCCTCTCTAGTTTTGGTATGTCCTAAAGGAAATGTTTGACAAGAGAGGAACTAGAAGAAGGTATAAAAATGGTATCTATGGGGAAAGTAAAGGATATAAAATTCCTCTCAGTAGAACACCTCAAATCATGACTATAATATATTAGCCACGCTTATCATAAATATTCAATGAAATGATCTCATAAGGTCGTTCAAGTTTTAGCGTGTTGGACAACAAGTCTCATTATATAAATTTCCAAAGGAAGAGAGAAGAATAACCTAGGGAATAACAAGACAATAATGATCGAATTAGTGTTTGTGGAACCAATAGAAGGAATTATAGGAAGAAAATTTGGTAAATAGGTAAAAAATGACGGGAAAAGGGCTTTAGGAAAAGATATATCTTATCCCGAGAACTTTATTTTTTATAACTGTATCAACTTAATATACATGATAGAGAAAATTTCAGACTACGAAGATGAAGAATCTTACTGTTTCTTCACGAACATGGGATTTGAAATATAACATGTGACATTAAAAGGAGAGAAGGTGCTTACCCACATATGACATGATAGTAACATCATAGTGCTCACCCAACATATGAAATGATAGGAAGATCATATCCCCGTCAATTAAAGTCAATATGTTACTAATGGAAAAACCACATAGAGAACCTTTCACTTCCAATTTCATTTGAGGCAAACAAAATACGATGTAAAAATATTTTCTACACACCAAGTCATTAATGATAACCTGAGACCATTTTCTTACGACATTGAAAATAAACAACATAAGAGAACTTAGAAATTGACATAAGTTTCAAAAAGTGAAGTTAGGAAATGCATAACAATTATTGCAAACATTGGGTAGAGTACTCTCTAAATAGAGTGTGCCTCAATTACATATCGATATTATTTTCAAAAGGGAGCATAGAATATAAGCTTGATACAATGCATATAAATAATTGCAAATATCAATTAGATTACAATTAGATTTTCATATCTCCTCAAACTGTGCCATAAATAGTCATTATAGAAACACCAAAAACACCTTTATTTAGTCAAATTCCTTACTTAAGTAGGCCTTGCATCGCAAAACCCTATGGTATATAACATATAGTTTGCTTTGTCTAAGACATGGATCAATCTGTCACTGTAATATGGGGTGCCTTTGATGCCCTGCATGCCTACCCTTACGTCGCCCCATAGCCGCCCTCTCAGCCAACTTTTCTATTAGTCACCGGTTGGCCCCTCCCCAACCAAAATTACCACTTGTGGCGTAGTTTGTAATGGATTGGTGCTGTAGGATAATATCTCAACCTCAAGTGTGTAGGCATCCTGAATAAGCTCCTAGAACCTCAAGCTCAAGCTCTTGTTGTTTCTCTAGATAGGATTAATGATAAATTTGAGAGTGCAAGGGTGGCCCATGAAAATAGGTGGAAAGTCGCTTCCGAAAAAAGCATCGGGTGAGGATCAATGGAGATTTGCGAGGGATACAAATAACCGCTGGTTTCTTCCATATTTGGAAAGCATCTAGAATAACCAGTGAATTAAAACTTTACTACACTGCAATTGGTGCATCAATGTTTGCAGCATTAATGCTTTGAGTAAAAAATAATTTAATTTAAGCTCTGCCTAGAGTTCATATAATCATTGTAAAAAGGGCTATTTTTGGAGTGCTTCATGAATTATTTTTAACATTTCATGTAGAATGTAGTTTATCTATCATAATGCAGAGCAAGAATTTCTATTTCATTGAAGTACAATGTAATGTTAGTGTCTACCCAAAGTGTGCCCTAGATAAAATTTATTAAAGTTTTTTTTATACAGTGCGATGTGTTGTCATAAATATCTACTTTCGTAATCAAATGAGTTTTTTTAGTTCTTTTAGACATTTCAGACAATTACTAATGTGGTAATTGTTACAGAAATGGAGTTAGTGAAAAAAAATGTGACTAGATCGTGAATGTTGAATTACAAGCTATATAAAAGGTTAGGTTAAGTTTTGAGGAATGCTAAAATATTTTATGCAATCAATGAATAAAAAAGTTAAATTTTACTCAACAAACACTTGCTGTAGCAAATGATACTCTTCTAGTAAATGGTTAATTATAACGTATGTTGGAAGGTCAAGGTTGATCTAGGTGGATATTGATGGCCACTCACCTATTCCACATGGACCCCCACCATTGTTTCTTTTTTTCTTTCAGTTTCCTTAGTTGTATCATAGTTTACTATTTTTGGCATTTTCTCGGGTTGTGAACTTTCAAAGCCATTTTGAGGTGCTAAACAATTTTTTTTCTTTTTTAAATAGGAAAGAAATAGTATTTTCCTATGTTTGTAGTCAAAATTTGTATTCCTCAGATAGAATTTATTAACAAGGTATTTCACACGTCAGACGAGGATCATATGCCAACGTTATGAGCCTCAAAAGTTAATGTACCAATTTACCCCAACGGGGCCCACAATTTTGGTGATTCATCTCCTAGGTTTAGGTTTTGGATTTTTATGGTTTTCAATTGTTTGTCAATCACAAATAGGCCCTTGAGCCTCATTTTAAGACATTTATTTGTATTTTTTGAAAGTATGTTAGTCGATATGTGTATTATGCATGGTAGCTAGCATAAATGGGGAAAGTGTATGAGATAGTAGAAGAGACAAAATGAAAAGGAAAGAAAAATAATTATATTAGATCATAACATTAAAATATATGTATAGTACATGCCTAACAGATTCACCTCCATTGATAATTCCTTCACTATTATTTTTTTAATACATTTACCTTGCCCCTCATCTTGTATATTTTGAGTCCTAACAGTCCTTTGTTTGTATTTTTTTACATTATCCTGTTATCTATTTGACAGTTAAATGTTACAATTATTTTTATTTTTCTCTGTGAAGAATTATCCTCCTCAAAGCCATATTAATGAATTTAGTTTTCGCGGTAAAACAACACTCAGAGAGAAAAAAATCATACAAAAGTAAGACAATGAAATGAATTGTTTAAATTAGTATCTCCAATAAGAACTACACTAGCTTTATTCACACTATAAAAACATGTTCATATTACATGATGTAAATTTCATAAGACAATAAAATAATCCTGTATGATATTTATACTTCATAACTTACTTTACATTGGTTAAAATGATTCTATTGCCTTGGAATAGTGCTTTACCACACTCAGTTAATTGTATCTATTATTAATTTTGAATAATATTGTAGTGTTGACATGAACATCCCTCCAGTACCACCTAAAAAAACCATTCCTTGTTCCCTCTTCACTTATTATGTTGATATTTTATTTTCTTCCAGTCTTGAATTAGCAAAATTCAAGGCTAAAAAATAATAGATAATTTCTCTAAAATATTTTCATAAGTATGATCAATGGATCAATCATTGAGCTAATATAGGTTCAAGTGTTCCTTTACAACTTCCACCAAAAGGCTAGACATACTACAGGCATTTATATCTTACCATTTATGTTAAATATATTCATCATAGATGACATGCACAAAATACCTTAAGTGCTTAGCCAATTTTGGAAGTTTAATCACATGAGAAAAATCCTTCATATCAAGTTATATTAATATGGATAATTCCCCCAATTGATCTAGGAATCGTTGACAATGAAATGTCAAGGGATTGCATTTTTCAAAGTTCAAAAATTAAACATGGTATTTCTTCTAAAATTTGACATGCATACAACTTGATAGTTTTTTAGTGAGATTAGATCTCCTATATCATTGGATAACTGATGAATATCATGGCAATTTCTGATAGGCAAATGTTGAAGGGAAGTCATTATATATATACTAAAAGGCAGTTCCTGAAAAGTTCTACAATGATAAATAATGAACTCGAGAAGGATGTGGAAATCAAAACAAAACCATCTATATCATATGGTCACATTTCCACAACCCTCATAAAGAATCAACAATAGCTTCTATAATTTTTGCTAGGATTGAAAGTTTTTTTGAAGGGGAGGAAAAATTACTATCTCTAACTGAACAACTTTTAGCCAAGTTAATAAAGACTAGATTGATATGACTTGAAGTGTAGCATACTTAAAATTATGACTGAAAAATTATCATAACCCTAAATTTATGCACTGATTTCATAAATGCTGCAAGAACATATTCACTTGTAGAAGAGTTTAGGATAAGAGTCTTGGAAATTGGAAAATTCATATGACACCAATAAATCTTCTTCATTAGACCTGAACATATAATAATCCGGAAACCAACACATTTAGAAACAAATTATGTGTTGCTTGAATATAAGAGATTACAAGATTTTTTTTTATGTGAGGTAGTTCAATATTGAGAAATGGTAAAAAACAACTAGGTCAGAAGAAATAAATATGCATCGATCTTGTGTGAAAGGAAATAATATTAGCATAAAATGTACTAATTTTTATCTTCAATGATTTTTAATATGTCACGATTCTTTTCAAACTTATTCGTTATGGTGTTTCCTTTGCACCATTTGGTGAAATTGCTAGTTTTAAACCTAAGCAAACCTAGGTATAATTTAACTATAAACCTAAAACAAACTATATTAAAAAATGTAAATATTGTACAATGTAGGTATACACACATGCATAATAATATTTAAAAATATATTGAAAATTAATCATCCAATACCCAAATTCAAAATATATTATGATAGATTTCAATGTTCTCGAAGTTACTCTTACATTTTAAGGGAGCGAATTCTTGTTTGTGTTCACAACTTGTTGTTCAAATTATCTTTGGTAACAATCGATTCCTTAATTAGTAATGATAATAATAATGACCATAGTAATAATTTTGAACAATAATAATATTGATTAATTTTTCAATACAAATATGGATTTGGTATATTGTAATTTGTAAAGTGCAACGTTGAATATTTTACAATGATGCTCCACAGTATACAAATATATCTCACACTATTTGGAATTAATGATATTTTTTATTTCATTTGAGAGAATTTATATAGTTACGGAGATTAACATGTATTCCCAATATATTTTCATTTTAAGTAATTCCTTATACTTGTTGTGTATTGAAAATGTGCTTTTATACTCATACTTATCAAAGTTTTTTTATTTATTACAACATAACTTCATCCATTTGAATAATGAATTGGTATATATACACATAATTAATTAATGTGGATATAAATTTGATATAAATTTTAAGTAAATTGAATAATTACTTTTATAATAATGACAATATATTAAATAATATTATTTTACACTTAAAATTCATATGTAATGTATGATTTTATTTATATGAGTGTAGATCCATGTTAATTTTAGATAGGGTCACAAGGTGAAAAAGAGGTTTGTAGCTTGAGATATTTGACCATATTTGATCTCTCTCGACACAGATATCTTGAGTTAAGATGAATCTATATTGGTAGCTAGGAGAACCAAGTTTCTTATTTAATATCATCTTAAAATAAAATAAAATTAAAATCATAATAATTTTTTCGTAAATGAAATGCTTATATATTTTTGTTATTAAAAAAAATAGATTACAAGGTCACGACTTTTAAATATTCGAATCTTCCTTGCAATTTTAAAATTGAGCATGAGGGCTCAATCCAAACCCTCAAGTGACTTCTCCATGTAACAAATGTGATTTATCTATGTAACAAAAATTGCAGTCCCTTTGCAACTAAATTTTTTCCAAAAAACTCCCAATATCTAGACACATTTACATTCCATTATTCGTTATTTTTATTTTAGCTTAGTGTGAATTCTTGATTTTCATAGAGAAATGATTTTTCCTTTGTTGTCAAGTTCAGTCCAATACGCATTTTTTGGAGATTTTGACGAGTCATTCAAACACAAATGCACATTGTTGTTCTTGAAGTCTTTCTCATCCAAGTGATTTTTCCAAGAAGTTCCCTTTCCAACATTATTCCTTGTGGTTTCTGGAGGGGATCTATTTTCATTAAGGGTTTGCTTCTTTTCCAATTTTTTTAAGTTCGGATAATTTTCACTGGCATGCGAGTGTTCTTGATTGAATTTTGTTATCTCTGATGCACTTTATTTGGTAGCATTTGTTTCTATATTCTCATCCTTTCTTATCTTGAAACACTTTCTCTTTGTATACCATATAGCAATTGTTTTGAGCTCCTTCCCACCATTTATACCTTTAATGTGTTCTTTGATATTTTTTTCTTTGAATCTTGGGGGAGTTTTCTATTACATGCCATGTTTCACAACACACCCTACACTGGAATGAAACATTTTTGTTGTCAAGCTTTTGGGCCCTCACAAAATTTGGGTATGTCAAATTAATATTAGTGGGAAAATCGTTATTGAAGTCCATATCCACACAAGTTTGAGCATAATATGTTTTAAATAAAATTTCTTAAGATCATTCCAAATAAAAGATAGAGTTGTATGTAAGGGTAAGTTCGAAATCCTTACCAAAACTGCAATTGTGGAGATGGATGTCATTACTAAATTAAAGGGGTAGACCAAGATTACATGAAGATACCAACACTACTCTAGAACCGTGATATAGATTCAAAAATGGCCTTCTTATCCTCAATATTGTAAAAAAAATAGCAAAGAAACCCTGAGCCATGGGATGAATATTCATATCATTCATTAAAATAGGTTTCCATGACTTACAGATCCTTCTATGCAGATCCATCAGTTGTGGCCAAAATCCATTAAAACTGCAAATCAAACCTTGCTCTAAAAAAATCTTTTCACACTTGAGAACTTCTTCATTAAAAGGAAAATTGTGGGAAGGAAATTCTTGAACCACTAGGAGGCTAGATCCAGATTTCAAAATGGAACTATATGAAAATGGGGAAGAGCTTGCTTTTCCAACAACTAATATTCACTGTTTATAATATTTACACAAATGTTTTCAAATAAACCCACTTAATATGAGCATAGATCGACCGATTAAGACAAAAACTGTTGAAAATGGAAACAAGGAATCTTGAAAATGGCACCAGGAAAGAATCTAATTTAATTTCCTCTTGAATTAAATTATAATAAAATTGCAATTTCACATCTCATGACAACCTGTATGACCTAAATAAGTTATTTTGAATTATTTGGTTCATTTAATTCAATTTGAGGGTCTAATTTGATTCATGTAAAGTGGTTCCTACTTTGTAGGAGCCATGACTAAGTTTATTTTGACTTGTATTTAATTAATTTAGTTTATTTGAGTTAAATTCAATTTAACTAGTTCCAACTGTTGGAGGAGCTACTGGAAGGTCCAATTGTGGAAGTGTAACTTGAACCGCATTCAATGATCAACCATAGAAGTAATATATCTACTATAAATAATGTTGAAAAGGCAACAAGATGATGGAGCTTAGTGAAAAGAAGTCACCTTCACTAAGTGGGCCCGCAGGCTATTTTTTGCGCAAAGTCTATTTTTAGACTATGTCTATTTTTAGACATATGGATCATGGTCTATGAGTTGCAGGATGATATTTATGGATGATTGGTCAAGTTGGTAAAAATATATGGCACTCTACTTTTAGACATTTGGCGGAATATATTTTTAGACTGCCGGGCTAAAAATAGAACAGTCGAATATTATTAACCCTTAATAATATTTAGACTATGAACATTATCTTATCCTCTTGGAGCACTTCAGTTTGATGCTTGGATGTGGCACATGCAGCTGATAGAAGGAAATACGTTTTTCCTATGGGTTAGTTGAGCTATTGCATGGTTGACTTCAGTTAGAACTCATGTGGTAGAGTTTGGTGGAGTTGATGAGATAGTTGGTGGAGTTGTGTTTGGTTTAACTTAGTTGAACTAGCTGTATTTAGTCTAACTGATAAATACACTAGTGATGAGTGGTGTGAATTAATTATTAATTAATTCACTAATTATTAACTCATAAATCAACTAAAGAATACATCAGTTAACTGCAATGCATGGACAATTCAGTGGAGACTAGTGTTAGAGGTGGGTGAAAGGGTGAGTCTACTATTAGTTGTGACTATGGATGTGCATGAGATTTGCACACACATTGATTGAGATTTACAATGAGGATTGCTTAGTACAATCTAGGTGGATACGAACTTGGATCTCATCATTATTCATCTTGGATTTCGCAGTAGAGGCAGGCAGACTTGTGGAGGATATTTGAACCTGTGACTTGTTCATTTTCTGTGCTAGTTCGTGTGTAGCATGTGAGATAGTGCTGAGAGATGTGAGAGCTTTGTGCTATGTATTGTTACATGTTATCTATCGTTATAATATACAAATAGTTGGGGTTTTCATCTATTAGCTTTCCCCATTACATACTGTGTTATATGTGTGCTTGATTATGTTTTAATGTGTGCATGCGACTGCTTCTATTTCCGCAAATTCATGATCAATTGTAGAAGAGGTTATGTATTACACATGAAGCTTAAATAGTGTGTAATCAGGATAATATCGGTGAATAATTCAGCTATTATTCAAATTTCTACATGGTATCAGAGTTAAATTTATCATCGGATCTATTACAGTGATTACAATTTATTTTGGTAGACAGAGTCTGTAAGCGGGCCAGGTAGCCTCTGGATCCATCCTTTCTTTGAAAGGTGATATATCCAGTAAATTATCCTACAGTCAATCTCTATGCTAGAAATACTTTGTTCTCACATTAGATCAGAAGCGGTTGAGTTTTGAGCTGGTGGAATTCGAATTTGCAGCAGTATTTGTTTTCTTGGTGTCGAAGTCAAAATGTCTTTCAACGGATTGCGACTGGAGTATGCCCTTGAGGAAAGCTCGAATTATGTTGCATGGAAGGACAGGATGGAGGCGGTGTTAGATGATAACGGGCTGAAGGATTTCATAGATGCTGAGGTCCCAAAGCCTACTGATGTTGCTCAAGTTGAGGCTTGGCAAAAGAAGATGGCAAAATGTCGAAGGATTCTGTTGGAGGGCGTGAAGGATCACATTGTATCCAAGCTGCATGGAAAATCCTATCCATACTTGATGTGGAAAGCATTTACAGATCTATTCCAAAGCAAGAGCGACCAGAGGAAGTTGGTGCTCAAGGATAAACTCAGAAACATAAATATGGAGAAAGGCGAGAGTATATCCAAGTACCTCACGAACTTCACCCAATGCAGGGATGAGCTGGGAAGTGTGGGGGTGACTATTTCTGATGAGGACTTGGTGGACTTGGCTGTCCTTGGTCTTCCGAAGAGTTGGCATTCCTACCAGGACTCTATCAATGGTCGAGAGAAATTACCAGGATGGGAGCGACTTTGGTCGGATCTTATGCAAGACGAGATAAGGCGGAGCACCAGGGACGGATCTTCATCAAAGGCACCTGATGAAGAAAATTGGGCTTTGGCTGCCAAAGCAAAGAATGGGAAGAGCAAGAAAGCTTCTCATTCTGGTGCGAAAGGAAAGAAGTAGGACATGTCCAAGGTGAAGTGTTTTCACTGTCACCAACACGGACATTATGCCACAAATTGTCTGCAGAAGAAGAAAAATAAGCAGGCTGCTGGATCTGCAGCTGCAGAGGCCTTAGCCTCACAGTTTGAGCTGGATTTTTCACTGATCGCATGCTTGGTCTCAAGTGTGATGGGATCAGTATGGTTCTTGAACGATTGAATCGCACGTCTTTTCACATGACAGGAGATCGAGATTTGTTTTCAGATCTGGATGAGAAAGATCTTGGAGTGCACATCGAGATGGGTGATGATGGTAGATATAGTGCGACCAGTATCGGTACCATTTACTTTGAAAGGGAGTCTAGTAAACCCTTCGTATTGAAGGAAGTGATGCATGTTCCAGGATTGAAGAAGAATCTTATCTCTGTGGCGATGTTAGAAGACAAGGGGTATGATGTTGTTTTCAGCGAGGGAAAGGCTTTCCTGCACAGTAAGACAACTGGAGAAACCTGGAAGATAGGGGTTTGAGTCAAGAACCTTTATAAATTGCAATTATATGGCTGCGCAACAATGGCATGCAAGGCAGAAGGAGTGGTGAGCCAGGATGATGGCGAGCTGTGGCACAAGAGATTGGGCCACCTTCACCATGGAGCTTTGAAGATACTGCAGCAGATTTCTACTGGGCTTCCTAAAGGCACTCTTGCGTAGTCAGATCAGTGCAAGGGGTGTACCTTGGGAAAATTTGTGAAAGCCACCTTTTACGAGAAGGATAGTCACGTCACGACGATCCTTGAGAGAATTCACACAGACGTGTGTGGACCTTTCTTAGTAGCTTCGACAGCAAATCACAGGTACTATGTGATCTTTGTTGATGATTTTTCTCAGAAGTGTTGGATCTTCTTCATGCATAAGAAGAGCGAGACATACTCAAAGTTCTGTGAGTTCAAGGTGTTCATTGAGAAGGAATCAGAGAAGCACGTGAAGGCTCTTAGGAGCGACAATGGTGTTGAATTCATCTCTGCTGAATTCAAGGAATTTTGCAGCGTAGAAGGAATTCGGAGAGAGCTCATAGCACCTCATAACCCAAAGCAGAACGGGGTTGCTGAGTGGAAGAACAGAATGATCGTGGGTGCTACACGGGCGATGTTGCATGATCAGGGCCTACCCATTCACTTGTGGGTGGAGGCATGCAATATTGCATTATATGTGCAGAACCGTTGTCCTGACAAGATACTTGGCATGAGTACACCTGAGGAGGCGTTTTCTGGTAAGAGGCCTGATATTTCCCATTTGAGGATTTTTGGTTCACCTGTCTACATGCATGTGACGAAGGATGCCAGGAAGAAGATGGAGCCGACCGCAGAGGTTGGGATATTTGTGGGGTACACTGATACGCCCCACAACTATCGTGTGTATTTTCCAGACAGTCGCAAGACTGTTTTGCGACGGGATATCAAATTTCAGGAGGAGAAAGACATGAAGTGTTCGCTTGAGAGGGAGCCACACTTGCATGTAGATGAGGAGCTATTAGTTCCTAAGGATGAGATTTAGGATGTGGATCAGCCACAAGAGGAAGTTCATGGAGTGGAAGAGACCACTCATGCAGCGCCACCCATTAGAGGGTGGAAGCGCACTACAATAGCTGAGCGACTGGTTCAAGATGCAGAGAAGGTTGTAGGACCACCTGCAGCACAGCGCAGAAAGAGACAGTCACCAAACTGGTACACTGGACACATGGCTCTTGTGAGAAAATGTCTCGTGATAGAGGCATCCTGTTTCGAGGAAGCTGTGGAGGACCCCGCATGGGTAGATTCCATGGTGGAAGAGTATGATTCGATTGTCAGAAACAGTGCATGGGAGATTGTCCCAAGGTCGAAGGGGAAATCAATGGTGGGTTCGAGATGGATCTACAAAGTGAAGCAGGTGGCTTACGGGAGTGTGGATAAGTACAAGGAAATATTTGTTGCCCGAGGCTTCTCACAGATAGAGGGGATCGATTATGAGGATACCTTTGCACCTGTCGCAAGGTACTCTTCCATACAGACGATCCTAGCTCTCTCAGCACAGATGGGGTGGCACATCCATCAGATGCATGTGAAGACTACGTTCCTCAATGGATTCATTGAGGAGGAGGTGTAAAAAGAGTAACCCGAAGATTTCGAGATCTTCAGCAGTGAGTCGCATGTGTGCAGACTCAAGAGAGCACTCTATGGGTTGAAACAAGAACCTCGTGCTTGGTACACATGGATTGACAGTTATTTCACATGACTTGGATTCTCCAAGACTGAGGCAAATCTTAACCTGTACCAGATTGTGTTGGAGGGGAAGTTGTTGATCATTGTACTTTATGTAGATGATCTGATTTTGAAGGGTGATGAGCTGTTCATACTTTCATGCAAGGAGGATCTTGCTAGAGAGTTTGAGATGAAGGACTTGGGCCTCCTTCATTATTTCCTGGGATTGGAAATTTGGCAGCACAGTAATGGACTGTTTGTTTCTCAGGGTAAGTATGCCCGGGAGATACTGGAGAAGTTCAACATGCATGGCTGCAAGCCTGTTGATACTCCTCTTCTTGGAGGTTGGAGGAAGGAGGATGCTACTTCAGCAGAGGTAGTGGATGCCACTGATTATCGATAGTTGGTGGGGTTGCTTATGTATCTGGTCAATACACGACCCGATATATGCTATGCTATTAACCAGCTTTCACAAGCTATGGTTAAGCCTACCAAGCTCTTCTGGAAGGCAGGCAAGCATGTATTGCGTTATCTTAGAGGCACATTAGGATATGGATTGTGGTACATACAGGAGGATGAGGTGAAGCTGTGTGGCTTCACGGATGCAGTTTGGGTAGGGAGCCCAATGGACAGAAAGAGCACATGTGGAGGGATATTGACTATCGGGTCGACAACAGTCTCTTGGTACAGCAGGGAGCAGATATCCGTGGCACTCAGTTCAGCAGAGGCTGAGTATATGGTAGCAAGCTTGGCTGCATGCGAGGCCATATGGATGAGGAAGATCCTGGTCGGGTTGTTCGGGTCACACTTGGAGCCTACTGTGATTTATTGTGATAACCATAGTTGCATTAAACTATTGGATAATCCATTATTTCATGATAGATACAAACACATTGTTACACCGTAATTTGTCACCGTCCCTACCATTCCCCGTCCCGCACAATGGAGGACCCATAATGTGACCTATGAACACTGTCATGCACTGAAAACATCATCATTGCATCCCTCTGAGTATGAGCTTCATTTCCCCTTGAGACATCTCCTTGCAAAATCCATGAAAAACAGCTCTTTTTGCATTGGCGCGGGTAGACAGTTCAGTACTCGCGCCACTCGGGGAAATCCTGTAAAGAGGTCGCGCCACTTGGCGCTCTGTCATAGAGCAGCAATCGCGCCACCCATTTTAGGGACTGTTTTTTATATATGGATGGCGGAAGTTGAGTTCAAACAAACTCACAACCATTGCCTATCTTGAGTTGGGAGGTTTGACTGCGGGAGTTCTATGGAAGGGAAGTAGTTTTGCCACCTTCTATGGAACCTTCCTTGTTGATAGGGCCAATCCCATAATAATAGGGATCCCAACTCCCTCCTTCCCCATCTATAAAAGCTTGCTCAGATCCATGGCAAGCTAGTCTTGAAGTGCGGAAGCCTTGCATCTCCCTATTCCCAAGTGCCTTTGTGCTGTAAAGAATCCCTTCTTTCCCTTAAGGCCCATTCAAGCAAGGAGACCATTGTTACGAGACTCTGGAGAGGTTTCCCTTTCCTTGGCGAGCTTTGCGAGACGTGGACAACCGGGGACCCGTTCGAAGGAGGCTGCGACGTCAGAACTCGGTTGTAGCTTCTATTCGTTTATCACTTTAATAGATGACTATGATTATGGTTCCACTCCTTTTGCAATCATGTTAATGCGAGTAATATCTTTTCTGACCGATATTTAGTTACGTATGCTGGTTCCTATGCATGTATCTGTTCGTCTCTTCTGTGTGCAGGTGTTCGTCCACGGAGATCGTGGAAGGATTGTGATCTGCCAGGGCTGAAGGACGGGGGGCATCTTCTTCTTCAGATCTAGTGTTGGAATCCAGGTAGGCTCTTATCACAAGTCTTTCATTTCGTAACTAGGAGCTTGCGTCATAGCATTGTTTGTTTGTTGCTAGACCCCTGTTGGGCTAGTAGGGATCGCCTCTGTCCGCAGAGGGGATTTACCTCCTCAACAAATTGGCGACTCCACTGGGGAGCGTCCGGTTTTCCTTGTCCCATTTATGATTGGTTCGCTTTGATTGTTTCTCCTTGCTTGATGAACCTTCTGGGTTGGATTCTTTCATTATTTTAGCCTCTTGGTTTGCTTAGCTTGTATTGGTCTACTTTTAAGATAGCTTGTTTTTTAATTTTTATTGAAGAACTCGACTGGCGCGGGTTTTAACCCGACAGTCGCGCCACTTGGCGCTTGTTGCATTTGTTTGTGTCGCGCCACTCGGCCTCTGGCGCTAGTTTCAAGGCCACAGTCGCGCCACCCCTGTGACTTTTTTGATTTTCTTCATTTTTTGGCTTTCTGAGCTTGACCAGTACTTTTCTTCTTGATTTCCTGATTCTCTGAGTGTGTTGGAGTCTTGTTTGACTGGAATTCACCGCTATCCTTTGGTTGTTTGCCTTTGTCTATCGATTTCACGATTTGAGCCCTAGGGCATCTAGTGGCATAGTGAATCGAGCCCTCCTTGGGAGTTTTGGTGTCTTGATTGTCCTGTCAACTTGTGGATTGATTCTCCACGCTCTCTTAGCAGTCTTTGATTGTTTTTCTGCGTCTTTTGAGTGATTGTTCATTCTTTCATTCAGAATTCGTTTGCCCTTGCTTTGGACCTAGATCACACGGTCCATTGGGCGTTTTCGAGTCTTTCTTCGATTTGAGAGACTTTGGGTCGATTTGGAGATTTGGTTGCTTGCTTGGTTGAGTGAATGTTGTTTGCTTCGCTCTCTTAGTTATCATTTCTCGAATTGTTCCTTTTGTTTTCAGTGCACATTAGTCATTAAACATTGAAAATCAAAAAAAAAATAATCTCTTTTGTTTTTTTAATTAGTGCAAATTGTGATCTTTTCCATATTACTAGTGATTAGTGTTTGAATGAAAAGTGTGCAATTGCATTAGTTGCATTAGAGGCATTCTTGTTTGTATTCCGTTCATTTCGTTTGTATAAAAGCTCTCAACTCTCATTTAGCTAGTTTTCATCGAACGAAATGTTGCATCGTGGCATATAGCTTGCATTTAGGAGACACTACATACGATAAGGCCTGGAAATTGAAACTTAATTGAAGATCAACTGTAAAATTTATTCAATTAACCTAAGGCAGCATTGGAACTTAACGAAACATATTTAGAAGGTCTAGGCTAGAGACGTGTTCCGGCGTCGTTAAACCTAGTAGCTGTCGTTCGCCTGTTGGCTTTAGACAACGCTAGTACGGACTTGCGCTCCCCGTACCGTCGCGTATATAAAGGGAGACCCCTATAGGTTTTCAATCCTTTATCCGCAGGAAGCCGAGTCTGCCGCCCTATACCCGTGATACACCGAACACAGCATTCGGGGAGACTACCTGCACGTACGGAAAGTCCTTGGTCAATTTCTGTTTCATTATTGAAACCAAGGTGTATATTGCAGTTCACGGATATTTGGTACACCCTTTGTGCCTAGTTTTTCCTGAGCAGTCATTTGGTCTTTTCTGACTCTCTAAACTTGAAAAGACCGTCAAGCGCTTGTCCTTTCACGCTTGTATCAACTCTGAAAGAGATAGAGTCATCTTTTATCGTTTCTCGACTCTTAAAATATGAAACGGTAGAATTTCTTATTTTCCAATGTGGTAAAATTAATTGCCCATGATTACACACCCGTTTAGACATTGCTTGTGACTGTTTGATTGTGTGTCTTAACTCGTTTTCAGCCCGTGTGTGGTTTTGAGTTTGATGGCAACTTTTTCAGAGTTCACCAACCAAGGAATCCCCTCTGATGGGAATCCTGGTCACTTTCCTCCTTTCGGGAATGTTGGTGCTCCTTACATGGCAACGTTGTCCCTTCCTGGGATAGCTGTTGGGTTGCCTGTCTGGTTGTTCTCAACCTCTGTCGTTCCGAATGTCTCAGTTACTGGTCAACCAGTTCCTCCACCCGAACAACATCATGTTGATTCTAAGGTGGACCTCTCCCCTTCTTCGCCTGTTTCTGAGTCCTCCTCCTCTTCTTCGCCTGGTGAAAGTCTGGATTCGAGTAACCAGGTGGCTAAGAAGAAGAAGAAGAAGACAAAGAAGAAGAAGTCTAATAAGCGAGAGGTTAAAAGTGCAGCTACTTCTCCTGGAACATCTCCTCTTGATAACCCTTCCAACCATCCTCGAAAAGTCAAGTTCCCCTGCATGTTGTGCACGGGAGACCATCTGCTTCGAGACTGCCCTGGCATTCCCAAGGTGCTTGAAGAATGGTCCAGCGGTCGTCCACCGTTGCCTTTGGCTTCTGGGAATCAGGTTGGGGGCACGTCTTCAACTGGTGCTGGTAAGGCTCCTAAGAAGCAGGGTAAGATTACCAATCCCTGTAGGTTGTGTGAAGGGCACCATGCCATTCACCTTTGTCCTTATATGGATGAAGCCAAGCGAGTTTTGGACAACTCAACTGTTTCTACACCACGCCTCCCGGCTGGTTATAAACAGCTTTCTTTGAGTCCTCCACCAGCTGATCCTTTGATTGGTCAAGAGTCATCCTTGGTCGATCCCGCTCCTCCGGAAATTCAAATCCACGAATCCACCCCTGACCAACCATTGGTTGTGGGATCGGTTGATCTGGCCCCATCAGCGGTACACCAGGTCTTTTCCGTTGAGAGTGGACCTCACACCCCTCAGGTTCTTCTTGTTTCTTCAGATTCTTCGGACTTGGAGAAAGATTCCCCTGTCCCTATATCTCAAGAAATTGCTCCTCCGCCTCCCGTGATGGAGGTCCCGGAGGATATTCCTCCCACCTTCGAGATGGAGCTCGTGGAGGGTGCTCCTTCTTCTTCCGTAGCACCAGGGGAAAACCATATCAGCTCGATGGTAGCCCCTCCGAGTAGTTTGGTCGCTTCCTTTGATTGGAACCGATTTGTAGGATTTCGCCTTCCGTCTTATGTGCCTTTCGAGATCACAGTGCAGGCTCTTGGTCTGGTTGTACCCAGCACCATTATAGACGAAGGTGCGTATGTTAGTATTCTGTCCTCAACTACCTGGCAAGCTTTCGGTTCGCCGCCGCTTGCGCCTGTTACGCAGAATCTGTTGGCATTTAACAGAAGAACGAGTCAACCGTTGGGGATCCTTCCAAGTTTACCTATTACTTTGGGAGGTAAAATCGTCCATATGGACGTGATGGTTGTTCCAGGCCCCTTGGATTTCAATCTGCTGTTGGGGCGCGATTACACCTATGCCATGGGAGCGCTCGTCTCCTCCCTCTTTCGCGTGATATGCTTTCCGCATGAAGGACGGATCGTGACCATTGATCAACTTTCATTCTTTGGTCCTAATGTGGCAACTGGTCCGCCATCACCCCCTCCTGGTTTCTATCCACCCGTTGTATCTGCTCCACCGCAGGTCAACTATGTGGCTACCTACCCCGTGCCTGTGCTCAGTGATGATGCCGTTGTGCATAATGTGCTGGGGGCATTGGGTCCTGACTTCCAGGACGTTTTCCTTCCATCTGGTGTGGAACTCTTGGAAGCGATGACTTCTTGTTCATTATAATGAAACCAGGTTGTCGGAGCAGAGTTCCTTGTCTTGTGTCAAGCTCCTTAAAAAATGAAACAAGGTCGTTGGAGCAGAGTTCCTTGTCTTGTGTCAAGCTCCTTAAACCATGAAACAAGGTGTCTGAGGATAGTTCTTTTAATGTGTCAACCTCGTTAAAACAATGAAACACGTTCCTGTTCAATTTGAGTCTTTGATCAGATCTCGTAAAATCCCAGTCGAGTCTTTCTTCGATCTCGTAATTTGAACCTTCACTCCATCTTCCTTTCATATGGACTGAAGCTTGGGGGGCATGTACCTCGAATTGTGTCACCATGCTGGGGGCATGCTTACTTTTTCAAGCATAGTTTGTTTCCGTTTCAAGCTTGTGTAAAAATGAAACCGGTTTCAAGCATAGTTTATCTTTGTTTCAAGCTTGTGTAAAAATGAAACCAACTTCAAGCATAGTTTTCTGATTTCAAGCTTGTGTAAAAATGAAACCATTCCCATTTTACCTCTTGTGATTGCCATTTTATCAGCCTGTTTTTGCCAGATGAGCCTTGGTTTTCTCACTCCATCGTCACTATCTTCTTGGCCGATCATATGCCTTCACTTGGTTGTTTTACCCATTCCTGAGGAACCGCTGCGATGAGTGGTCTTGTTAGCCAGCCTCTTAACTTTTACTTGTTCTGAGCAGTTCCACCATTACCGGAACCAGTCGCTACCCTTTATACCACTCGTTCCTCCAGGAGGAGTCATCTTTCAGCTCTTTTCTGACTCTCTAAATATGAAAAGATCGCCGAGGCCCTTGTCGTTTCGATCTCGTTAAAATGGACACGAATCGACATCCACCCGGTATAAGTTTAACCCTTTTTCGGGCCGGGATGGATTGATTACGAAAAAGGAATACCCTAGCCTATTGTGACTAGGAGGTTTTCCCGGATATTGTTTTCACAGCACCGGATACCGAGGGAACTAGTTACAAAAAGGACACAGATTTTTCTTTTCCATTGTCTTTTCCGACTCTCTAAACATGAAAAGACGCAGGGTTCTCCCTTTTCTTTGTCGATTCGTTCGAAACAGTGTGTTGGGTTCGTCAAATGACGTTTCTCAGGATTTCTCCTTCCTAGGACTCGTTAAATGCACTAGGATGGATTTCTGAAAGACGGACTTATCACAAGCATATGCTATCCCCTTCAAGCTTGTTATCAAAAATAATTGGGGTACTCGCCAGAAATGGTGGGGAAAAATGGAACCATCGTCGTTGTCGTCGGCAGTATGTCGCTCTTGAACATGGCACTTGTCTGCATTCGTGTCGGGTTGAGGACATCTCATCTCGTTGTTTCACTTTGCTTCCATGGGTTTGGGTAATCTCTTTTGACCTCTCATCTGTTCACTGCCTCGTCGCCATGACCTTTGATCCGTTGATGTCAAATACTGCCAAGTCCATTGTCGTGCCGTTCATGTGTTCAAGAGAAGTTGGCCTCTGCAAATATCAACCTTCCTCTGTTTCTTATATGGTTCTGATTCACAACAAAACATTATGTTCCTCTGTCTCGTGTCGATGATGTGGGAATCATTATGACCCACCTTCGATCAAGGTCACTTCCTGTCGACTTCAACTCATTATCCAGGAAGTTGGTCTAGAGACTCCTGATGGTACCTTGGAGCCTGCATGCCTTAATGGCAGGTTCGTCGCATTCGACGAGAGGTTTTCATTATTGGCCTCCGATCGGATGATTCTGCGGGTGTTCGACGTCAGCTCATTTATTCACACGCCGTAGATTGTACCTGTAGTACCTTGAGGACCATTGTCATTATTGGTGGTTTCTCTCGCTTCTGTTAACAGCTTTCATCATTGGCTGGTAATCAGACGATGTTCTTGCATGTTCGACACCAGCTCACATATTCACATGCTCGAACTTGTACTTGTTTGGGTCGAGATGGAGCGCAAGACCCTGGATTGTGTCTGTTGTAATCCAGGCTACGATTGTGGATTATTATCATTATGTACATGACTCACTGATTGGATGGCTGCGACCATACCTGAGTCTATTTGTTTGATCTTAGTTGGATGGCTGCGCCCATACCCTAGATCCGGATTATAGCACACTCTGTTTCGGATGGCTGCGTCCATGCCACTTATACATCATGTACTTAAGATATCCGTTGTATCTTTCTGCGCAAGTTTTCCGACGGCGGGCCTTCAGTTGGACATGTTCTCGTAAAGCATTTCACCCCTCTCTCTCTCTCGGGCCTCATGCTTTAGGGGGCATCTGTTATACAGTAATTTGTCACCGTCCCTGCAATCCCCATCTCGCCCATTGGAGGGTCGTTTCTGTGACCAATAAGCAGTGTCATGCCTTGCAAATACCATCATTGCATCCCTTTCCATAGACATCATCCTATGCAGTGGCAGTGTTCTTCCGGAGAGCCCTAAAAACACTGTTTTTGCATTGGCGTGATGGCAGGTATATTACTCGCAATAGAGGAAAAATTAACGGCAGGCCGCGCCACTTGGCGCTCTCTGTACGATGTTGTGCCGCTCCACTCTGTTTGTCGAAATTTTTCAGAGGGTGTGCTCCCATCCAGATGCCTGCTTGCGGATGGAGTCATCTTGAAGTAGTTTCAGCCTGAATAACGACATGCCTGCTGTTTGTGTGGGAACCTCCCAAAGGATAAGGCCTCCCTTCCACTATTGTAGGGATCCCAACCTCCTCCTCTCCTCTATAAATATAGCCTTCATCCATTGATGAAGGGGCGGAAGGGCTGATAGTCTTGAAGTGCTGAAGCTTTGCATCTCCCTATTCCCAAGTGCCTTTGTGCTGTAAAGAATCCCTTCTTTCCCTTAAGGCCCATTAAAGCGAGGATACCATTGTTACGAGACTCTGGAGAGGTTTCCCTTTCCTTGGCGAGCTTTGCGAGACGTGGACAACCGGAGACCCGTTCGAAGGAAGCTGCGACGTCAGAACTTGGTTGTAACTTCTATTCGTTTATCACTTTAATAGATGACTATGATTATGGTTCCACTCCTTTTTCTATCATGTTAATGCGAGTAATATCTTTTTTGACCGATGTTTAGTTACGTATGCTGGTTCCTATGCATGTATCTGTTCGTTTCTTCTGCGTGCAGGTGTTCATCCACGGAGATCGTGGAAGGATTGTGATCTGCCAGGGCTGAAGGACGGGGACATCTTCTTCTTCAGATCTAGCGTTGGAATCCAGGTAGGCTCTTATCCCAAGTCTTTCATTTCGTAACTAGGAGCTTGCGTCATAGCATTGTTTGTTTGTTGCTAGACCCCTGCTGGGCTAGTAGGGATCGCCTCTGTCCGCAGAGGGGATTTACCTCCTCAACATATGTGCATGATGTTTATGTGTTGATATGGTGTATCTAATATTCTTAATACTTGTTGCTCACATATTAATATTGTTGTTACATTATGTAATAATTTGATCATGAAATGAAGGTGTAAATAAGTTTAAAGGAAAGTTTTAAAAGTCCATGAATGTGTTAAACTGATTCACCCCCCCCCCCTCAGTTTAACAAAGGGTTCAACAATTGGTATCGGAGCCAAGTTCCTTCTGTATCATTTTAACAACTGGAAGGAGATCCTAGGTCCCTAGGATGGCTGGTCTAGAAGGATGCTCAAAAAATAAAGCCCCTTTGTTCACCAGTAAAAATTATGCCTTTTGGAAAATAAGAATGAGGACGTACATAATGTCTCTAGGAATAGAAGTTTGGGCTGCTGTGGAATTGGGATATGCCCCAAAGGAGTCTGACTCAGAGAAATATTCCAAACTAGATTTTGTAGCTAATGCAAAAGCCATGAATTCTCTCTTATGTGGACTGTGTGAGGCAGAATTTATCAAAGTAATGCACAACAAGACTACCAAATAAATATGGGATACATTAGAAAGCATCCATGAGGGAGACAAAAAGTTGAATATAGCCAAACTACAAGTCTATAGAGCTCAGTTTGAAAATATAAAAATGAATGATGATGAAGACATTGCTAGCTTCTTCTTGAGGGTTGTAGAAATTGTGAATAACATGAAAGCTCTAGGAGAAACCATTAAAGAATGTGTAATTGTTCAAAAGATTATAAGATCTTTACCATCCATATTTAATCCCAAGGTTTCTGCCATAGAAGAAACAGCTGATTGGGAAACTCTAACCATGAACCAATTACTTGGAAACCTAACAGCCTATGAGATGAGACTGCCACAGAGGAAGTCAAATGTGAGGGAGGTAGCCTTTAAGATAGAAAAGAACAAAGAAGAAAAAGAAGATATATGCTCTTGCTCTGATGAAGAAGAGGCTAAATTTGTCAGAAGATTGGATAGAGGCTCAGGAAAATATAAAGGTAAACTTACATTTAAATGCTTTAACTATGGAAGAGTTGGGCACTATGCATCTAAGTGTCCTCATAAGAAAACAAAGAATCAGACTCGAGAAATAGAGCAAACCATAACAAATAACTGGCAGAAAGGGAAGAGATTCAATAGAAAATCATTTTATGCTCAGCAAGACAGCAGTGCATCTGAAAGCTCAGATGAATCCTCCAATGAAGAAGGAACCCCTGAATTTTTCCTAGTGGCCAAGGAAGAATTTGAAGATGATCTCCTGGAATCTAATGAAGAATGTGAGGTAGATCTTGAGGGGGAGCTAAGAAGTTCCCTAGAGGAAATAAACAAACTTAAACTCAAGTCCAGAAAACAGAAAGACATTCTCCGCTTATATGTAAAAGAAGAACCAGAATCATAAGACCTTATCAAACTGAAAGTTGAACTAGAAGAATTAAGGAAATTAGAGGATATTCTAAAAAGGGAAATAAAGGAGAAAAATCAGGAATGTGAAAAATTGGAAGAATAAGTGGTAAGCCTAAGGAAGAAATTAGAAAAGGCCCAAAGGGAATTAACTACGAATATTCCACAATTGAAAAGTTCTGGACAGATGGAACGGATTCTAAATGCTCAAATATCCCCTCTCATAAAGGCTGGGACAGGCTATGAAGGAGAAACAATTAAGTCCAAGGTTGAAGATAACAAGGATATCACTTTCGTGAAAGTTGTAAAAGACAAAATTAACCCTCAGCAATCTGAGCTTATTACAGCTAGAAGACTGATGGAAGAAAGGAGCAGGTTGTGTAAGCAGCTCGAAGGTGAGATTGCCTCCATGGAGAACTTGGAGAAGGCATACATTGAAAGGAATGATGAAGAAACTCAAAAAGGAACCACAGAAGCAGAAGCCGGCAAGAACCTGATGTGTAATGAAACAAACAACAACATGAAAGGACATAGAATGAGAGGATGAAGCAAGCAGTCGCAAAAATCTCAATTGTTCCTGAAGAACGATTGAACAATTTCGGAAGATATCAAAGGAGGTTATTTCCTCCTATGAAAAATATCACATTTTTCTCTTGTCATAAACCAGGACATATTGCAGCACATTGTAAGACAAGGCATATCAACTTTAACCAGCAAAATATGCAGCAAATGAGAAGAATACATCAAGAAAAAAAATAGAAAGGACAACCACTCACCAGGTACATAAATCATTTCCATGGCTATTTTTATGCATGCAATAATTTTGGACATAACACTAGTACATTTGGTGGAAATTCCGACACTTGGTTCCGACACTTTTGACCAAATTTCAGAAATTTCCCTAAATTTTTTCAACTTTTTCAAATCCCACCCGAAACCATCGCTATACCGACGTTTAGAGGCAATTGTCGCAATACTGACACTTAGAGGCAAGTGTTGGTCTTGCGATGTTTGCAAAATAGCATCTTAATTGCGACGGATTTCTGAAGTATGTCGTTATTGCGATGTTACAGATACAAGGTGTCGCTATTGCAACATTTAGAGGAAGGTGTCGCTATTGCGACATTGAGAAGAATGCATCTCTATTGCGATTTTTGGTGGCAATGTGTCGCTCTTTCGATGGTTAGTGGCGAAGTGTCGCTCTTGCGACGGTTAGGCGATATGTCGCTCTTCCGACGGTTGGTGGAGAAGTGTCACTCTTGCAACGGTTGGTGGTGCAGTGTCGCTCTTGCGACGGTTAGGTGATATGTCGCTCTTGCGACGGTTGGTGGAAAAGTGTTGCTCTTGCGACGGTTGGTGGAAATGTTTCGCTCTGGCGACGGTTGGTGGCAGAGTTTCGCTCTTCCGACGGTTGGACGGAATCCATTCCTGTAGTTGTGGTGATTAAATCCCACGCGAAAGGAGCAAGTGAAAAAAGGCGTAGAACTGTGAACAAAGGAGTAGAAACCAAGAAGCGGAACCTTGATTAGAAAATAGTGGAAGCGGTTTCAAAATCGAAAACCAGCAGTATCGCGTGGGTAAGTAGGCTGTAAGAAGATTTCAAAATAAAAAGGTGATATGGGCCTACGATGGACACGTGGCCATAAGTGGTTTACGAAAACCATTTATATCACGCGATGTTGGGAAATTAACCCTCATGCAATAAATTAATGCGATATTAGTTTACATTCGTCGGATCACTCAACCCTACGCGATAAGTTGTCCGCTGTTGCATGCGAGTGGCTTGTTAATGGAGGTGGGCCATAGGTAATGTGGGTTCCACGGAACGTTTGAATGGTCGAATGTTAATTCCACATAGGCAAATTTATAATTTGGGTTTTAATCCAAGATATATATATATATATATATATATATATGTTAATAGATATGCTATGTCGGATGTGAGGTTTTAAAAGTCACGTTTGTGATTATATTTGGATTAAACAAATGTCAAGGTTGAACTTAAGTAATGTGGCGAGTGCGAGAACCTAAGGCAACCATTGAGTTATGATTCGAACTTTTGATCGTGAATTGTCCCATAATTGAAATGTGGACCGGATATTAATTTATGTTGGCGCTGGCATTTAAATTAATGTCTCGGAGGTTCCATGTAATGTTTGTTGATATACATTGGTAAGTTCATGCGAGTGTAAATTAAAAGAGAAACCTTGGATACGGGATCTATTTGGGCTTTAATAGAAGGGAAGTTATAGGTGTAAATGAGTTATGTTATGGTTTGAACCATATATGTAAGCTCCACATCGAGAATTGAAATTCTGAGTTGGTTGGTATTATAACCAGTAAAAAGAGAAAGGGCTTCCGAAGGGAGTATTGAAATTGTCAGTTTTATGTTAAACTGGAATTAGAATATTCATTCAATTTATTATAAAATGGGCTTTCACAAGGGTGTCTAGTGGGATAATCCCACATTCACCAGGCGTATAAGTGATATTGGTGTTTATATACGAGTTGAGGTTTTACACGTTTCTATTACGAGTCCAAGGATATGCACACTCATACAATCAATTGGGACTCAGCGCATGCACTCAGCCCCACCCCTCATGACTTGGATTTGGTTGTGGTTTAGCTTGTGGTTCTTCACCTCGGTCCTGTGGTGATTAGTGTAGGTTCTGAGCCAGGCGCTCGACGGAGTAAAAACCCCACAATTTTATTAAAAATATAAACAATTTTTAAAAAGACCACAATTTTATTAAAAATATAAACAATTTGTAAAAATCCCACAATTTTATTAAAAATATAAACAATTTAATATTAAATACAAAATTGATATACACTTTTTTATTGGGAGTAAAAATCCCACAATTTTATTAAAAATATAAACAATTTGTAAAAAGCCCACTTTTATTTTCTTTTTGCTTATTGAGCTCCCATTGAGTTCAACACGTCTTGGGTTTTCTACACCATTAAGAGAGATAATTGCTAAATATAATTATTATTTTATTTATAGGATAATTTGCATCAAAGGAAGAAAACATTAGAGGTGGAAAAAAAAATCAAAAGGGTGAAAGGGGTGATGGTAGAGTTTATTGCCCTTGCAAAAAATGTTGTATGAGAAATAATGTTAGAGTTTTAATAGCAACAGCAACAATGCATTGTAGGAAATATGGGCACATTGATGGTGGATCGAATGACTATCATCCCATGGTAATTAATTATCTATCTTCATTTTGATTATATCGTAAAATTTTATATTATTTTAATATTTTTTATATGCGCACTAATGTTTAATGATTAATGTTTGTAATTTTCATAAAGGCACAGTTTCCCCCCAACTTTTTGCAGATGATCAACCAGCTTCCACAGCTAAATTGTAGTATATTAGATGATGTTGCACCAGTACAAGAGAATATTTCAGAAAATATTAGTATTGGAAATGATGTTGTACAAGGTGAAGAACATGAAGTGAATGATGAAGGTAATTTTAATGATCCCATGGAGGTAGATCATGATGACAGTAATGAGACAGTTCACATTAATGATGGGACAAATCAAATGCTCCAAGACTTGTATGGTGAGTCAGATGATGATGGTGGAGATAGTGACGGTATTTATGATGTACCTCTGATTAAAAGGTCAAGTGAACGAATTTTTGAACACTCAAATGCAACTCTTATCTCTGCTACATTGTCGCTGGTGAACTTAAAGGTTATGAATAATTTGTCGAAAAGATGTATGACAGAACTCCTAAGGTACGCAATATGTATATATGATCACATATATGTAAATGTTGATTATTTTCCCTTTTTTTAGTTGTAATAAATGTGTAAAATAATAATTCAATATATATATATATATATATATATATGATTAATAATCTTTACATTAACTAGTTTTTGTTTATGTTGTAGATTGTTGGGTGAATATTTGTTACCATCACCAAATACTTTACCTCGAACATATCGAGATCTACGTGCTATTATGAAACACTTTGGAATGGAATATAACACTATAGATGCATGTCCTAAAGATCATATTATATATTACGGATAACATGCGTTGAAAACAGAATGTCCGAAATGTGGTACCAGTAGATATCGAACAGATCAACTAACCAAAAAGGTGCCTCAAAAGGTTCTTCGTCATATTCCCATAATTCCACGTTTGCAGTGAATGTTCAGGTGTAACAGCATAGCACAGTTTATGGATTTCCATGCAAAGAACAGAAGTGGAGATGGTGTTCTTCAAATGCCTGCAGATGGTTCTGCATTTATAGAAATTGAGGAAAAATATGTAGATTTTAAAAATGAACCTCGTAATGTCAGGCTTTCATTGGCAGCTGATGGTGTTAATCCATTCGGAGAGCTTAGATCTACTTACTCAGTGTGGCCTATTTTCGTTATCAACAATAACATTCCTCCTTGGATGTCAGTAAAGAGGGAGCACATAATGTTGACTATGATTATTATAGGTATTTGATACATTAATTTTTTGAATGTAACATTTTCATTTCTCTCGTTGTTTGCATAAATATATATTTTATTTATTTACTTACTTATATATACATATATCATGGTAGTAATTATTATGTACCGTAATTTTGAACAATTAGGTAAGTACCAGGTCAAATATATGAATTTATATATTGAGCCTCTTATCGATGAGCTAATACAGTTATGGCATGGCATCACTATGTATGACATCACTAAACCAATCAAGCAGAAGAGATTTCAATGTCATGGAATGCTTGTATGGACAATTCATGATGCCCCAGGATTAACACATGTTTGTGGTATATAATATTTCGTTGCACTTTAATATAATACATAATTATCTAAATTAGATATACCATATTGCATGTTTTAAAAATGATCTCATAGTATAATTGTTATTGATCCATCTATTGCAGGTCTTCAAACAAAGGGTAGATTTGCATGTCCAGTTTGTGGCCCTAAGATGAAGTATCGTCATTCCCCAGACTTAAGAAAGATGGTGTTTGATGAGTTTAGGCACTTCCTCTCTAGGAACCATAAGTATCGTACTACTGAAAAACATATGTTCAATGATAAAGAAGAAACTGGATTAAAACCACGAAGAATGACACCTTAGTTGTGGAAGTTGGAATATAACAGAATTAATAATCGTCAAGAAGCTGGTACGTAATTTTTGTGTGTATATATATATATATATATATATTAATTGTTTATGTAATGTTTGGAATTTTTGTTTTAACTAATAAATTTATTTTATTGTATTTTATAATTATTGTTATGATTTATTTTATTCTTTGATATCAAGGTCATTGTCGCGGTGAAGGTACTAATATTGTACTTCCACCTGGAATGAAATGTTATCCTTCTCAATTCGTGAGGTTTCCCTACTATGAGGACCTAAAAATAGCTCATTTGTTTGATACAATTCATGTCGGGAAGAATGTGACAGAAATGTTATGGTGAACCATAGATGGTGCACATGAGAGAGATAAAATTGACAAAATTTGTGCTGACATTGAGAAATCAAATCATGCAATGAAAAGTGTGATCGACGGATCAAATAACAATGGAGGTCGAAATTATAATAATATTCCATGGTTATTAACAGAACAACAAAGCACTGATGTAAAAGAGGTCGTTAGAAGAATTAAATTTCCAACAGGTTTTGCTTCAAACATAAATAATATCTTAACGAAGAAAGGTGACTTCAGTGGGGTGAAAACACATGATTGGCATACCTTTGTTAAGGTAATTTTTTTGGTATACGTTTTTTTATGTTATTGCTTGAATACATATTTTAAATTTTCCTTTTTTCTGTTTAATTTGGAAACCAATAACGATTCGTTTTTTATTGTTATAGTATTTTCTACATGTATCTCTCCCAACGACTTCGACAACAATGTCAAACAAGTTATATATGGTCTTAGTAAATACATGAGGTAAGTAGTTTTGATTTATACACAAAATCTAATTGCTAAAATTTCTTTTCATACTTAATGAAATGATGTATTAATTTACTTGTAATGAAATATATATTATGTTTCATTGAAATAACCTTGTGTAATGATTTGTAGATGGTTTTCATTGAAAGAAATCCATCAATATGAAATAAATTATTGGAAGAGATAAATTCCTCGGCTAATGTGTGAAATGAAAAAGTATCTACCTCCAACATTTTTCAATGCACAAGAACACTACTTGATACACCAAGTTGAGGAGATTGAAATGTGTGGACCAGTACACACAAGGTCAATGTGGATGGTCGAGAGGCACCTGAAATCCTTGAAGGCTTTGGTTAGACAAAGAGCACGACCTGAGGGTTTGATGGTGGAGGGATATGTGGTATATCAATGCATGGTGTATATTAGTCATTATCTTCCTATATTAGTTGCGCCATCTATGAAGGAGGTGGATTGCATTTGGGATGTGAACTCCATCAAAAAATTTGAAGTGGAGCACCTCTTGGGAAAAGGTATAATGAAGAAAGTGAGAGGTAAAAGATTTATTATGTATGATACATGTAATGTTTCATTTTCTTACATCATGTATATGATCATTATATTCATTTAGGTCTTATTCTTTCATAGTTTATTAATTAATATAATTTACCATGGTTATAAGTAATATTTATTAATATTGGTGAATTATTGTTTTTTTATTCAGGTGCTCATGATTATGAGGCACTACTTTTATACATTGCAAACAATCTTGAGTGGATGAGTGAATGGATTGAAACATGTAAAGCATGTAACGATGGTAGGTTATCATGGCAACTACTGTCTGAATTGATTAGAGAAGTGTTCGTAGTGGAGATGGAAATGTTACGGACAGGGAAATCGATTTAGCATATGGTTTGAAAGATAGAAAGGTAAGCAATTAATTCACCTATTTTATTCATTACTTATTTTATACTATATTTATAATGTGACAACAAGTTTGATTTTTCAGATAATTTTCATGCTGTGTAAATTATATGATTAATTATTAATTGAGAATGCATCTTTTTCATGTTTGCCATATTGCAATTGAAACACCACAAGGCTATGTGGTGCAATGGTCGTAAATTTCGCGTTAAAGAGTTGGATGATAACAGGAAAACTTCTGATAGTGGGATAACTGTAGTATTCCAGGTCACTAATGTTTCCTCCAGAAGTGACAAACATCCTCGAGAATCTGAAAATAGATATTATGGGTTTTTAGATGATATAGTTGGGTGTGACTTTAATTCCTTCAAAATAGTTTTGTTCGACGTCAAATGGTATAGGCTACGAATGAATGTATGTGATGATGATAGAACACTTATTCAACATGACAATGGATTTCCAATGGTTAAAACATCGCAGTTTGAAGCAAGAAAAGATCGCTATGTTTTTCCAAGCTAATGTGAACAAGTATTTTACTCAGAGGTTCCAGGTGAGAAGGAATGGTCATTTTCTATTAGATATAATCCAAGAGGAAGGCCAGTAGAGTATACTGTAGAGGAAGAAGATGATATGGATCAAGAAGAAGATGATGCAGTCACAGATGAGTAGGAAGACGCATTGACAGATGAAGAAGATATATTAGAAGATGAACCAGGCATAGGAGATGAGGAAACAATTATTGATGATGATGTCGATGAGGATATTATTGAAAATGACATAATTGATGATGATGATGACATGGTCGATCATTTCAATGTCGTTTCTGAATCATATTTTGGGATAGATGTCGATCAGTTGGATGAACATCAAGAAGATACAGAAGAAGAATATTGATACAGATGTTGTGTTCGAGTATGAGCTGGTATGTTATAACTTTATATTTTAATATGTAGGAATTATTGTCTTTAAATAATTTACTAATTATGTGGGTTTGTTGCATGTTTTTTATTATTTCAAACCAATAAATAATGGCCTTACTATTGTACAAGATAAACTAAAATTATATGCCATTTTTAAATCAAACCTAAGTTGGAATTTGAAAGGTTTTAATACCTATTTATATGGTGGAGCATTATCGCCATAAACTATGGTTTTAATAGGAATTTCAAATGAATTACAAAGGTTTCAGATTAATCATGGCGGTCCTTTCAAAATTTTACATTAATCACTATAGCTACCTTACATGTAATCAGTACTACAGCTCCTTGCCTTTTCTAATCAACTCAAACCCTACTGGATATACGCCTTTGTATATCAGTACTACAACTCCTTGCCTTTTCTAATCGACTCAAACCCTACTGGATATACGCCTCCTACTACAAAGAACCGCCTGTCATGCAAGAAACTCTAGAAAGCAGGCCCTTGCTGCAAAGAACCACCCGTCGCGCAAGAAACTCCAGAAAGCAGGCCCTTGCTACAAAGAACCGCCCGTCACGCAAGAAACTCCAGAAAATAGGCCCTTCCTCCATCAGCAGTCAAAATGGTATGGGAAAACAGAATTTTTCCAGATTTTGAAAAGTGATTTTACCATTTAGAATGCCCAGGATTTGAAACAGAGCAATAAATTGGGCTACTCATTTTCCTTGAATAGGGCATGCCTATAGATTTAGTTTTGTTTTTAATAAAATTCAATGTAATACATAACGAATTCCCCAAACCTCAGTCTCCAGCATGCTTTCCATAAAATTTTGCAGTTGATTTCCATCATCACAATTTGGTCTTTACAAGAAGAAAAATTGATCACCATTTCCTACCATTTTCCTTCAAACAATATTAAGCACATGCAGTCATCATCTGACTTTGATAATACATCACAGCTCACACAAATTGCATCTTCATTTTCAACCACAGGAAAATCAATAAACTCACCCCCATAGCTTTCCAGGGCTATCATGCACAATTGACTCAATCCCATATTTGGCATAGTTGTAAAAGATGAGGGAATAGTTTCCCTGTACCATGGAAAATTAACATCCCAGAGGCCTGATGTTCCTGCAGTCAGTACTTCAGAAATTGTGTTTTTCTCCATGGCCATGTTTTCAAGGTTGGTCTCTTTCTTTTCCTTTCCATTCCCGAGCAAAATCTCTGAAAATCTCTGTACTAGTGCAGGGTGAAAATTAAACCCACATCTGTTAATATTATAGTCACACATGAACATACTATTGTAATAATCAGGTGCTTGTAATTGGAAAGTATCAAGAAATATAATTTGTGATCATTTATCAACACAATCACCACCCCAAACATTAGCACAATTTCCACATGGCATGGATGATACATCTCCCTTGACAGGAGTTATACATTCAGCATAAGGGCCAGATAAGTTAGCCATGTGGATATAATTATAGCTAATGCTAAACTTCAATCTCCAGCATGCTTAAAACTAGGATCAGATCAAAATATGGCTACAACTATCATTGAATGTAGACAAGTATGTGAGAGAATTTCTATTTTTATTTTAAGCTGGCAAAGCCATCTTCGTGCTTTTAAGGCAGTATCCACTTTCTCATTATATCTTGGGAGTTCTGCAAGAGACACCTAGTCACACTAGGGTCAAACCCAGTTCACCTTTTCCTGCTGATTAGCCTCCAATCTGTTCACTTTTACCTGGAGATATTTAACATATCTAATAGTCTTATTAAGGACAACAGCAGTGTCCATGTAATCTTCACCAGAGATTATATTTCTCAAAATTTGGACCATTCCTTTGATTCTCTCTTTTTTGGATTTCTTGGCAGAAGCAGATTTCCCTGAAAGAGATTTATGTGACTGTCTGCATCTAAGTGTGTTATTCTTTGTACTTCCCTCAGTCAGCACGCTAACAGCACTCAATTCATAGATATTATTTTTGTTGCATTCATTCTCATTGGCATTTTTTCAATTATTGGTTTGGATGTCCACTTCCTGGGTTGGAGTGACCAGAAGGAAGCTATCAAACAAAAAAACTGGATCCTTTTGACAAGAAAATGCCACAAAAAAACCCATAGAAAATGACTGTAGCTGTCATCTCGACTTACAAAAAGTATTCAGCCCATTCCTATCCATTTTCTATTGAATCAGCTGATTCAATTACAACCAAAAAAGTTACAATACAAGTCTGTAATGCCAAGTTCTAGGATAGTTGGACCGTTTTCCTGAAGCAAGAGTTATTCAAATTAAGAAAAGAGGAGGGTTTCAAGGTTTCAAGAGTTTAGTTCTTGACTCTAGCTGAAAACATGGAATGAAGGGAAACCAAAGAGCCTTGTTATATTCGACCTATGGAGGATAAGCCCTGAACAAGCTATTCAGGTGATGTAGCGCTTAGCCCCACACACACTACTTTTTATCTTCGATCACCTTTGTATTTTTCCAGAGTATCCTGGGCAGGGCAACCTTACCACTTTATAACACTTGTATATTTTACAATTTCTTTAATAGCAGTCTCCCAATCATTTACTGCTTTCTTGAATACCACAACAAAGTTGTCCATATCAAAATTCAGGATCACTAACATTTATTCATGGCCATTTACACTCTCACTTCTACACTTCCTCCTCCACCTCATTATAGATCATGACATCTATGTTACTAAAAATTTCGTTGATCAATTGATATTTTTTTGAAGTAGTCAACACAAATCATTTGATTTAACTCTCAATTTTTATACAACAACATATTCTAAGAGGCAAGGGTTTTCCAAGATCCAAACAACTACATCATTCATCCAAATATAGAGTTAAATACAGAGTTTTAATCACCTATAGTCATATAAGGGACCATTTGTATCCGAAATGAATCACATGAGAATGATGGTTGATTAATATAGGGTCATATACAGAGTTTTCTTCATATAAGATCTTGGTTTTTCCTCCTTCCCAATCTGCATGTGTTTTATGTTGTGGCTCTAATGTATCAAAATTTATATAGAGGTTGACATCCACTAGGTATTCCAAGAGGATTCTTTACTACATCAAGCTCAAACCTCTATCTCATTTATTTCTTGAAGCTAAAATGTTGTGTGAACCTTAGGCATCATTACACACTAAAGAAGCCCCGAGCAAAGGTAATTAATAGATACCAAATAATTATCTCTACATGGAGTTACAACACAAGAGAACAAAAAACGTATTAAGATAGGTCTAATGGGAAAATAATGTTAAACAAGAAGAGGGGCAGGTCTTAGCGAGAATAATGGAGTTATTAGAACCACCAAAGATTTAATATCATGTCATATAAAGGTGTAACTCCAAACTTGGATCATATTCCATTAACATGAATCCATATCTAATATGGTAATATGACTCTTGATTTCATCTTTCAAGAGGTTAATTATGAAGCTGATTTGTTTCGATAATTAATATACCTTTTGAGATTTTAAAATTTCACTACAAATAACCCAGTTTAGTCTCATTGTCAACTCGTCTCTTGTTTGGGTGCCTTAATGTGCAATGACATGTTTCCAGGACTGAATTCAATGCAAGGCATATTTGAAACTCTACCTCTAACTTCCGGTGTCTTATTAGAAATTATTTCAGTTTTCATTTTGTGTTTTCAAGTTAGATATTGTTTTCAAGTTTTTACATTTATAATTTTATTGTAATGTGGCAGACTAATTAGGGCAGTACAGGAACAACCCCGAGACGGGATGATCGCAGAAAGGGGCCAGCAGAAGAACATATAAAGTGCTAGCATTGGTCTATCTTCAGGTATTTTAGTTATTTACATAATTGAAATAATATTAATTTTGTTCAAATATGTAGACACCGGGCCATGGTATGCCTGATGATTCCCTCTATGAGGAAGAGCTTTCTTCATCCCTATCTCCATTGCTCTTGCTGCGAAAAAAGGCGCGAAAAGAAAGGTCGAAATTTGATACTTTGATAGACGCGCCTCAAACAACTGAAATAGAAGAGAGGATAAAACAAATTATGACCCAGCTAGAAACATATCAGGTAATAATAAAAAATCAAAAGGATATTTTTTTTTCTGCATGAGATAAATTGTGATAGTTTGATTTTTAATTTTTACACTGACTAAACTAACAAAAAGTTCTTTTGTATGTAGCGTTATCTGACACTTGCTGAACCCAGTGTTGGTGGTAGTGGGACACAAGGGCACGACATTGCCCAGAAACCCTCTTGTACACCTTCTACTCCTTTAGGTGCCAGCCAAGAAATACACCCTGCCCAAGCAGACACCCAGACAACCACTGAACGTGTTGGCAGTGATGAGGCTGATATGGCCAACTTCATTATTGCGTTTCCTGGAGCTACATGTGTTAGCTCCATGGGGACCATTAATGGCACGTTGTTGGTGAACCATGAAGGTGTCCCTATAAAGCACGTACAACTCCCAAGTAAGTTTTAATATTTTAACTATTTCATGTACTCTATCTAAAACATATTTTATCATGATTTTTATTTTTAAATTAATGATAATATCTTTTTTTCTGTGTAGGAAACAATGAGTTCTACAGGTTTTGGAGAGCCATGCGTTGGTAATTTTTACCCAAAAATACGCACAAGGTGGAATTCCTAGAATTCCAACCTGAAAAAGAACTTCTAGATTATCTAGAAGCCCTTTTTGGGGTGGGCACATTTGACAAAACAGCGGTGGCTCAGGTAGCTGCCAAATATTTGAAATATACTAGGGACACCTATAGGACGCAATTGAAATTTAACCCCAGATATGAGTGTCCTCTCACAGTTCCAGAGAGTGACTGGAGAGCACTCATCCATGACAGAAAAGAGAAAAGGGTGAAGAAAGAAGGACAAATGTCAACTGGACCCGCAAGGTAAATTACAACTTTAATTCAATAGCTTTAATTTTCTCTATGTCTAAAATAAAATTGTGCTACGTCATATCTGACTTCAATCTTTTGATGATAGGTTTTCTTTCACCTCGAAGGCAACCAAAGCTGGGATTGAAAAAAAGGGCCATCACAAGCTAGGCCAGGGCAGCTACTTGAAATTAGCCGCAAGAATTGTAAGTAGTTAAACATCTTATAATTAATTGTATCGCCTTCCAAAGTTTTTTTAATCCTATCAAATAACATTAAAAACACACAATCATATGTAATGTAGGGTGATGACTTTAGAACAGAAACTACAAAGGAAGATAAAAATATCGCTTTCCATTTCAGCTATCAAGCCGTAGTTGAATATCGCAGAAGCTTGGGGTAGGTCCCAAGATCCAGAATGCCTGATAAGGTAAAACGTTAACCTTTCAATATGTTTGTTTTCGTCCATAAATTTAGTGTCTAACAACTTTGTTTAAATCAGGGGAGTAGCACTGCCGATGAGGCAAATAACCTAGTTGTAGAGCTAGATGTAGATGTTCCTCACATGCAACTTGATCATTGTAGTGGGGACCAGGCTGACAATGCTACTATCAGTGAGGGCCGTGATGGTAATTAATTTCCACTTATAATTTTTTCTAATTATACCTTGACGGTTGTCCTTATAACGTTTTTTTCTTAAATGACAAAGAATTTTTCCCTTGAGGATCTTACCACTAGAGAGGAAGACAGGGCAACAGTCCCAATGGTGACAACTGGTGCACCAGGTAAATAATCTCATTGCAATTTTTTTTATTAATATTACCGAACTAGTTCAATGATATTTAAAAAATGACAATTAAAATTTAATATTATCTGTTTTGGTAGGTGATACCCCGTCACTAGATGAGACCAGACATCGTGACTACGCAACTAGGTCAGTAGTGCAGGTCGAAAGGCACAAAATAGGAGCAGAGCAAGACGATATTGATGATGTAATTAGGAGCTTTAGAAATAGGAAGAAGAAAAAGAAAATTTGATAATGTAAAATATTGTATTATTATAAGACAAACGTTACCATACTTGGAAAGTTTTTTGTGTTATATAAAAAACTCATTTATCATACTATTTTTATGTCAGGCACTAATTTCAATGTTTCCTTTCGTACTTTTTGTTGCATTGTTTTTTTATTAGTTATTGAATATTTTTTTTATGCTCATGAAAATAAAAAATGAAATATATATTGGGTATTGGGGAATTGAGAGTGATGTGAGGGGGGGGAGGGGCCATAAGAGCTTCCACCTTCACGTGGTTGGCCCTTTTTAGTAAAGAATAATTTATTGGAGCAATTTAATCTTGGAGAAAACCTCCCTCGATCCAACGTAGCAACAAAAAAGTCACTGTTGACTTAGTTGCTACTCTTTCAGATCGTGAGAGGCTTGTTCCAAGTTCATGCGACTCCAATAATTTTTTCTTGAAATGAAGAGGAGCTTATTCAGGTATGTTTTGACATTTTCAACATATGTTCTAACATTATCATAAGAATGCATCTTAGAGTAAAAAATACTACATCAATTACTTGAATTTATTGTATAGATAATGATGGATTTTGATTGACTTGGCAGTGCAGGTACAAATCCTCTTGCATCATGAGCAATACAACTTGTCAACCGGGGTCATGTCCAGGATATTTTTGCTTTTGCGCTTGACCAGGTTCGTAATGTCACATTTTGTAAGTTCCTTTACAGTTCATAATTCAATATTAAGCTTGTTCATGATTATTATCTAGGTTTTTGTATGTGTTTTTTCATCTATTTGATTGTAAGAAACTCTGCATGTTTCATGTTGTTCACTATGATTTCTCCCATTACCACTCCCAGGATGAATCCGACTTTATTGTTACATAGGTTACTTTATTGTTACTATGATTTCTCCATTTACGATTTCATAGGTTACATCATGTAAAGTTGTCAATCTCAGGTTGGTGATGAGATTTAGTTCTCCATATTTGGGGATTTTCTGATATTTTCTCCCTCATGTCATTCCTGCATCACCTCGTTGTTTGAGCATGCCAATTGTCTACCACTTGTACCAATTGTCACATGTCAATCTCTGAGTGGTGCCACATTTCACCTATTTTTGGCCCACTTGACCACCTGAAAAGCTCAAATCCACACACCATGTGTCTTTATCATGGAGTGCCACATGTCCTAGATATTTTAGATGCTAACATCATGCTTCTAATGTGTTATGTCAACCAATCACAGTGGTCCATGTGGCCTTGTGCCATGTCACTAGTCTGGAAGAGAGATTTGAGCCTTTTCTTTTCATGATTTTTCTATTATAATTTTTTTCCTCAGGACGGGAATTCCCTTTTGCAATAGATGGGGATTTTCCCATTTCCCTAGAGTCATCTCCTAGGACACCCTTCAGGCCATCATCCAAGAGGAAATCTGCAAGTCTCTGTTGTTGCCCTCTTGCCCTTGAATTATGCGCTTTTAGAAGACTAGTTAGGGCACTCTTCTAGCCCTTATTCCATTGCTTCATCATTGTATCAACTTCTCCCACAGGCTGCTTCTTTTTTTTTCCACTTAAAGGAAGAAAACACTACCATAGGGTGAGGTTTCTCCTCAAATATCCCTACCACACTTATGGACCAACTAGCAATATGGACGTTTCCCTTACTTATGGAGACACCCCCTATGCTATTGCACATTCAATTCCATGATCTACTTGCTAAGGAACACTCCTACACTATGCCTAATGACCCTCCAAACAATGCCTCTAACTATTGTTGTATAATCCCTTGTGTAATCCCCTCTCCTTCCTCGGCACATATGGATAGAGGGTAGCTATTCTGAGTCAGTTAATTTGATTTGAACCCATGATCAATGCACTATTGTTTTCCATAAAATTGCATTGTCCTGACAAGTCTATGTGAGATGGCCTGTCATTGTGCCTTTATTTCTCATCTTGCAGGTCCAAGCCAGGCATTGAGTCCAATTTTTCTTCGTTTATTTCTCATATATTCATTTTTACTACTGTTTATATGTACCAAAAGTGACATTGCCAATGAAGGTAGGTGTTACTAAGAATTTTAGGTACAATTTCTTTAAATTTCTCAAGTTTTTGCCCTAAAAGTTGAACTCTTGAGCATGCATTTCATCCTTGCCTCAGCTCTGTCTGGAAAACCAGACTAAAAATGTAATGGCAAACATGTTTGTTCAAGTGAAGCCTAGCCATATAGAACTACCACCTTTATGGACTCTGCAAGAGGATTGCCTTTTTTTTGCTTGCAATTAAAGTTGCATTTTGTTCATCAGGCAATACAAACTCTTATCAAATTTCTAGGTGTAATTCCAATCTAACTAAGATAGGGCAGACAACATGCCATGAACATCCAATTCAAAAGTGTTTGTTAGGGTTTAAGTAGCTTACATTCTTGTTCCTGGCATTAGTTTTTGAAATATCAATTTGCTAAACTATTTTAACCCAATTTTCTCTTAATTTTATGGAAATCGGGTGTTTTGATCTAGAAAATTTAATCTCTATTATTTTGGCTTCTCTTAGTATGAATAAAATTTTAATATGTAAAACCCATTACAGTAAGTAATAAAGTGTTCACTGGAGAAGCAATACCCAGTTTCAATACTCATGCTCTCCTCCTTAGTATGGTAGTTCACTCAAGTCCTCTGCCTCCTGCATACATCCTAACCTCTGAATCAATTAATTGCGAGACTATCATGCTAGGATACACCATGTTCAAACTCTTTGCTAGAAGAGAGGACAAATTCATCTCCATATGGGCAGAGAGGAAGAAATTGCAGGTTTAAGGTTTAGTCATTGCAAATGGAATCACTGCACTTTTGACTATTTTTCAATCCTCCCAAATGCTATTGAGGAAGGAAAAGTAAGTATATTGTTGATCCATGGACACCTGTTAAGCCTTTCATATAGTTTGAAGAAATCTACTATTTGAGAGGCTGAAGGTATACCTCTCCTATGCTTGGCGATCTCTATAATTATGACCCTATATGAGATTCAAATGATCATCTCTGAGGTCTATTATATACATTAACATAGTATTCAAGAAAGGGTGTCGACTACCTCACATTCTTTGGACTTCATATTTATGGATGAGAGTTTCTCATTTCAAAATCCATGGGTGGTAAAGGTGGAGACACTCTATGGGATCTCCATTTCACTATTTTTTGACAACACTGTCCTTCTATTTCACGAATCCAAAAACAAAAGTACATTTTGAGCTCATTCTGGGATGAACATGGTCTTCAAGTCCACCTTGCAAACACAAAAGCATGTAAGTAATCTCACCTTCTTTTCAAGGATAGCAGGTAGAAATGGTGACATCATAGTCTTTCCTTTGAATGCTATTATTTGGTTCATCTTTTAACTTGTTTTAGACATTTGTATCAATGTTGAACAGAGGATTGCAACATTAACAACCTTGGAGAGACGATGTTTCCAACTTCAGTTTTAGGATATTCAGGCTAAGTTCTGGTTTCTTGAAGTCTTTTCATAATACTTTGTTACACATGACTTTCATTTTCTTCTTGCAGAATTTCTAGAAATGAATGGATATCTTGTGGACTGTTGTAAACAAATTTAGTTCTATTACCATGCTCAAGAGAATTTAATGTTTGTCATTATTCGAGGACAGAGATATACCATAAGAGCTCGGTTTTGTGTTGTACAATTTTATTAAGACTTGAACCAGTTAAACCCTCGGACCTACTGCAACCCTATATTGAGGCTTGGTTCTCTTGAAGCCACCATACTTTGTACCTCTTCATTGCAGTCTTAGTCCAGGGATATAGCTACAGGATTTTGACATATTTTATGCGGTGAACATCTATTAAAATCTCAGATTATCTCCTATTTACTGATGCTTGGACAGAACTTTCGAATTAGCTAAGTCACATATTTAATTAAAACTAGCACATTTGGCAGAATCTTTTTTTAAATATTTTTAACCAAGATTGAATGTTATGTACTACATATAGAAATCTGGAGGGGAATGGAGGGTTCAGGTTGTACAATGTATTACTTCAGTCTTATGATTTATCAATGTTCTGTTGGAAACTAAGTTGATTGCTAGTAGAGTTCTGTTGCGTTATTATGTTGTAAATTAAGCATGCATTTAATCCCATTTGGTTATTTTGTCATTTATGAATCCTAAACTCATCAACCCTTTCTGTCAAACTGATAAACACTACATAAAAAAATGATAACCCTTTCCTCATAAAAAATTGATAACCCTTTCCTCATTGTATTGGTTTTTATAATTATGAATCGTTAAATTTTGATCTTCAAGTCTATTTGTTACAATAGCTAGCACTCATACATTAAGAATTACTTACACATGTAAGAATTAATTACTTAGCTAGAATTACTTACACGAGTAAGAATGACATACAGGAAGGGATATAAGCGTATGGGAAGAAGCAAGAGGTTCCTTAGCTTCTCATATGCAAACTAACCATAAATATGTTCGTCCCGAGACTTAAGAATAAGGTCAATAAAAGAACCTTATTTGGAACAAAACCCGACACGAGAATCTCGAAAAGTCTTCTCTAGCTCCCCAAATCAATCATGGTATTGTGGATAAAATATAACCCTATCCTTTTCCCTTTGCTTTGTCTTATAGTTCCCGGATCCTTCTTGAAGCTTATCAATGAGTCTTTTACTTTGTTCTTGACCCGCAACTTCGAAAAATTCAACTCTGAAGATCGAGGCTAGGACCGGGGAAGGTTATGTAATTTGAATTTATTATAAGAATGGATTCAGAATTTTGTATGCTTTGATTGACCAAAATTTGTGTGAATAGACTCGTAATTTGGGGATTTTGACAGTAGAAGAGTAAGTTGAGATATTTTTGCTCTATGTGTTCAATAAAACTGTGGACTTATTGATATCTCGGGTATGTTATTGAAAAATCTCCCGAAGGACTCATTCCTTCGATTAGGAAACCTCTATGTATGATTAGGAAGAATAAACTCGTGTATTATTCTCCCGTCTACCTTTGAATTTCATATTCTTTGCAAGTGAATCGAATGTGATTGCCCCCGTATGGAAGTTTGCGAAAAGGGAATAGTGGCTCGTTGGGAGGGCGAAATCACGTCCTTGGTGTGTAATTTTGAATGAATATGCCCCGTGTGAAAGAGTTTCGATTCTATTCCATGAGCGTAGCGGGATATGATATGTCTATTCAAAGAATAGCGATAGAACCCCCTGTCTATTGAAGCGATCACGGTTAGAGGCAATGGTGTTGTATTGTCGTTGGTCATGAGGCGATATTACCGAGACTCAATCACGGTCGTTAACGTGAGGAGTTTAAGTCGAAAGAATTGTATTAAAAATGATAGTGAGACTCGAGTTAACCATTGTTTAATTACCGAGTAGGAGAAGTGGTTCCGAGAGGCAATACCACGAGTTTCGCGCAACATCCGGGCCAAAGGCGGTTTTTTCCTTTACCAACGCGATCCAACAATATTTGGACACGTCACCTCCTAAATACCACCCATATCGCATTTTTCCGGAGCGCTAAAGTCCCGGTGAGGAAAAAAATGTGATTTTGATGAAGTCCATCCGATTTGCCGAGCAAGAGATCCAATGGTAATTGCGCGACAAGCCGCACGACAGATAAATTAAGGTATGAACCGCCGGTTTCAATAATATTAAATATTTATTTAATTCGGAAAAGTTGGATAATGGATGCGTGGGCCCCATGGAATACAATATGTAATAGAATGTCGCGTTGTTAGAATTAATGGGTATTAATGTTATAAGTCCGAAGTTTGGTGGTTATTGAAGGAGTCAGGCTATTGTGTTATTTTGAAGGCCGAAATGAACTAGTACGATTCAAGGGTAATGTCATAGTCAAGGGAGTAAAAGGAGGTTTGAACTTTGGGTTATTATCCTTTGATGCAATATTCTGAAAGGGGGGTTTAAAACATTAGTTAAGTGTTTTAAGGAAAGGTGGAGCTTTAAGGGTTAATTGAATACAATTGCAAACATTCATTGTATGCGTTGCGTAAAGATTGGATATAAACTCCAAGGGGTTCAAACCATAAAGAGAGGTATTATGATATGTGAGGTTTTAACCCAAGGACGAAATATTAATTTAAGCATTCATATATATATTATGTCCACCGAACCTTGTATGGAGCGAAAATTGTATGCTAGGGCATTATCATGGTTATATGAAAAAGGTGACTTTGAGCATATAATATATTGGGCGCTTATAAAGTTAATGTTGGGTTGAAAGGAAGCTTTATAATCGGGTTTATGTGAAATTCAAACGTAGTTTGAGTAAAAAGAGAAAGAGGGTGTATTGTATGGTTTAATAACCATAGGCTTAAAAGGATATGAGCCTCCACAGGTGTTAATGGTTTCCCGGATATAAAATTATTTGGGCTAAATGTGAAGTGCATTTCTTTTATATGCACGAGAGACAAGAAATTGTGGGTTGAGCAGGGTAGCTCGGGCATCACTTCATTTGCCCATAAAATATTTATCCTTTTGTAAAGATGATTATCATAAACTTGACCTTCAAACTTAAGCAAGAGCGAGTTATAATAGATGGTTAAGAGGTTTCAAACTTCATTGGATATTCTTTCATCTTCTTCCATAAATCACAAAGAATATTGTATCGAATGTCATGTATAGTCACATGTAACTCGTTTGGTGTCATCATAAGTGCTTGTTTTTTGTAACTTGGTCGAGAGATTAGCTTCAAAGAGATGTAGGATTTATTCTTTCGGTCTAGGTCCTAGATTCCTTTAGGATTCAACCTACAAAACTTTTGGAAAGATGCTTCGGACCATAGTCTCAAATTAGGATATAGACTTTTGGATTGCAAACATAGAGCATAGAGGATAACTTACTTGTAAACAGGAAAGAGAATCTATCAAGAGTATTGATTTGGCTTCCAATAAAGTCTTTCAATGATGGATACTACAGAGAAGATGATCCTCAAGTCTATTTGTTACAATAGCTAGCTTTCATACATTAAGAATTACTTACACAGGTAAGAATTACTTACTTAGCTAGAATTAATTACACGGGGTAAGAATGACATCTAGGAAGGGATATAACTACGGGGAAGAAGCAAGAGGTTTCTTAGCTTCTCATATGCAAACCAACCATAAAGATGTTCTGTCCCCGGGACTTAAGAATTAGGTCAATAAAGGAACCTTATTTGGCACAAAAGCTCGACATAGAATCTCAAAAATCTTCTCTAGCTCCCCAAATCAATCATGGTATTGTGGATAAACTATAACCCTATCCTTTTACCTTTGCTTTGTCTTATAGTTCCCTGGATCCTTATTGAAGCTTATCAATGAGTCTTTTACCCTGTTCTTGACTCGGCAGCTTTTGAAAATTCAAAAAATTCTTTGGAATTTGGCTCCATGTCCCCTTGTTTTGGCCTTCATTTCTTTGACATCCTTGTATATTCATAGATATTTCACATATTATTGCTTCCATTATTGATCAAAATTCACGGATTTATTCACCTGGAGCAGGTGAAACAAAACTATGCATTGCTTACCATATCTATGTAATTTTCCTACAGGGCATTGTTTCGATGGTGACCCTTTTCGGGTCAAAGTCTTTACAAAGTTGAATGCACTTGAAATGGAAATAGAAAATGTAGTTTTTCATGCCACAAGTGTGTCATGGTTATGTGGTAACATTTTCTATGGAAGCTTTATGTACTATGTGAGAGTTGTGTTATTCTATTGATGCACCGGAAAAATATGTATAATATCATTTTGATCAAAGTGGGTGCACCTCAGTGTTTCTATTTTCATGTGTACTATGTTTACAGCAAACCGAATTTTTGCTGCTCCATTTCATTTCACACGTTTCCGGGGAAAAATCAAATAGATTCTTGAAAATGGTTGCATGATTGGTGTAAACCCCTCAGTTGAGATTTTGTTCTTATTTTTCATTCTGGAAAAATTAAAGAGTTTGCATTTATAAAGAGAGTATGTCCATAAGTATAGGTGTGAAGGTGCCAAATAAAATTTGCATGTTGGGAAATGTCTCACCTAAAGAAACAATGATGACGGCAATACCCTTACCATTCAAATCACATGTATTTTTTGGAAAAATTGATGGAGATTGGGAATGCGGATCTTTCCATTGAGTTATCTCGATATTCATTCATGTTAATTGTTCAAAATTCCCATATTTGTTTGTTGATTGGATGTTCTATGTAATTAATCATTATGGTATCTTCTACGTGGAAAGAAATCGATATAGAAGCCCATTCTTTATTACTCGATGGAGTCAAATCCCCTCTCTAAATTCAGAAAATATGTTGGTTCATATGTATTTAACGAGGTAGCCAAATCATGATTTCCCCAAGGATTTACTTTTGCTCATGGATGCCAATCGCATTCCGCACCTCTCGCTGCATGTACTCTCTTTTTAAAAGGGTGAATGCACTTGAGCCTGCTTGGCTAGCTCTCGGTGCATACATTAAAGCTATTGGGCAAGGCATTGTATTGGATGAAATGAAAGACAAGGACATGGTGTCATCACTTCTAGACTTGAAAGCACGACTTTGATACAATATGGGAAGAAAGTTTTTTTGAAGATCGAGGCCTTTTCTAATACTATCAAGGATGCCTTTGAGCATCCGATAAATCTAAGGCGAGGGTTAGTGACTATATGTTTATGCTCATTTTCTTTTTGTTTATACGCATTTAATTATACGGGTTAGTTACTATATGTTTATGCTCATTTTCTTTACTGTTTATACATATTGTTCATTTGAATTTGTGCTCTTGATTATCAAATTATGTGAGACAGAAAGTTTGAAAGGATTAATGACAAAACAGCTAAAGGTAAGTAATGAAAGAATGTTTTTAGTCGTATAATTGCATTCATAATATTAGATATATTGTTTTTGAATTTATCCGAATTATGGCCTTTGTCCGTAGAACCAACCAAAGAAACTTATTTGCCAAATTTCTTGATGAGAAACTTCGATCTGGTAACAAAGGTACTTCAAAGGAGGAGTTGGAGAATACACTTTGGATAGAGTTCTTGTTTTGTTTAGGGTTTATTCAAGTAAGGGACCAAGCTGATATTCATTTATAAAAGTCTTATATACTAATTAACCCCAACAAATGAGATGTACTAATAGCTTTAACATTGCCTCATGTATGCACTATGGTAGAATTTAAAAGTGGTATGAGACCCAAATGTACATCTTCAACCATTAGAATTGGAGCTTAACAAATCGTGTGCATCAATTCGAGTAGTATATGCACAAGACGAGGCACCAATAACAAGGTTTCCCAAAAAGCTTCAATTATCTATGCAAAACAAAGAGTTGTTGGAAGTTTCATTTTAGCTATCTTGTGTATGTGATGGATACATAAAATTGTTATGAGTTTGCTATTGAACTACACTTGGATTGCTCCATAAATATAAGGGTTTCGTGTAACCATATGAAAGCCCTTCTATTGTTTTTTTTTATCTTATCCATTGTATCTTGGAAATTTTTTAAGGTATCCTTGGGGAATTTCATGTGGATTTGCAATAAATCTTAGGGGTGCATATCATGCAACAACTAGATCATTTGAATTTTGAGCGACCATTATATTATGTGGAATAATTGGTTTTTTTATTTACTATTGGGCCTGTTACCCAATGGATTTTTTATATCTTTAATATCTCCTTCTTCGGATGATTTGGAATAAACAAAAGAAGAATATTTTTTAAATTCAATTTGAGTCTTTGAATAAAAAACAAAAATAAATAATCTTTCATAACTTCAAAATTTTCAAGTAAAGTCGTTGTTTTTAGAGTATTACATTTTTTTCAAGAAATATAAATGCCTTTGAAGATTATTCTTGGGTTTCCTCAACAATATGAGAAGGTGCATATTGAAGCTTTGTGTTAAAATTTGAAGCAGTGATTGCAAGTTTTTGTGAATCGATCACAGAGTGATCGATTCCCCAAATTACCTCTATTATTGATTTAACCTCTTTGTAGAAGGCTGAATTTGAAATCCTGTATATGATTGGGTTTTAGTGATGCTCTGTTTTGACGGGCGAAGATCCCTTATGATTGTTAAGGGCGTAGTTGAATAGGAATCCAGGCTTTGAATGTAATTGCAGTCGAATTATCAACCACAGTTGTGAAGAATGCGCCGAGAAATACCGAAGCAGAATAATGGTGGAAGCAATATTGTGGTTTTATAATTAAACCTTGAAGCTATGCGATGGAGCATTTTAAAATTGCAAAGGCCCGAATCAAATGAACTGTAATAAAAAGGCGGAGACGGAACCTTGAATAGAGGAGAAGCGGAACCTTGCAGGAATAGTGAAACCGGGGTTAGAATACCGGCTATATCACACAAGTTCACAAGTGGTAAACTGTATTTGAATTTCGAACGCGATATACATAGTTGGCTGACACATGGAGAAGAATGGTTTTGGAAACCCATTTATATCGCGCAACTTTTGTGAATTAACGCTCGTTCATTTAAATCACACGATATGCGTTTTAATCCGTTGGATCATCGATGTTGGTGCGACAACGTCCCTGCCGTCGAATGATAAGGGCGATTTAAGTACCAGGCCCAGTTCATCGCGTGAGGTTGGAGAGATAACCTTCGGACATTGTGATTGCACGACTACCGTTGGATCACTGAAGGGTAGTGCGATAGACTTGCAACCATTGGATGGGGCGATAGTTAATGCAAAGGTATGTCAAATGAACTGTGGGCCCGAGTCAAAATTATGTCAATATTTGAATATAACCAAAGCTCAGAGTTTTATGTTGTGGGTCCAATATGGTTCATTGTCGTTATTTGATTTCTAGTCAAGGTCAGAGTATTATATGAGCGGATATCCATATGTGTTGGCGAATAACTAAGACAAGACCCTATGATGTTTGTTGGGTAATATACATTGATACTAAATAAATCATTTCGAAGGTGAATGCTGCACAAAGTAATGTTATGATAGGTCTTGGGGTTAAAATATATAGTCGGGGTTGGAAATATAAACCCGATTGGTGTTTAAACAAATTGTTTCTATAAGGCCTAGGATCTCGGTTTTGAAACAACCTTGGGTCTGAAGTGAGGGGTTTGAATGTAAGTGGACATGGGGTTATAACCTAAGAAATAATAGTGCGATATTAAAGTTTCCGAAGTTATAAGGTGAAATTTCCAGAGTTGGTTTGATATTTATTAAATTTACCCGCTATCAATATCACCTAGTGAATGATTTTAACCTTATTCCTTCTCTTGTTTACTAGTAAGAAGGAAATAATCATCTCCCCGAAATTAAAAATTGGAAGAATAAGTGTCAATGTTTGAGACTTCAAAAAATGGTGAATATTTTCGTCCGATATTTGGATATATACTATTTGCAAAGAAACTAAATTGTCACTTAAATTTTCTCAGAAAGAAACTAAAGCAATCAAAAGTGATTTTGATGACAAAATTCATAGACATCACCAGCTTGGTAAATTTTCTTTCTTTCTTTTTTTTAAATTTAACCCGCCATCGGTATACCGACGCTTTATAAGTGTCAGTCTTGCGACGCCCTATAAACACTGGTCTTGCGACTCCTTATACGCGTTGGTCTTGTGACATTAAATTGTACGTCGGTATTACGACACATCTTCCTGGCGTCGGTCTTGTGACGCTTTTGCATAGCGTTGGTATTACGACATCTTAGTAATCGTCGGAAGAGCGACGTTCATGTCGGACCACATATCGTCAGAATTATGACAGCTTACACACATTGGAAGAGCGACGGTAAAAACTTCAGACCACATATCGTCGGAATTACGACAGTTTACAAACGTAGAAGAGCAACAGTTTACGAACGTCGGAAGAGCGACGGTAAAAAATTTGGACCACATATCGTCAGAATTGAGACCGTTTTCGCACGTCGGAAGAGCGACGGTTTGGAAAGCGTCGAAAGAGCGACGACTGTTTGGAAACGTCGGAAAATGTGTCGATATTGCGACACTTTGGAAAAGCATCGGAATTGCGAAATTATGGCTAACCACGTTTTTTCTGGCCTCGAACTGTCGCTCTTGCGATGATTATGTGTCAGAATAGCGATGACTTGGCTGTCGGAAATTGGGCCAAATTTTCTAGTGTCAAACAATGAACCTGACGCTTCCTACTCCTGCTTACAAATTACCGATAACACACAATGAGATGAGACTATACATTATTACTGACACTTTTTTTCATAGTTTTTCGTCGATCTTGCCTCCCACTCAGGTCGAGGCTAATAGAGAGTTCACTGTCGATATTTTCCTCCCGCTTGAGTCGAGGCTAATAGAGAGTTGACATGGATCACCTTAACTCCTCTCGTACGTAGGTAAATGTGAGAGGATGGGGAGGCCTGTTCTTGAACCTGTATCTAAGTGGTAACTATCATCGCCCACATGTTTCCAAGTGCACCCAAATCATCACCCCCAACGGGGAATAACAAACTTAATTTTAAAAAAATTAATTAAATATATTTATCCCTAATTTATAATGGAAATTCTTAATTTGTAATTAGACTTTGTTATAATATCATGAGTCATTACTATGGCTTATCAATACTATATGCCCAAAAAACCATAACTCATTTCATATGACACTTTTCATATCGTATTTTTTTAATCAATTAATTTAATTAAAAGGATAAAAAACGGCATAACTACTTTGGAGATAAATATCAATCATTGATTTGTGTATACTACTATGAAAATTCTAGAATATTTCATTGAGGTTAATTCATTACTATCCACCTAATAATTTCTAATAAGAATTCATATAATGTCGACCTCCAATCTACCCCCTAAGAACATGGGTGCCTGGATCTTCTTCACCACAATATTAAAACCAAGAAATATGAAACTATTGCATTTATGAAATTGGGGTTGATTTATTCTTAGTTTTTTGTTTTGTTTTTGTATATGTAAACTTATTCCTACATCAGTGACGTGGTGAATTTTTTATCAATGGTTGTAGTGTATTACAAAGTTTCTTAGGTTGCATTGACTTTTAATGAATTTAAAAATTTATATTTCTCTAGTCATGTGGCTTGCAGCCCACCAATTTCCTAGGGATTGAGGTTATTCCAATTCTAATAAGTTCCTCCCTGATAAGTTCCTCATTATTTTTTATAACATTAATTTATATATAAGCATTTTTTATTTAGCAAAATGGTCCATTACTTTTAATAAATTTAAAAATGTAGATTCGTGCCATGTGACTCCCCACCCACCTATTTCTTAGGGATTTGAGATTATTCCAATTCTAATAAGTTTTTCTGTGATAAGTTCATCATTATTATTTATAACATTCACTTATATATAAACAATGTTTTTTTTACAAAATGGTCTCGGTTTTACAATAAGATGTGTAATTCTTTTTTTCCTTAAGTTAAACTTGACCCATGTAAAAAAAACATATAGATAATTTTCAAATGGAAAAAGGTAGGCATTTCCTAGTCTGACCAATTTCAAATAGGGACACCTTCGATGTAATTAGAAAACTAATTTAATATAAAATAGATATTTATTTGTTTTTAATTATAACTGTGTGAAACTTTATTACTCTAAATATATTTATGTCATATACTATGACATTCTAATAAATTTATTTTAATAAAAATATAAGGAAAATCCATAATGTGAATATATTTTATTTTATCATAACCATGGTTCTGGTTTGATGCCAACATATCGAGTGGAGGGAAAATCGATGTGCTAACATTATAGTGCTTGTGGTGCAAAGTTGTGAGCCGGTCGTGTAAGTCTTTGCAACCTGGTTCGTAGGTATTTTCATTGACAAAGAACAAAGGTTTATTACTACTTTGGAGGGTTTATAGACTTGCGGCTAGGGCATAATTTTATCTCCTGCGATTAAGGCACATGATCAAGACAATAAAGGAATGAGAAATTTTGTCTCCATGATTCATTCATACCCATTCCATGTATATTTTTGTAATGTTTCCTTCTTCTCCATGAGCTCGATCCACATAATCTAACACAGGAATGATAGAGTATTTTTAGTGCTTTGGTAACGATTCTATTGGGTTTGAAGGTTCGATCTTGTTGCAGGTCTTTTCATTGAAACAGAGCGAAGGTTTATTACTACTTTGAAGGGTATGGTAGACCTGCGGCTAGGGAATATTCTTATCTCCTACAATTAGGGAACATGATCAAGACATTAAAGGAATGAGAAATTTTTTCTCCATGATTCATTCATACCCATTCCATGTATATTTTCATCGTGTTTCCTTCTTCTCCACCAGCCCAGTTCACATAATCTAACACATGAATTACAAAGTACTGTTAGTGCTTTGGTAATGATTTGTTTGGGTTTGAAGGTTTGATCTTGTTGCAGGTCTTTTCATTAACACAGAGCGAAGGTTTATTACTACTTTGAAGGGTTTGTAGACTTGCGACTAGGGCATATTTTTGTCACCTGCGATTAGCGCACATGATCAAGACATTAAAGGAATGAGAAATTTTGTCTCCATGATTCATTAATACCCATTTCGTGTATATTTTTGTCGTGTTTCCTTCTTCTCCACCAGCCCGGTTCACATAATCTAACACAGGAATGACAAAGTTATGTTATTGCTTTGGTAACGATTCTCTTGGGTTTGAAGGTTGATATTGTTGCAGGTCTTTTCATTAACAAATACTGAAGGTTTATTACTACTTTTAAGGGTTTGTAGACCTGTGGCTAGGGCATATTTTTATGCCTATCTCCTGCGATTAGGACACATGATCAAGACATTAAAGGAATGAGAAATTTTATGCTCCAGTATAGTGCAGCCTAATTGTCTTGGTAGGTCTCAAACCTGTAGTGGAGGCTCATAAACAAGATTTTGGTTCGACACTAGCATATGGAGTGGAGGGGAAATCATTGTGATGACATTATAGTGCCTACGGAGCAAAGTTTTGAGCCGACCATGTAAGTAATCTACAACCTAGTTTCACATATATATCCGTGATGAATACTCTCAGTTTGATGATTTAAACACATATCTCTCTCCGTCCATCCAGTTCGCATTTCTCTCTCCAGTGGATACTATGTGGTTCGATCCGATCTAAAACGGTTATATCAAGTGCACACATTCCCTACCTTTTTTTCTGATAAAAATCTACGACTCATATATTTTATCACAAGTATGAATAATTCACTACATCTTCTAAATATTTTCAAAGGTAGATCTAGCACAGTTACTCTACTAAGCCTGGTATATAGAGTCTTTAGAGAGACATAGAGAAGAAAGAGAAACCAATCTACAAATAGAGTTAGAAGCCATGCTAGAAAATAGATTTACATCTCTTGAAGACAAGATAAAAAAAAAAAAATAGAAAATACAATAAAACTATTAGAGAATAAAATGGAGACAATGGAGATTAGATTACATGTAATAGAAAAACAAAGCCAAGATACGAACCAATCATCCCAGCAAGGAGATGTTGATACTTTAGAAAGTATTAAAATGAAGGACACGGTTAAAGAACTAGAAGAAAAATTTAATAACAATCTCACCCTAAATAGTGTGGCAGGTAAATTATATATCAAACCCATTAAAGAAGAAATGAAAAAATTGGTAGAATTAGACCATGAGCGTAAGAAAAGGGCCTTGAATCTTATAATATTTGGTTTGAAAGAAGAGGTAGATGAGGATACTTTAGCATAGCCCAGATAAAATTACATAATAGATTACAAATTGAAACAACGTGCCTCACAGAAGCAACAAGGTTGGGGAAATTAACTGAGAATAAAAGAAGGCCGAACCGGATAAAGGTGAGCTCTATTGACCATAAGTACGACATGCTTAGTAAAACTTCAAGTCTAAAAGGAATGAGAATATTTATAAATGAATATCTCATTCCAGAAGATCATGAAAAATTAAGAAAGGAGGTTCAAAAGGTAAAAGAAGCTAGGAAGGAAGGAAAATGGGCAATAATCAGAATTAGAAAAGTCGTTCAAAAATAGAAAATGGGCAGTATTCAGAAATAGAAATAGCAATTCAACATGCTCCAGATTCTTTCTTGGAACTGTTGGGGCTTTCCATGGAACAAAGGCCCCAAGCTAAGTTGGATCTCGAATGAGGTTGATATTATATTTCTAGTTGAAAATTGGGATCACGAATAATCTAAGGTCCCTAACATAAATGGCTTTATACTATGGTTGATATGGAACAAGCGATCATACCGTAGAGGCATTGGGTGTATAACTTGTTACATTAGGAAGAACATCTCCCCCCATGCTAGGCTTTATAAAAAAGACCCTTACAACCAATATATTTGGATATATATTACTGACATTAATGATAAAAAACCTACATAGCAATATGTTGTTTTTCCCCTATCAATTTTAACTTCTATTAGAAAAATAGTTTAGATAAAAATGGTCCTTACAATGGTTTAGAGAATGATATTTATAGCCTAAGGAATGAAGGTAATATCTTCTTAATGGGTGACTTTAATGCTCGAACTTCAAGCAACCAAGCTATTATTCTTAGCAATTATTCTATCCCTAATCCTCTTGGATTAGGCGAAGACCTTACTCTAGCTAGCCGGTACAAATGAAGCTTTGAAGATCTAGGGGAAAATGTATTTTTGTCTGAGCTATTCAAGCTCTGCAGTGATCAGGATCTCATAATTTGCAACAGTCTAAAGAAGTGGCCCAATTCTAGCCAGATGACCTGTATCCATGGGATTGGTAGCAGCGTGGTAGACTATGTTATTTTCAACATCCCTTTACACAACGAAATAATAAATTTTGACATCTTGAGAGACCATGAGTTTGACTCGGATCATAGGCCTTTAATTGTAACTCTCCATTTTGTCATGAATAGAGATCCCATAGAAGATAATCCTTATAGTCAAAATAACATAATCTTTAATAGAAATAAAAATGATCTTTTTCTAAATGAATTAAAAAACAATTTGCTTCCTTTATATGGTATAGACAACATAGAAGACCTCTATCATAATTTTACTACAACCCTCTCATATTCTATTAACAAGTTCTCAATTGAAGTTTCAAGTAATAAAGAAATAACAAAACCAACCCTTGGTATGATAATGATTGTAAAAGTGCGAGGAGAGAAATTAAGGAAGCTGTTGATGAGTCTCTTTAAATTGACGAGATGAAAATATACAAAGCACTAACTAAAAGGAAAAAATGCAATATATTCATTAAATACAAGAAAATCTCTTACACCTCTCTAAGGTAGCTCCTAAGACATTCTGGAGGCAAATCTAACTAGAAAAACTAAAGATAATAATAGAATTTCTTTACATGACTGTAATTCCTATCTTAAAAATATTTATGAATCTCCAAATATCATAGATAACTTTGAAACCCTACACACAACGAAAGAATTTTTCTCATTAGAAGACATATATTTTGGGGTTAAGTGCATGGAAAATGGAAAATCTAAGGACATTGAAGGTTACCAAGTAGAAATCTTAAAAATTGGAGCTCTTGTCCTCATCCCTCACAACCACAAGCTTTTTAATCAAGCAGTCAAGCAAGGGTTTCCTAAACCTTGGACTCAGAGCCTCATTATTCCTATTTTTAAAAGTGGGGATAGAAATAACCCCTCTAATTATCAAACAATTATGATTAGCCCTCTCTTAGCCAAAATATATGGTATTATTTTGGAAAAGAAGATAAGCATATGGCTTGAAAGTGAAGGTAAGTGGGCTAAAGGACAAGCGGGTTTTAGAAGGAAATATTTAACAATGGACCACCTCGTTATGCGCAGGATCATTGTGGAGGAATGTCGTAATGGTAAATCCAATCTCTTTTTTTTCTTTGTGGACTTTAGAAAGGATTTTGATACGGTACCTAGACATAACCTATGGAATAAATTAGAAGAGCTAGAGGTTCCTTTCGAGTTGAGAGCTTCCACTATACGGTTATACGAGAATGTGATTTCCAAGTTTAAGAGCAAAAAGGGGTGGTCGAAAGATATTAAGCGTAATATCGAAGTTAAACAAGGTTGCCCCCTCTCCCCTACCCTATTTGGCATTTACATCGACAAGATAGAAGGTTGTTTAGAGGAAGCAGGTTGTACTGGCACGATCTTAGCTGGAATAGTCATCATCCTTCTTCTCTGCTAACGATATTGTTCTTCTACCAAGGTGCTCATCTGATCTTGATAAGCAACTAAGACTTCTTAGGGATTTCTTCTCTACAATGGGTATGACTGTTAACACTGATAAAACAAAAGTTATGATTATCAAATCCAAGAAGGACACTTACGCTAATTTTGTGTATGACAATAGCAACTTGGAGGAAGTGTCTTCTTACAAGTACATAGGAATTTATATTCATCACAAGCTCAATTGGAACTATAGCATTGAGAAAAGTATTAATGGAGGGTGGAAAGCTTATTTTGGTCTTGAAAATAATTGTAAAGCAGCAAACCTTGTGATGTGGGATAAAAAGAAGCTCGTCTTTGAAACTTTAGTCACTCCTGTTATCTTGTATGCATTTGAGGTTGGGGGTTGTAGCATCTCTAGAGAATCCTGGAGAAATATTGAGCAAATCCAGAACCGTTTTATAACGTATAACCTCAAAATTGAAAGAAATACACCCTATCTTATTCTCATTATAGAAGTGGGTCTTTCCCCTATCAAGAGCCTAGCTATGACTAGGCTCTTGTTGTACAAGCACAAAATCAATAACATGGGGGACCTTAGACTTCTTAAGCTAGCTTTAAATTCCAACCAAAACCACCTAAGGCTCAAACGAGGTTGGTATAAAGATATCAGGGCTTGGTTCAACCATTGGGAGATCGACGAAAATGTCGCATTGCAAAATATTAATAACATTAAAAATATTGTTACTTCTAAATTTAAAGAGAAAATATGGTGTGAGAAAGATTTAGAGGCTGAAAAAAAATTAAGATATTACAAGGAGGTCATCAACCCTACTCTAGAAGATCAAAATTATCTCTCTCTTTTAACTAGCTCAAAGAAAAAAATTAATATAGCTAAGATAAGAACAAACTTTCATGAGCTCCATAGTGAGACAGGTCGGTGGGCAGTTCCTAAAACACCATGGGTGGAAAGGATCTGCCATCTCTGTGAGAATTTGAACATTGAGGATGAAAATCACTTCTTCTTAGAGTGCCCTGCATACACCCACATTAGATCTCAATTTCATAATCTTTGTTGCAATATCGACCTTCGTAGTCTTATAGCATGTCAAATTAATAGTGAGCTCGGGATGCTTCTCTCTAAGCTCTTTGAACATAGAAGTACAATTTTAAAAACAAACTAAATAATTCGCTTCTTTAAGTCGGATAGATGAAAGTTTGGTCTCGGTGGATGTTAACCATCATATATATATATATATATATATATATATATATATATATATATATATATATATATATATAATCATTTATTTATATATTCCATTTTTTCTAAATACAATCTACTTAATATTAAATACAAATTTAATATATTTAAATTCTCAATTTTAATATATAAATTTACATTAAATAAATTTATATTAAAACATAAATATATTAAATGAAAATATGAATAAAAATGCATTTTCTAGACATTTCCAACCAGCCTAATGTGGTTCATCCTCAAGATAATGTGAAAAAAGCTCAAAGATCCTCCCTGAATAAATAGTGTGGATGCATTAGTTAAACTAACCCATTTAAAAAACTAGTCATTAAACCATTAAAGAATTAGTTAATTAATTATATATAAAAAAAATTATATTATACATTTTAATTAAATATAATAATAAAATATTAAGATTTTTTATTATTAAATAATTATAAATTTTAATAAATATTTCTAATACAACTTATTAAAATTTTAATTATTATTAATTAATAAATGTTATTTTAATTAATATTCACTTTATAGATCATAAAAATCTTAGATCTAATCATACATCTACTTTCAATATGTAGATTCTCCTATAAAATTATTAAATAAAAAATATAAAAATATGAATAACAATACATCTACATTCAATATATCGATTGTCCAATTTTAAGCTATCTAAACCTATATACGTTATATACATTACAACATTTAAAACTCCCTCGTCCGTAAAACAAAACATATTGGGAAACAAAACTCTCCGTCCATAAAAATACACTCGATGGAGTCGGACACCAAGCCAGATTCGAACTGGATATCACACTTTTGAAAGTTGAAATCGAGTTTTAAGAAGGAAATAGTTGGATAAAAGCTCTCGGTGAAACTCTGTCAGGTCCGGGCCAAAATTTGAGTTCCTCGCTGGACAAAATACTAAGAATGAATAACTCATTTAGCAAAAGAAAGTTGCCATGCATATATATGGAACACAGAAACACCCTGTAAATTCTTACCATTAGTTTTCTTCATATTCCACCATTGCGTCTACATTGCCAATCTTTATTGCGTAAGATTGGTGATAGGGAGTTGGCTTCTGTGGCTATTCTGGAGGATCTCCAGATCTTGAAGCATTTTCCGACATCACTTTCAGTAGGTCAAGAGAGAGCATACTGATCTCGCTGGATGGATTGGTCCCAGGATTCACGTTTCTCAACTTTGTAAAGGGTTTAGTGTAAAATGGTGGATGAAGAAATCATCTTTGTGTACCCTGCTATGTTATTGCATTTATGGACAAAGGAAGAATCATATCATTTCTGTCTCATTTCAAGAGAGAGACAGTTGCCCTACCTTATTCACTTCATGTAGTGGGTTTAATGAGTGGTACAAGATTTTGGTCAAGCTTGTGCATCCTGCAAAAATGGTGGATTTAATGGGTTAGGATACTGTTCGGCCAGGTTTGTGCATGTGGCAAAAAATGATAGGTTTAAAATTTTGGATTCAATGGAGGCAATATAATGTTTGGTTAGTTTGTGAATAATGCAAAACATGGCATGATTAGGGGTTAAATATAGAATAGAATTATGGAATAGAAAGTTAAAGATTGTATTTTCTATTTAGCATAAAACAAATTTGTTTCATAATTAAATTTATTCTTTTTTACTTTTAAAGTTTTCTAAGAATTATATGACCATTTTCATGGCATATTATTATTTTTTAAAAAATAGATGTTTCTACTTCTCTAATATAAAAAAACCTAGGCAACAATTTAAAGAAATGTGAGAACGACATTGTAGAGATATATTACTTATCTCTTATATGCTTGTCCCGGTGTCTTTTTGACAGCTTTCGTCAACTGCTCTCGTGGGTTTATTCTTTGTCTTTTGTCTTTTCCTCCTAGCATGTCGTTGGGTTCTCAGGGCGATGTTTTGGGTGGGCCACACAGTAGTAAAGAGCCGACAACTAGGCCTCGCGAAATATTTGGTCTTGGGAACACCTCTTGCTTCTTTTCATTAGGATGGGGTCTCTCAGGCACTCCCTTTCTCATACCCAAAAGGTTCTGTCTCCTAGGTCTAAGAAGCTTATGATTTCTTTGGGTACTGATTTTGAAATTAGTCGGCTTACAAGTCTCTCTCGCGTGTGTCTTGATGGGGAAATTCCATTAGATTTCCCTTTCGAAGGATCAGATTTTGACATGGGTTTCCATCCATTGGAAGTTGTTTGCTAGGATATTCTCCTACCTTTAGCCTTCTCATGAATAATTGGATTCACTTTCACTTTTTTGTATTAAGGTGACTTGCTCACTATTTTGCACCATGCTTGGGTCATTGGTCAAGGGTTTTTTATGGTTGCGACGATGGAAGATAGGGTTTAAGCTGGGCCTCACCGCAAAAACCCAAGTATCAATACCTGTGGGTAAATATGGTAGGGTTTCCACCGGATTTGAGCACAAGGGAAATAGTCATAAAGGTGGAAAACAACATCGAGAAGCTTATATTCTTTAAGGATATGTCACTGATCACCTTTGATAAGTGAATATCGTGGGTGCTAATGGAGATGGACCTTGAAAAGGGTTTTTCATTTGAAATGGAAACAATTTTGGGTGATGTATATTTTACCCAACATCCGGACTACTAGAAATTCCCCTCCCGATTGCTTGGTCTATCGTCAAACAAGCCACCTCAAGGAAACGTGCGGTGTTATGAGTTCAAAGGGTTCTCTAAACCCTAACCAGGGGGTGTTAGGGTTTCACACACAACTTGGAATGTCTTAGATTTTTCGATGAAGAACTTCATGGTGATGGTGAGGGTATTATGAAGTAGCCACAAACTCGGTTGGATTCCCCTCTATTCCTAAATTAAGGGAGTCGGATTTGCCTCATGTTGAGGGTGTGTCTCATCAAGGAATCTCATGGAAACAAGCCCTTCAATTTGGTTTCTTCTATTGTGGATGTTTCTAATGTAGTGGAGGTTTCCCCCATCTCTCCTTGATTCAGTGATTGAATCGAATGGGTTAAAATTTGGGAGGGGCCCCTCCTCAAGCCCTCGCAATGGCTCTAGAAATTCTCCTACTTTGGTTGGGATCTCATCGGTTTTGATGGATGTTATCTTGGGTAAGCTTCTACAATCCCCCTTAACAAATGATGCATTATTTTTTGGATAATATTGTCAATGATGCTTCTAAGCTCACTGTAGTTGATATTCTAGTATCTAGTATTGTACCTCCTCGTGATTCTCCCTAACAACCTCCCCCTCCTCCCTGTCATTCCCACCATACCCTTTTCCAAATAATCCCCCCCCTTTCTCGTACAAATCCCATACTTCGCTTGTTTGGTATCCCCCAAATCCTCTCTCTTTGCATCCGACCTTTTAAATTTCCAGGTCCCATCCACTAACCCCCTTGTCGATGCTTAGCCTTTTAATCGACTAACCCTTCATAGATTTATTCTACTAAGGAGAATACTTGTCTAGAAACCACATGCCCCCCTAGGACATTCTTACTCCTCATCTTTAAACCTCACTGTCATTCCCTCTTATCCCTCCCCTCTATCCAACATACTATTACAAGATAAGTAATTTTCTTCCTTCAATAAGGTCATTGTTCGGAAGAAGCGTCCCAATAAGAGATCTTTCTTAAGATTCCATTTCATAGGGTGATCCTTTGGTGGAGTTCGCAATTTTTTTCGAATCGATAGGGCCCTTGGAGCGATGAAGCCCTCTTCCTATTTTTCTCGATGATTATCATGTCCCCTGAATATCAAGGGTGTCGTGGGTCCTCCCAAAATTCGTGCCCTTCGTATATTAGTATCTATATGAAACCCCTCGATAATATTCCGTCAATAAACTATGGTCTCTATGGAAAAAATCTAGGGAAGTTCTCCACCAAATTTTTCTATATTGTTGCATGTATTTGGTGGATGCAAAAAAGTTGATCTTTGTGACTTACTATCCTTTGGAACCCAAGGGATGCTACCCCCGGGATCGTACTCTTCCTTGGTCGGATCCTAGAAGGTGACCTCAAAGGATTAGATAATTCAATATATTTTGTCAATTGTTATGGTCCCTATGTAGAAAGAGAAACCTTTTGGAACCATCTGCTCAATAGTAGGATTCTTCCGGAAAACTCACTTATCCTTGCTAGAGATATTAATTTTACTTATTATGTCGGTGAGATCCGGGGAGAGAATGGTTGTCTTGATCCTTTTGCTTAGGTCATTTATCGGATCATTTTTTGAGTCATGCCTAATTTATGTTTTCCCATCTCCTCTTGGTACCACATGGAAAAAATGGTAGAACATGGATTAAGGGGGGTCGAAAAAACATCTAGATAGATTCTTGATTGTCGATCCCCTCTTCTATAAATTGATCAAAAATCGATCTAGGATCCATCAAGAGGTCTTATCGGACCATTTTCCTATTTATTGCAACGAGACTTTTATGTGTCCCATTCAAAGTTTCCCTTTAAATTCAACAAAACTTGGATTAAAAAGGAGTCCTTTATTTCCCTAGTTTATGATTGTTGGAAGAATTATCATGTTGATCCCTCCACATCCGCTATGGATTCATGAAATATTAAAATGAAAAAATTTAAAATCCCATATAAAAATATGGGTTTAAAACCTTATCTATGAACAACGATGTGAGTTGAAGTCAACTCGAATATGAAATTAATTTATGTCAAAACTCTTTCATTCATATAGGGTTTCGTTAAGAGCTTAAAATCATGATATGCTCCTTTGTTGAAAGAAAAGTGTGCCTTGTCAAATTAAAGGAGAATGTTGGAGATTCAAGAGCGGGGAAATTTGGATAGAGGGTGATTATAATAAAAAATTATTCCACAAATGTTCTTCTTACGGGAAGAATAAAAAATGTTACTTGGGACATTTTGGGTGTTGAGGGTAAGTCCTATTATTCTCAATAGGATCCTGGAGAAGCTTGCTAGGGATCAATTTTTCGGGATTTTTAGGGTTCTAGTGATTGTTTAATATAGAATAAGCTTCAAGTTATTCAACATTTTCATATAATATTTTCAACAGAGGACATTTCCCGTAATGGGCCAGTTTTTTATCCCCCGAAAAGAGGTAAAGGATGTCTTGAATTCTTTCGCCAAGGATAAAAGTCTAGGGCCCTGATGGCTAGGGACTGTAGAGTTTTATCCGGGTTTCTTTGATTTGATTGGGGGTGACATCTTGTGACTAGTGGAGGAGACAAGAGTGTATGGGAAGGTGTCAAGATATATCACTCTACTTTCCTAGCTCTCATACCTAAATCATCCAAGCCACAATATTTCAATTATTATCGACCCATATCTCTCTGTAATCTTATTTACAAGGTGATTGCAAAGGTTTTGTCCTCAAGGATGAAAAATGTTCTTTCTACTATTGTTTCGAGGATACATTTGGTTTCCTTTCGGGTCGATTGATTCATGATGCCATCACATTACCCAAGAGGCTCTTCATTCCATTAAATTGAGGAAATATTGTGCTCTTATTCTTAATCTGGATCTTGTCAAGGTATATGATTGGGTTAACTAGAGTTTCCTCCGTTCACTTCTTCTCCATATTGGCCTAGATTTAATGTCAACCAACTAGATAATGGGTGTATTATGCCATCTATATTTGCGGTGCTCATCAATGGGTCTCCATTTGCCTTTTTTCTCACCATCCAAGGGTTTAAGACGATGATGTCATTTTCCCCCCACTTTTATTTCTCTTTAGTCGATTGAAGGATTGAGCAAGATTATCATTGCAACTAAGAGAGATGGATGCCTAAAAGGAGGCAAGGTGTATAATTCCATTTATCTCACTCATCTCCTATTTTTTTGATGATGTCCTAATCCTAGGTGATGGTTTTGAATATGAATGGAACACATTTAACAACATTTTCTCTCTCTTTCGTTATACCTTTCGGAATGTTGATTAGTCAACATAAGTCTTCTTTTGTTCATAATAATTTTCTAGCTCATATTATCTCATATTTCGAATCTGTGCTTCCATATAAGATGGCTTCTTTGGAATAGGGTTTTTTTTTCTATTTGGGTTATTACCTAAAGCCAAACTATTATTATGTGGAGGATTGGAATTGGTTACTAAATCATGATGAAGGAAGGGTAAATAATTGGTGCTACGAGATGTATTTCAATGTGGTAGAATGAATCGATCAAGTGAAAGCGGAAAATATCCCCCACGTAATGGATTTCCCTCACAAAGATTGAAAAGTCTACCCTTGACATGATCCATCAATATATGAGCATTTTTTCTCCCGTAATGCTAAAAACATAAGCACATATTTTCATTTGGTCAAGTGGTATATCCTTGCACAATCTAAAAGTCATGGTGGTTGGGGGTTTAGGAACCTCCACCTGGTTTGGTCTTGCAATGGAAAATGAAGAGTACCCAATAGACCATCACTCGGAATGGTCTTTGGAGCAACATTATATTGGAGAAATACTTACAAAATAATTTTTTTTCTATAATGGATTTGGTCCTACAAGTCCCTCGAAACACAATTAAGGATGAAACATATGGAGGGGTTTGGTGGTTACTATTCCATGGATTACCAAATGGTTGTTGTGGAAGGTTGGCAATGGAAATTAGGTCAATCACGGGATTGATACTTTTATTGGGGGATCTCTCTTCTATCAATTATCTCCATAGCTCATCTCTAAACTCAATATATGGGGTGATTTCATACTATGACATGCTTTCGGGTCTTCCTTGTTGCAATATTTTATTAATAGGTGGAAATGTGTTTCGAATTGGGATTACTAGGTACTCTTGCAAATGAGTGGGAAAATTTCATTAAGAATATGATACTCAATGTTATAATCTTATCGGAGGAGGAAGATTCAATTGCCCGGGCTTGGAACACCTCATCCGGGAAAATTATTGCTTTTTCATGCCTACAATTTTATATCAACTTGTTCTTCCCCTCGCCTAGGGGTAAATTGGTGGTATAAGAATATTTGTAGCTTTCTTCTTTCCCCTAAATTTAAATTCTTTATATGGTTGGCTTTGGAGAATCGAGATACAAACATGGGACCTTCTAGCTACTCAAGGGATTATCTATGCCAAACATATGTATCCTATGTTTAAAGGATTCAAAAATCCATCAATCACCTATTTTTTTCATGTGATTTTTCTAGGGCACTTTGGGTTGCAGCGCTTAGGTTACTTACTATTCTAGACCTTTGTCCAATGTCCCCTCTTGATCATTGTTGTCCCTAGTGGGACAAAATGATTGGAATTTATAAATCCTTTCCCATATTTATTGCATGGGGCATATGGAAAGTATAGAATAAACATATATTTGAAGGTAGACCCATTGACACTTCTATTATCCTCGCCACAAATTATGGGTTTCTTCATCGATTATATCAAGCCTTTGAAGCTTTCATGGGGTCGCTCTTTATTCTTTCATCCCAATCCTCTATCTGCAAATGTAGGATTCTTTGAAGGTGCATATTAATCTAGGTTATGTGGAGGGGGTGGCACTATATTTCTCCCTATCAATGTGTCTTTTCGGATACGGATGAATACGGGTGCAACATCATTGAACATAATTCTCTAAACCCTAACCACGGTGTTAGGGATTTCACACATAACTTGGAATGTCCTAGATGTTTTCGATGAATACCATCATGGTGATGATGAGGGTATTATGAAGTAGCCACATTACGGTTGGATTCCCTCTAGTCCTAAATTAAGGGAGTCGTATTTGCCTCACATTGAGGGCATGTCTATCAAGGAATCTCACGGAAACCAGCCCTTCAATAGGGTTTGTTATATTGTGGATGTTTCGATGCGGTGGAGGTTTCCCCATCTCTCCTCGATTCCGTCACTAAATCGAATGGGTTAAATTTGGTAGGGGTCTCTCCTCAAGCCCTCACGATGGCTCTAGAAATTCTCCTACTTTCAGTTGGGATCTCATCGGTTTTGATGGATGCTATCTTGGGTAAGCTTCTACAATCTCTCTCGACGAGATGATGCATTATTGTTGGATAATATTGTCAATGCTACTTCTAATCCCACTCGTAGTTAATATTCCGGGTCTCTAGTATTTTACCTCCTCATGATTCTCCCTACAACCCTACCCTCCTCTTATCATTCCCACTATCCCCTTTTCTAAATCATCTCCCCCTTTTCTGTACAAATCCCATACTTCGCTTGTCTCGTATCCCCAAATCCTCTCTATTTTCATCCGACCTTTTAAATTTCCGGGTCCCATACACTAAACTCCTTGTTGATGGTTAGCCTTTTACTTAGACTAAGCCTTCACAGATTTATACTACTAAGGAGAAGGCTTGTCTAGCAACCACATGCCCCCCTAGGACCTTCTTACTCCTCAAATTTAAACCTCATTTCCATTCCCTCTTATCCCTCCCCTCTATCCAACATACCATTACAATATAATTCATTGTCTTCATTAAATAATGTCATTGTTCGGAAGAAACATCCCAATAAGAAAGATCTTGCTCGAGATTCCATTTCATAGGGTGATCCTTTGGTGGAGTCCGCAATTTTTTTTGAATTTGATAGGGCCCTTGCGAGTGATGAATCCCTCTTCCTATTTTTTCTTGATGATTATCATGTCCATGAATATCAAGGGAGTCGGGGGTCCTCCTAAAATTTGTTCCCTTCGCAGATTAGTATCTATACGAAACCCCTCGATAATATTCTTTCAAGAAACTATGGTCTCTGCGAGAAAACATTAGGGAAGTCCTCCACCAAATTTGTCTATATTGGTGCATGTGTTCGAGTGGATGCATAGAGTCGATCTTGGAGACTTATTTTCCTTTGAAACCCAAGGGATGCTACCCCGAGACCATAATTTTCCTTGGCTAGAATAATCCTATAAATTCGCCTCAAAGGATTGGATAATTCGGTAATTCTTGTCAATTGTAATGGTTCCTATCCGGAAAGAGAATCCTTTTGGAACCATCTATTCAATAATGGGATTCTTTACGGAACACTCACTTATCCTTGCTAGAGATATGAATTTTATTCTTCTATCATTGAGATTTGGGGAGAGAATTCTGTCTTGATCCTTTTGCTTAGGTCATCTCTTAGATCATTTGTGAGTCACGCCTAATTGATGTTTTCCCATCTCCTCTTGGTCCCAGGTGGAAAAATGGTAGAACATGGATTAAGGAGGTGGAAAAATGAGTGGATAGATTCACTGATTGTCGATCCCCTAATCTCTAAATTGGATAAATGCCGATCTTGGATCTATCAAGAGGTCATATCGGACCATTTTCCTAATTAGTGCATCTAGACTTCAATGCGTCTCATTCAAAGTTTCCCTTTAAATTTAACGAGATCTTGAATTAAAGAGGAGTCTTTTATTTCCCTAGTTAATGATTGGTGGAATAATTATCAGGGTTGATCCCTCCATATAAGTTATGGATTCATGGAATATTAAAATGAAAAATTTAAAAGCCCATGTAAAAATATGGGCCCGGAACCTTATATGTGAACAACGATGTGAACTGAGCTGAGTCAAGCTCGATATGAAATTAATTTATGTCAAAATGTTTTCATTCATATAAGGTTTCGTGAAGATATTAAAATAAGGATATGCTCCTTAGTTGAAATGAAAGCATGCCTGGTCAAATTAGAGGAGGAATGTTGCGGACTCAAGAGCGGGGAAATTTGAATAGATGGTGATTATAATACAAAAATTATTCCACAAATTTTTCCTCTTACAGGGAAGAATAAAAATGTTATTCGGGACATTTTGGGTGTTAAGGGTAAGTCCTATTATTCTCAATAGGATCACAAGAAGCTCGCTAGGGATCACTTTTATGATCTTTTTCGGGGTTCTAGTGATTATTTAATATAGAATAAGCTTCAAGTTATTCAACATTTTCCTATAATATTTTTGACATAGGACATTTCTAGAATGGGCCAGTTTGTATCCATGAAAAGAGATCAAGGATGTCTTGAATTATTTCCCCAAGGATAAAAGTCTAGGGCCCGATGGTTGGACCGTAGAGTTTTATCTAGAAAACACCGTTAAAATGTATTAGAATGAGTTGCAAATTTAACCTAACAATCAAACGTCGAATGCCAAATGCAATGGCATCAAATAATAGCTCAATGATCGTGCTATATTACTCGCAATATTGTTCGTTGTTTGACCAAGGGAAAATCCGATGAATAGAAACTAATTAATCAATGGGTGAATAGATAACCCAAGTAGCGAAAGATAAGTTCCGTGTAATATGACAGAGCATTATCACGCAAAGCCAATATAAGTTTGAGGGAATGTCGACATCCGTAGTATCGAGAGTAATCAAGATAAGCAATAAAAGTAGTGAAAAACTCGACAAAAAAAATAACTAATCTAAGTCACACTTCTCTAATCTAAGGCACAACTGTTCTAAAAATTAACTAATGTACAAAGAAGATCTTCACCCGAAAAATCATGCATAATATCTCTTCGGATAAAGACCATTTTTCGGGCTTATCTAAAGAGACGTTGTCATATTCAACAAATTCATAGGCCCCTTTTTGCAAGCACACACTTAACAAAATAAGGACCACGCCACATTGGTTCAAATTTACCAACGCCTAGTTTATCATGAGCTTGATCATATACTAAGACTAGGTCACCTTCCAAATAGATATGAGGGTTAACGCTTTGATCATATTGATCCTTAACATGTTTTTTAATGAGCTTCAACAACTAATGCGGCGGTGTGACGAGTCTCATCTAACTGTGCTAGGTGTAAGAAACATTTTTCATCTTCGAAGTAGTCGGGTAATAACTCAATGGCTAGTTTGAGTGACAAAAATTCACATTCAATGGGCAAAATAACTTATAAACTCGTAAATGATTTGAAAAGGAGTAAACCCCTGTGGATGTTTTTTGCAGAGGTATGGTATGCCCACAATCGCGAAAAAAAGCATAGTGTGCCAATTCGATTTATGACTTCCTACAATCTGTTTAATCATGTTGGTTAAAACCTTGTTAACAACCTTAATGCTCGTTGGCTCGAGGGGTCCCGACCCCGGTTCGAGAGGTTAAGGTTTGCCAACAAACCCCTATACTATTGGCCCTTTCGGCAGGTGACTCTACTTGCGCAGGCCAAATTCTCACCCCAAGTAGTATGGGTGGGTGCTTGGGAACCGGGTTCCCTGCACCCCGAGAAAGGATAAGTAAGGCAAGCAAAGCTGCGTCCGGCTTTATAATGACTAGATCACCTATTACGGAGTCGGATCTATAGGCCTTCTTCGCATCTACGTGCGCAAGATCAGCTATGCTACGATGCTAAAAAAATTATATACTTATAAGACAGTAGTGCGGTATTGCATAAAGCATAACAAACAAATCCGGATGCGGTAAAAACACTTACACAGGTATTATCACGACTTAATATAGAATACGCATAACACGTAGCGGTTACCACGATTCGCATAAACAGTGCACATAGATTCGAGTACTCGGAACAATCTTTCTTATTCATCAACCGTCAATTCCCTCTTACAATACCCAAGCCCGACCTACGCACACAAGAGCGAGGGTCCGCACATAGCGGGACTTGGGATCTCTGCACACACATCCGGTCGAAGTCCCTTCCCAAAAAACCAAACGAGATCTATTAAGCCGCAATTCACATCAAGAGCTCATCATCTTCTTTATAATTAAAAAATTTTCTTCTATTTATAACAATCTATCCTAATCTTTCCTATGGTCCGCAAACCATGGTTTGCGGATTCTAGATCTACCCTTTAACCCATTACAATTATTTCGGGGCTATGTCCCACCCCAAACCCCACGCGCTAGACTAAGTATAATCAAAATTATACAAAATTAGACTAGTTTTGCAACTTGTAGGAGACCTTGTTCCAACGAGTCCCCCAACACAATCTTGTGACTCGTCCCAAGTCATAGTGGTCGCGGGTCCACCAATTGTCCCCGGAGTTGCGTGCTTATCTCGTTCATACCTCGGCGCCCTCCCTCCTTGGTGGCTTGAGTCCGCTTGAGACAATTATTTCGGCCATATAGTCATTTAGTCCTATATGGCTTGAGCCGACTGCCATTGGCGTAGTCCTAGTAACATGTCACCGCGCGGGGTAGGTAACCCGATCGCTCCACCATCCATGATTTTCGCAACGAGTGTAGGGACCAAGCTAGTGCTTCTGAAAATTTCCACGGGTGTTTCGCAAACGGCTATCATACAAGAGGACTAGGTCGCCTTCTACGAATGCCTTTTTGGCGAATATGTCGATCATGCCAAGCTTTATTTCAAGCCTTCTAAACTCGCTGATGAAAGTTAGCAATGACCCGATCTTCTTCCAATGCCAAAAGTTGCGCAAGGCGTTCTTCCATTGTGTCAGGGTTACTTGCCATATTTGTAAATGTTGTGATACATAGGCTAGGAATAATGTATTCTATTGGCATAATGGCCTCCTTGTCGTAGACCATTCGAAAGGGGGTCCTTCCCTGTTAGCTTCTTGCAGGGGTCGTCCGATAAGCCCACAGACACGTAGGGGATGCGTACGTCCCAATCACTGCAATCGGCATTGCGGACCTTGGTTAATGCCTCGCTCTAAGATTTTGTTGAAAGCCTCGACAGTGTCGTTTTCACGTGGATGATACGGTGTACTTTTCGCATGATGGATCCCTGAATTCCTCATTCGGGGCTTGTATCATTTCATTAACGAAGTGAGTGCCTCTGTCACTCATTAATCTTTGGGCATCCAAATCTAGTCGGGATTTTCTCAAAGATGAAGTGCACAGCCGATATTTGTAGTACAATCCTTCACCGTTTGTGCTTCATCCAAACGAGTGACATAGTCGAGTAAGCAGTGATAATGTAGCGCGCACCTGTCTTCCTTCCTGGGGGGATTGATTGGTCCTACAAAATAAATGGCCCATTTGTCGAAAGGCTCGCAAAGCTATTTGAGGTTGTAATGGCATTTCATCTCTTCGTGAGGGTCGTCCTATCCCATCGGCACATATCGTACGATTTACAATAGTCATGAGAATCATGGTGTAGGGTAGGCCACCATAACCCCAGGCTCTCAAAATCTTTTGTGCCGTTGCCTTTCCCTCGCATAGTGTCCTCCTACGACGCCTTCGTGTGCCTCCACCAAGATGGCATGTCGTTCATGCTTCAGGACATATCTGCGCGATACTTCATCGACCGCCTAATTTGTATAATTGGCCGGCTATGATAGTAAATTCTGCCGCCCAAGTAACCAACTCCTTCTTCTGCTGAACCGAATAGTCCGCGGGGGCTATGCCCTGTAGTCGGGAACCCGAATGATATTAGTGAAGTGTGCATCTACGACCTTAATGGTGAACATTTGTGCATCCGGTAATCCTTCCTCCAAGCTAGTAGGTTCTTCGCTCGTCTCAATGTGGGACGAGATGATCCCGACCCGCATTCGATCATCGGGGGCTTGACGATAATTTCAAAATCATATTCCCTGAAATAGCAATAGCCATTGGAAAATCTTCAAACACAAGCTTGTTCACAAGGTATTTTAAATACGAATGATCAATAAACATCTTAAAGTGTGCTCCCAAAAGATAGTGACTATATTTTTGTAACGCATATACCATAGCCGATCCTTCTCATTCGGTGGTGGAGTAGTTGTGTTCCACGCAGCAGAGTTTTCGACTAGCAAAGGCAATCGGGTGATCAATATCTCCCTCCCCAAGCTGAGTTAGGACAGTGCCTAGGGTGATTTACGATGCATCCACGTGTACGTGAAATTCCTTCATCCAATCGGAAATATTAGTATGGGTGCGGATACCATCTTCTCTTTGAGTAGCTCAAAACTCTTCTGACATTCATCATTCCAAAAAAGGAAACATCATTTTTAAGTAGTTTTTCCATGAGCACTTTGTGATCATTTGGTATCCCTAAATGAATTTTTTGTAATAGCCCATGTGTCCGAGAATCGAAACGCAATTGTTTCTCTCGTTGTGGGGACTTCTAGGTTTATAATTACTACTACCTTCGCCGGATCAACCATCGGCCCTTGTTGGCATACTATGTTTCCAAGAAAAAATTTCCAAAAGGCGCTACGTAAAATAAACTTCTTGATATTCAAGGAAATCGAGTGCTTTCAACGAGGCATCCAACATCATGCGCAAAGGTTGGAGACATGCTCCTTTACCAAGCCGAATACCGTCCGATCATCGAAATAAACTTCTCGAAACTTATGGATGAACTCCTTCAATACGGAAAATACTACTCTCGAGAAGATAGCGAGGTGCATTCTTGAGACCAAAGGGCATGACTATGTACGAAAGGATCCCCATTCCGTTGCGAACGTAGTCTTACTGCGATCTTCAGGGTGCGATTTGGATCCGGTGGTATCCGAGAACCCATCAATGAAGGAATATGCTTCTCGTCCACCCACGCTGTCAAGGATTTTATCCGAGAAAGGCATAGGGAAGAGGTCATGTACACAGGGCGTCGTTTTAACTTGCGGAGGCCTACGTAGATTCGTATCTCCCCCTTTGTTTTCTTCTCTGGACGACCATCGAGCTTACCCAATCCGATCGTTCAACCGATTCAATGATACCGCAACAAGCATTTTTTCCAGCTTCTTTCCCCGACCTTTTGCTTATATTTAGGGTTCGACTCGGTAAGGCCGTTGCTTTACAGGTCGCGCCTCTAGTTTCGCAGTGATGTGCATAATGCCTAGGTCCACCGTGATTCCTTTGAGCTCGGAAAACTTTGTTGGGAATAAATCTCGATACTCGTAAGTAGCTCTGCAAATTTTCCTATGGTGCCTTCGTCCCAATAGTCCCCCAATTTTGGCCAACTTAGGGCGTTCTTCCCGTCCCGATGTTAACTTCATGTAGCTTGAGAGGTCGGGTAACATCAACATTCTGCGCATGGAGGCCCTAGTAACTATTCGTTTTCCCTCGGATTCGGGACATAGACATTGTGAGGATTATCCTCCTCTTCCTCTATTGCCAAGCTCACGCAATCAACTATGTCTTGCATCTGCGCTTCCCATTTCAGGGACTTCCGGTGCATTGTGATGGCGCAAGTCATTAAATACGAAAGCATCGATGTCTGCGCAGCTTCGTCGAGCGCTCCGTTCCCCTAAATAGCCCAAACGTTCCTATAAAGTCATCTTTTAGTGTTTCCTAGTGGCAGAGTGCGTTGTTGAGCTCCGCATCTAGATACCATGTGACGGGGATAGGCCCCAAGGAATGAATAAATATATGCACCCACTCTTCCATAGTCCGGGTGAGACCATTTGTCCATCTAGGTGAGCAGATGCTCGCGGGGATCTCCGGTCCGAGAGAACGTCTTGGTGCTTATATCAGCCTGGGGTGCGAACCGTAGGATCATCATATTCCCGGCATTCCTCCCACTCCCTGGAATGCTTCCTTGTGGGTGTCCCACCCTCGCGTCAGTGTTCCTCGCACAGCTAGATTAAGGGCCCATAGCCTCGCATTCTCTCGGAACCATAGCTTCTAGTGTCCTTAGGAACACCGCGAGGCTACTAGACTCATCAAAATGTGGTAGATCTCTTACCTCCGAGGACTGCAAGAGAAGTCCTCGTGATTTGAAGACACCGTAGCGCTCGAGACATCATGCAACCGGGTTTGCCAATTTTCCATTTCCTCATTAGAGTCGAAGAAGCATTCGTTGTCTTCCTCCCAACCGTAGTACCCGATCTGCCGTGGGATTGATCCAATCTTCGTCCCGCACGTTCAATTCGTAAATGTAATCTACATCTTCTCCACCACATACCGGCTCTGTGTAGCGTTCACCTTCGTAGAGGTCCAATGGTACTACTACCCTTGTCCCATTGCTTTCAAACACCATGCTTCTCTTTTTGAGGTCGACGATACCACCCATATCTATGGCCCAGTCCCAATCCCTAAGAGTGCAGGGGTATGGGTCTATGTTTTCTACAATATGAATTACTTAAAATTCAGCCCGGACCTTGACCCAGCGGCGATATCCACCATGATTTTTGACAATCTCCCCGTAGGCATAATCTTCTATTGGTTTGACATACGCGGCTAGATGTTGGACCACTCCAATTCGGGTTTTCCCCATTTGTTGTCAAGTTTTGCTTAGGTAGCACGTTTGCATCTGACCCCAAGTCTAAGACAACCCGATTCATTTCATAGTTACCGATTTGGGCGGTTAGTCTCATCTCCTTACCAGTGCGTTTTTTATATCCGCCTAGCTTGTGCACGTTTTGGACTTCGGGAGACGAAGTGGGGACTGTACTACGCAACTATCCGTCAATGTACTGAAGGTTTTCTTTGGTTCGTTGGTTGCGTAATAACGTCACACATTCCCTGTAGGAGTGGTCTCATCTCGTCGCCTACCTTGAGGGGCGCAAGTGCTTGCACACGAGTAGATTCCCTTGTCCTAGCAATGTCCGCGTGGACTGCACTAATTGTTTCTTGTCCCGAGTTTCGGTCCAACCCTCGCTAGGTTGAGAGGTGCCTATCGGATTAGAGGACCCTTCGTAGCCTCTTTCACGAGGCTCCCCAGTAGTCATCCCACTCGCGGGTTACAACCTTCGCACTTGGATTCTGTCCCGCAGTTCAATGTTAACTCTTTGTACATTCTGTGTTGGCTACTTTTCTTGCATTTTTGCTATCCATATTGGGCAATCTTCAATTGCATGGTCTAGCTATTTGCAATATTTGCGGGATGTCCTTGCGGTGGTTTGGGCAATCCCTTGCAAAGTGTCATACTTCCCCGTGAGTTATAACGGACTAGCTGCCCACGTCCTCGTCTCGCGCTTCCTCCCTAACCTCCCCTGCCCCCTAGCCGAGGATCCACCAAAGCTTTGCGGGGGATATAGGTGATGCGGGGTCTAATTTCACCCCTGTACAAGTTTCCTAAATCTATCATCAAATCATAAGTTCAAAAATTATGCTCGTCATGTCCTACCGAGTCGACGAGAATCGCACCATTGTTTCTTCAGTCTCCGAGACATACGCACCTAGCCGAGGGCAATGGTTAGTATCATGCGGTCCCCGATATACGAATCATCGCACCACAACGTCAGACCCGCTTGAGCCCCAGGACGTGATAGGTTGGGTTCTTCGCTTGCTCCCTGGATGCTAGTAGACTAGGTCCTCCCCGCCTATATGTAACCTGCCGATAGTGGACACCGATCCTTCATATGTCCGGATACACGACATCGTATGCACCATAAGTCTGCGCTGGCCCCCTTTCCTCGTTCCTTCAGTAGTTTCTAAATCTCCATATGCATAGCTCCGATTTTCTCCTGAATTTTCTATACTCCAACCGAAGTATCTTCTCCGGAGCTGTGACTTCTAGTTTCATGGCGACTTCCAAAGCTTTTTCTGTGATTCAAAATTTTGGTGGCCCATAGGTGTATAAAGGTGAGGTACCAACATAGCGATAAACCATTCTTTATGTTTTCTATAGTCATACTTAAATCCTCCTTCTCTAATTGATTTCTTTAGTCTTTGATCAACTTCCCATACCGACTCAATTGTTCCTTGCTTGAAGTCTTTCACACTCGGCTACGATCTCGTGAGTAGGACTTAGTCTTTTCGGAATTTGTTTGTTTTAGAGCGACCTTAATATCTTGAATAGATGCACTTCCATTTTGAGATAGGTATCGCATGTACCGGTCCAAAGCTCTCTCTTCGAAAAGCTAGTGATAGTCGCATCCTTTTCACTGGTATCACTTGCCACACCTTACGCGATCCCATGCGAGTTGGCACAAACCAAAATCGGTCCATGTCCTCATCCCCCACACTTGAAGGTAATTAATTTCAAGTGCACTATCATATCCTCTTCCGGTGGGGTTTTGGGCGAGGTTTTCCTTCTTACGTGGTTCGATGGTGGAGTAGATGGCAGACTATGCGTTGCTCCTCTTATGCAGGACTATAGACGAGATCTATCCCCTTCTTGATTGGTTCGATAGTACTTACCACTCACGTCGTTGTACTTTCGTCTAAAGCCGGATATCATTTAACCGTACACCTGCTCTCAAGCCTTTAATTCTTTTCCCGACATTACCCAATCCCTTTCTCAAAATGCTCCCGGTCCCGACAACGGAACCATTTTTTGGCTCAAGGGGTCCTAACCCGGGTTCAAAGGTTAAGGTTTGCCAACAAACCCCTATACTACCGGGCCCTTTTCGCTGACCTACTTGCGCGAGTCAAAGTCTCCAAGTAGTATGGGTGGGTCGCTGGAACTAGGTTTCCGCACTACGAGAAAGGATAGGTAAGGCAAGGAGAGGCTGCGCCCGGCTCTATAATGACGAAATCACCTATTTCGAGTCAGATCTATAGGCCTTCTTCGCATCTACGTGCGCAAGATTAGCTATGCTAGGGTGCTCAACAAATTATATACTTATAAGACAATAGCACGAGTATTTCATAAAACATAACGGACAAATCTAGATGCAGTAAAAAACACTTACACAATATTATCGCAACTTAATATAGAATACGCATAACACAACGGTTACCATAGATTTGCATAAACAGGTGCACATATAGTTAGTACTCGGAACAACCTTTCTTATTCATCAACCCATCAATTTGTCTTACAATACCCAAGCCCGACTTCGCGCTGGCACAGCGACAGGGTCCATACATACGCAGGACTTGGGATCTCCGCGCACACAGCTCAGCCGAGTCCCTTCCCAAAAAACCCAAAAAACATCTATTAAGCCGTAATTCGCATCAAGAGCTCATCATCTTCTTTACAATTCAAAATGTTCACTCTATTTATAACAATCTATCCTAATCTTTCCTATGGATCCTGCAAATCGTGGTTTGCGGATTCTAGATCTACCCTTTAACCCATTACAATGCTTTTGGGGCTTTGTCCCACACCAAACCCCTACGCTAGACTAAATATAATCAAAATTATACAAAATTGGACCAGCTTTCGTGCTGTAGGAGCACCCCTGTTCCAACAAGGCCATTGGCCTATGGGTAATATGGTGTGAAATAATCATGCGCATAGGCCAAGTTGAGTGGAAATTTCAAGTCATAATAATGTTTCGAAAAATGACTACCATGGTGCATACACTGATAGCTTGAGGGACACAAAACCTAGCAAAAACATGATTGAATATGAAAATATCCATGATGCCATCGACCATGAATGTAGGCATCACCTCGACCCATTTGCAAAAATAATATACACGAGAATAATATACCCATTCTCCCCAGTCGAGATGAGGGTTACATGTAAATGAAATCGATGCCCTTGTTTGCAAATGGACCGACATCTATGATTGGGTGAAGAGGAGCGGAGGGTGCATACATCTTTCGATATATTTTGGCAATTATGGCATTTTCTAACCACAAGGATACAATCTTTGAATAATGACGACGAAATATCCAACGTGCAATATATTGTGGGTTGTGGAAAACCCAAATATATTACCATCACATGCTCTAGAATGGCATTCATTTAAAACCCTTTTCGCTTCTTTGTGAGTTATACAAATGTCGAAAAAATAGAATCGACACCACGACGATAAATAGTGTCGCCAACGATATTGTATTGTTGAGATTAGTATCAAATTCCATGTCGATCATATCGTGAAATTTCTCGCCAAAAGTTTGGGTTTGAAGATATATAATGATATCTCCATGCCAAGGATCTAATGTATGTTGATTAGAAACATAGATTCATTGGGGAAATGGTCACAGCTTCCAATTCAAGATAGGGAAAAGTCACACACAAGTTCAACAAAAACGATTGATTTCTTGGATTTGGATTTTTTCAAACTCCAAATCAAACTCTTGTAGCATAACTATCCATTTAGAGTATTTTCCCCGAGCAAATGTTTCGTCAAAATGTACATCATAGGGCTGCATTTAGATATCACCGTAGTTTTACGTAACGATATGTAATAACGGAATTGTTGGACAACTTGAACGAAACTCTTACGAAGGCCAATTTCTCCACATGCGAATACTTGATCTCTGTCGCTGTGAGATTCCGACTTAGGTAATAAATCACATTTTCATTGTTAGAGTCATATTCTTGAACTAAAGCCATTCCAAATGGTGGAGTCCAAATGCAGCCTAAATACAAAAAGTAATCTTCGTGATAATCGTGGATTCAACAACATGCAAAGGGTCAACATCGAGTTTTGAGTACATCAAAATCTTATCGACAAGCTCATCCCAAATAAATTGAACGTCTTGTTTTAATAATTGAGTGAAACCTTCGAAATGCACCTCGCATAGTTTGAGATAAAATGATGCGAGCAGTTTGTTTTCCTTGGAAACTCTAGAGTTGGCAAAGAGTGGAAGGAGGAGGTAGATTCACAATGAACTCAACCTTCAATGGGTCGACACGAGTGCCTTGTTTAGAAACAATGAAACCAAGTAATTGTCTTCATTGTACACAAAATACACATTCGTGTGGATTCAAAACAGATGTTTACAATCACTACATCGCATAAATATAGGACGTAAATGTGTAGGATGATCTTGTCTGCAGTAAATAATGAGCAGTAAGTCATCCAAGTAGGGTTGACGTACAATGTGTTTGATATCATGAAAATGTGTAAGACATAGCTCTTTGAAAAGTTGCACCGCATTTTTTCGGTCCAAAAGGAAATTTAAAAATATGCAAATGTTCTCCATGGACATATAAATGTTGTCTTGGGTTGATCGACAAGGAGTATGTTTATTTGATCTGCAACTGTGAAAATTCATCCATAAACGAAAATATTTCGTTTCAGGGAACAATCGTCGACAATTTGAGTCGACATAAGGGGTGGGATAATTATCTTTGGGGTAAGATCTTATTAATATCCCCGTAATTGCATCACATACTACGATAGTCCGTTGTTTCTTGGTCACCGGAACTATATCAGATATCGAATCCGTCAAAGGAATAGGATAAATAAATTCCGCACGAAGTAGTTTTTCAAATTCATCTTTAATAGCAACAACTTTTCACTGCGATGCATTGAGACGTAATTTTTGTCTAATAGGTTTAGCATCCAGGTATGTATTTATTTCGTGAATCATAGTCTTAGGATCAATTTCTAGCATTTCTTCTGTAAGACCAGAAAAAAATTCTTGGAATTCTTAGAAATAGGGCTTTGTACATATTAATTTCTTCAAAGTCGAGCAAGAAGCACCTATATGAATGTTTTCAATTACTCCGGTTTGATTGATATGTTATTGGGACTTGTCGCAGAAATATTTCCTAAGTTTGTCTCAAAATCCGAATTAAATATTGACATAGGATTTTTAGGTTCCTCGACATAATCAATCGAAAAGATGGATGAAAAAGTCATTTTCGACTCTATCAAGGTCGGGTAAAAAAGAGGATCGATGATGAATATCGTCCCAAGGTAATTCATCCAATGACAATATGTTCCGAATATTTTCATCGAGTGAAAACATATGTTGAAAAGGATTAAAAAATATATGTCATGGTTGAGCTTGATAGAGAATAATACTCTTCTGACCACATTCATTTGATCGAGTATGAGTTGATGAAATGTCAAAAATCAATTGTACCGCTACATATGTTGATTCATATGGACTTAAAGCCATTTGATCACCATAATAGTACAATGCGATTCTAAAGGAAAATTCCATGGGTCATCAAATGGCATTGTGCTTGATGTAATCATATTGATATTGACAATAGTTCGAGGTACGTTAGGAGGAGGTATAGAAAAAATTTCCCATAAAGAGCCGAATATTTAATTAGTCCTGTTAGGGTCCTATAAGTATAGGATTCATAATTTGGAATTGACTTATGATAGTCTTGTAAAAATATATACTTACCTTGCTTTACGCAAGTTGTTTTCCCATATTTTGTAAAAAAATAAAAATAAAAAATAGAAAATCAAAAAGAGGGTAAAAGTCCTTAAAAGAAAAAAATCAAAGGACTTAGAAAAATAATATGCCCCAAAAGAAAAAAAATAAAACATGAAAGTGTGCAAATTCAAATGCCACTACTTTTTCCTTTATTATCGATGATTATGGCAGAGTGTCAATGAAATGTCATAATCCATGAGTGAGTTGAATTGCTTAATCTTGACTTGTCATGTTTCAATTTTATTGTTGTAGAATAGTGAATAAAAAATTAGTCAGAGCAGCTTAAATCCCCGACTAATTAGTAGATAGGTAGAGAATAAAGAGGTGCTCTATCAGCTTTAGTCCGAGCTGCGTGTGGATGATATAAGGTAGATTTAGATAGTTTTTTATTGCTTTCAAAAGAATAAAATGTTCAAGGTTGCTAGCTCAAATGCACCTAGAAAATGGAAGAAAAAAATGTTAGATTAAAAGTTGGGTAGGGAGAAATAAGTGGGAAAAATCATTGTATATATCTTTCATCGGGAAACTATTACTTGATTTCCTTTCCCCTATAGTTATTCTGCATTCTAAACTTTCAGCCAAAGTGGCTTTCAGAGCATTTCTCTTACTTTTGTTGGGACCGGACCGCAAGGTTCAATGATCGTATTTGAGTTAAAAAATGTTGAATTTCTATATTAAATCCATGATTGTCATCAATTAACCCTACATTCATACATTTTACACTTCAAAATTCATAAGTAAAGACCTTTTACTTAATGAAAGGAAAATCCCCTTTGATTAATTCCCCGCATTCATAAAAAACATAAAAACCCTCCAAAAGTATTATATTCTAAGTTAAAGTGGTTAAATTATAAATGATTTAAGCTTTTTGCTTGTTATATTATCACTTTGCTTAAGTTATGTAATTACATTTTGGTGTTTTCATCGTCCCTTTTTTCATATTAACTTCTAATTTATCTATTAAAACCCTATAAAAAGTCCTTGTCCTATTATTATAAGTCATTTTATTTTATTATCCCTAAAACCCACTACTATAAGCTTTTTATGCCAAAGTAATTACCCACATGTTGAAAAAAAATCCCAAAAATATCCCTTTGGCATAAAACTATCAATATTCAAATATCCCGCATATACTTTTAGACCTTCCAAAAAGTCTAATAACTATATAATAAAATAAAAACTTCCACGCTAATTATAAAGTTTAAAACAAACTAAACTTTATTCCCCAAAAGCTTTGTAAATACATCATTATTTTCCCCACATAAGACTTAAACCCAGAGTTAAATTCCCCCTTTTACCTATGGTTAACTCCATATCCCGCCTCACGCGCATTCCAAACCATATATATAAAATCTCTTTGTATATAAAAATTGCCGAGAAAACCTTTGCATTATACCCCGCATATATATAAATCATTTTATATATTAAAACCTTGGTTATAAAATTTATTTTCTCAAAGGTTTTGTTATATTTATAATGCACCATTGCATAAAGCCACCGGGGCCCCACCACAACTTAACGTATATATATATAACCTTCATTAAATATTACATCTATAAAGGTTTAAACCAGCTATACTCGACCTCCCGTCTCACATAGTATTTCCCCAAATCCCACCTTTGATTTGCACTGTCAGCTCCTAAAATCAAATCTCAAATGCGATACGCTTGTCGGGTTTAAGATCCGAGCGACTTAAAACCTTTTTACGCACTCCGAGCCAATCGATCCCTATTGATTCAAAGATTGCGCGAAATAATTTGTATTCGTAAAACCACTCCCTTGTGACATGGCGTTTTCTCATTGCATCGCGTTCATTTTAAAGAATACCACTTACTGCTCTATTTGCCAACGCGAAACCCACCAATGGTTTTTGTAGTCGAAAAGCCAAAATCAACCTCCCGCCTATGTTTTGACTTGAATTTATGACATTTTTAAAGGTTTATACGTAAATATTAAAACCTTTGTTTATCAATCTTATTGTTATTATTTGCCTCCGTCGATAAAACGAACTCGCCTATCCCTATTAAGCTTCCCAAACCCCGTTTTATAACCTCTCGTCGAGTCGATTTCATGCTTTAAAATTCAGTCGCAACAAATACCCTATTTTGAAGACTAGAAAAGGTTTTCTCGGCTCCAACAAATCAAAAGAAGTCCAAATTCAAATGAAAGCATCTCTCGAAACACCCATCCAACTCGTCGAAATACCTGCGCGTTTAGGTATTCTTTGACTATTTAAGCCTCGCAAATCCAAAAATTGAAGTCCTTTTCAACGAAAATACACACGAAAAAGAGAAATTGATTGTATAAATTTGTCCTAAAACACTCAAAGTCGTGAGAAAACCCTCTCAAAATTTCCCCAAAAATGTTATTGTCTCAAAAGCCTCTTTTTTAAGCCAAATCCTCAGCTTTTTAATTCCTATAAATCACTTCCATGGCTTGAAAGCTTTTTGAATCAACAAATTACCTAAAAATCCCCTTTTTTCGCCCTATCCATTGCGAAAAACACCGTGTTTTTTCGTCATAAACTTGTTCCTTAGATCCCGCATTCCTAAAATTGTCAAAGATTTGCTTAAATTTCCTCCTCTCGTTTCTATACATTCAACTATTGCATCAACGCATTAATATTGCTTTAGTTATCTAAAAAATGACCAAGGAAAATAAAGCACACCTAAAGGGCTGGAGATCTAAATCTATTAAAACTACGAGGATCAAAAGCCTCCTAAAATTGATGCAACAAAAGTATACAAAGTCTACCCCCCGCTTATCATCTGCTAAGCCCACTATCACTGCAAATCCTCTTCAACCTCCAAGTGTCCACCGAAAAATTCATTCCCTTGGTTGATGTAGAGTTACAAAATTGTAGACCTCAAGTGGAGTTCAATCTATTAGAGGTACATAATTGGTGTCATGAGAAGTTTTTAGACGAAAGAATAAATGCCTCTCACGGGATACAAACTTACCTAAATATATTTTCCCGATTGACACATCCTGGTCGGGACTTGATAAGACTATGCCGAAGTGTTATGTCCCGAATCAAAGATCCATTGTAAATAGTGAGAGGGAAATCCTCTTTTGTATCTAGCACGAGTCAATTAATGAAAATGTTGCAATTACAATTTGACCCTAGGGCAGAATGCCCATTATCCATTGAAGCACGACTCAATTATATTTAGGGATAGATTTCGCTAAAAGATTCATGATTTTCCGTAACTTCATGCCTAGCTCATGTCAAGATCCAAAAATTGAATCATCCATACTCCACTTCCAAGTTCCCATAGGGTTCTAGACATATTATTTCAATTTTGTACTACATCTTAGTGATATTTCACTATGAGTTTCATCGATGATTCCATCCTTGGATTCTTATCCACCTTGTCTCCTGGTCGGCCTCTTATTTGTCATCTTTGATTTTGCCAGCATTTATTGTTGATTCCATACACCACCGGTTGACAAAGCTACCCATTGAAGAGGTGTTTAGGTATTCCTCCTATTTATTCCATGTGTTCCTATTTTCACGATCATATCACTTCCCTATAACATTGTCGAAAAAATGAATATGAGAGGCCACTCTATCAATTATCTTTTGGACATAATTGTTGAGAAAGGAAGGAAATGAATACTGAGCTTTACAGATTTCACACACATTGTATCATACCACACCCTATATGAGTTTGCTACAAAAATCACAACAACCAAGAGTAAGTGAGGAGATGAAAATAATATTACAATTTCGTCAGAAGAATGTAAAACTAGGATATTGGCACTTATATGACAGCACATTGAGTTAAGAATCTTTGGATCCAATTTACTTTCCATATAAGTTGCCTAAATTTTTGACTATTAGTAGTCTTTTCTACGGAGTATTTGAGACAATGTATTGAATGTTGATGCTATCCATTTTATGGCATCCAAAAAGAAGACACTGGGTTTAAGTTAAAGAACCAGTTGGCCCTTTCATAGTAAACAATAGAAAATGAGAAAGAAATATCCAAAATATTATCGAATATCAATTTCAAGAAATGCTGGAATTATGACCCTCAAGGTATTTTGAATAGTATAAGGATTAAAAATAAGCTCGCTCCTTTTATACATGAGTCAAAGCGTATATTGAGAAGTTTGCCAATCAAATAGAATGGATGGAAAACACATTGGTAGACCCTACCGCTAATACAAGATAATAAAAAAAGTAGAAAATTCACAAAGCTATGGTAGTTACCAGCAAAGTACGAAGTTTCAAAATAAAAGATCAAGGGATGATGAAGGTTATTCAACTCAAACTATTACTGAGAATAAGTTCAAATTAATTTACAACAAAAGAGCCAAAATTACTACTGTTGAAAAGGAAAAGGCCATTTAAATAGATGATACCAATGATTGGGAAATGAATAAAGACCCAGCAAGCAAATCAGTAGCCATAATAATAATAAATGAGACATTAATAGAGATAGAAAAAAGAAATGTTGGTTGAAAAATGAACAAGTAGTAAAATGACAGATGAACGCAGTGAAAGAGTATCGAGAAGAAAGACAAGATATAAAAGGTGTGTAAAGTGAAAAGAGTATCAATCAGTAGCAATATTCAAAGAGATATTTTCCAAATATGCCGACAAGCATGTACACCTAGTCAACAAATTGTTTTTGATTAGATAATGTTAGTACTATTTTTTCTAAGTAAGAGGATAGACTTGCTAGGTTGTTAAGCAAATTTGTCCCCTCCTAATGTGTAAATATATTTTTATTTCCTAGATTTATTCCTAGATTTCTCTAGGATATTTTGTAATAAACATTTGTATAAATACTTCGACTTTATGAAGTGTTTAGTGTGGAATAAAAATTTTCTAAGAAAATTATAGACATTTTTATGGTACGTTGGAGGCTTATATGTGTTGATTTCAAAGCAGTACTAGACAATTGCCAAATTGGACTTCATAATTCAAGATTCATGTGATAATTTGAAGAGTAAAGTGCATCTATCTTGTAATGTTTTCCTTTCCGAGTTACATACATTTCATATATGTTGTTCAATCTTAATGAATAAATTATGAGTATTACTTCAGACTAGTGTTAGAACTCCCTGTCTTAACTACTTAATCATTTAAATGTTTCTTGCCGATTTCCGCATTTAGGAATTCTTAATTGCTCCTAGTCTCGTTTGACTCGCTCCTTCCTCTTTTTCTACATCAAAGGATTCTTCATTTCCCTTTATCTCGAAACAAGGCATCTCATCAAAACAATCTATCCAATTCTCCGAGGGTTATCTACCTTGCTCCGAATATATTAGCATCCTCTTGGCCTCGCCCTTCTAGTTCTTCTTGCTCGACTTTGACTCCATAGCCCAATGGACTAGTAGATCCTTCTTTAATTTGTCTTCAAGTAATCTTATTTTCCACCAAACATTTCAAAACCAAAACCAAATTGAACTATCATAACTATCCTAAAATATTAAACAAAAACAAAGTTAAATCATAAAGAGAGAGCCCTCTCTAAAAATTTAGGGAAGAGCTAGATCCCTAGATTTCCAAAGTAGGTTTGTGGTTACCCCTAGTTTTCTTAAACCGAAAAATCCAAAGTCCCACAATGTTTAGAAATTACTAGGTGATAACATACTTGCGACCATACTCTGGGAATCTAACCAATCTCCAGCTTTTAAAATTAGTCTTAAAGGAAGATCTTTTGATCATATTTTTACTTTAAAGATCGGTTTTTAAAGGTTGTGGGTATTCATAAATAGTCATTCTCGGCTTCTATGAAAACCTACTATACTAGGTCTAACTCCAGATCCTAAGCCTCGTAGCTATAGCAGATAACCCGCATCAGCATTGGAAAAACAAAAAAGACGCGTTAATTTAGAAGCTACAAGTGCCCTTGAGAAAAAGCTAATTCTTTACCCAAAGAATTAGTGAGCTTAACTGATATTGATTTTGAATTCAAGTTTGAAATTTCATTATTTAGAAACAAATCTGAAACTGATTTAAAAGAAGTTGTCATAGATCCTTTTTTTACTTCTTCTTTGAATGCAAAACAAAAAATTATTTCAGCAACCATAAAATCAGACAAATCTGAATCTCAAAGTCAAGTAGAAAGGATTAATGTTACATTGATTAAAGACATTGATGAAGCTATTAAATTAGCCCATTTAGTATCTTACATTAAGCCTCCAGTTTCTCAATTGCATACAACAATAATTCCAGCAGCAGATTCAACTTTGTATGTTGTCACCTCATTTTTAGATTCCACTGCAAGTTCATCCACAAAACAATTTATTCCTAAGTTGCCCTTGCAGCCTAGGATAGTATTTCCATCATTCACTCAATCCACTGCATCCACTAGTTTTATAAGCACTACATCCTTATTTCCAACCAATTCCATATATATACCTTCCTCTTTTCCAAGTTCTTCAAGTACAACTTTCAGCACATCAGCTACCATATCTAGCACATCTCTTGTCATTTCTAGTGTACCTCCTAGTTCAGTTAAGCTTCAAGCTATGGCTGCTAGATATGCACCCCTTGTTTTGCCTCAAAAACTTCATGATATGCCCTAATATTACCATAAAAATATACCTTTATTTGATGGCTTGTCACAATATACTACTCAACAACATGTTACCAGAATGACAGACTATTGTGAAATCTATGAAGTTGATGAATCAGATGTCCAAATGAGGTTGTTTGCTCAAAGTTTAACTGGGGAAGTTAAGAAATGGTTTAAAAATTTAGTTACTAGTAGTATAGCTAATTTAGCTTCATTTCATAGAGCATTTTTAAATAAATGGGAAAAGAAAAAGTACCCTTTGCAAATTTTGTCTGAGTTTGATGCTTTAGAAAGAGCTCCTAATGAGTCTGTTCAGGATCACTGCACTAGATATAACAGTGTCTACAATTCTATTCCTACAAATCTTAAACCTACACCATACTCTGTACTTCTTAAATTCCCTGATGGATTTGATCCAAAGATGGCCTATCAATTGAGAGAAAGAGATTATGAAACATTAGAACAGATGCAATTAGATGTTGTTAGTGTAGAAATTAATATTCTATCCAGAAAAGCCAGACTTAGGAATGAAAGAAGAGTCACAATTAAAGAAGAAAATTCAAACTCAGATGTTAAATTTGACTTTTTTGCTAAAAATTTAGAAAGGGTGGTTGAAACATTAGACAATATTGAGAGAAAACCACAATGGGATAACCAACCACAAATTAGAAATCCCAACTTCAGAAAAAAAACAATAACCCTGGAAAAGCTAAGGAAGTTGCTCCAAATCATAACATTAGGCCCCCATTTAAAGAGAATTATGCTGACAGTTCTCATGATAATGATGAAGGTGCGGATAACATAAATACAATAATGGGGATAGATGAAAACAACACAATTTTCCTCACACAGGAGGATCAAGAACTCTTTGAGCTTCAACAACTCAAAGTGGAAACTGGTAAATCCTTCCACTATAAACAAGGTTATGACTTCACAATCAATGAAATTCGTAGCCAGTATACCCTAAGAAGCAATAAAAACAATGAACCTTCTACAAAAAACAACTCTCAAAATCAAATTAAAAAGAATGTAGAAGCACCAAAAACAAAGATTTTGCAAATTCTCCAAAGGGAAAACAAACAAAATTCCAATCCTCCCAGTCACAAAAAAGTGCCAAGTCTGAAAATTGTTGACATCACTGAAGAAGTGGCTCAATCTTCCAGTAATGCCCAAAAGGAAAATACTACCAAAGCCCCTAATTCAGTAAAATCATCGATTCCTGATCCTATGAAGAATCCTGCTGATTCTAAACCAAAAAATCCCAAAACTGTTAACACTAAAGCTTCTGCTGAAAGTTCAAAATCTGAAAAAGATTCTACTGCCCCTGAATCTGTCCTTGAAAAGAGAACTAAATACAGCAAAAGTCAATAAAATCAAACAGAGAACAATAGGACAACTCAAGATAAAAGTACATCTGTTGAAATGCCTGAAAAACCCACTCAGATAACTATCACAAAAGATGAACTAATTCAGATTAGTAAATCTCAACCAGCATTTAATATTCAAACTGAAATATCAAAGTTAAAGATACCAATTCCTTTAACAAAATTAGTAAAGAATGATTTGTATAAATCAACAATTACTGAAACTTTGAATATGAATAATGGTGAAGATGTTATTAATCTAAATGATGATCAGCCTAAATTAATTTTTGGCCCTGATGTTAATGGTAAACATTCAGATGGATCAGTTCCTCCTTTCTATATAATTCTTACTATTCACGATCAGATTTTACATAATGCAATGCTAGATTCAGGAACTTCCCACAAGCTATCATGGAAACTTTGAATTTAGAAATAACAAGACCTTATAAAGATTTGTTCTCTTTTGATTCAAACAAAGTTAAGTGCATAGGATTGATAAAAGACTTATGTGTGAATTTGGTTCAATATCCTGGTAAAAGTATGGTTATGGATATTGTAGTAGTTGATATCCCACCAAAGTATGGTATGCTTATTTCTCACTCATGGGGAGCTAAGTTGCAGGGATCTCTATAATTAGACATGAGCTATGCCACCATAACAGTGTTTAGACAACCTAAGAAACTTTATAGAGAAACTTTAATGAAATACATGGTTAGCAGTGCTGAGAGATCAATAAATTACCCAATTTACTCAATGCCAACTGATCTTGATTCTTTCATTTTATGTAACTCTGATAATAATGAAATCTAAACTGAATTAATTGACATAAAACCTAAACCAAACAATGATAATATTTTCCATCAAGCTCTTTGGCACTTAGACTTTGATGGCTTAGTGAACAAGTTAGGAGTAGGAGCTGGAGTGTGGATCACAAACATTGAGACCAGTCATTCGGAAGGACATGCCTTTAGACTCAACTTTAAATGCACCAACAACATGGCAGAGTATGAGGCACTTATCTTAGGCCTTCAAATCATCATAAATTTAGAAGGTAAAATAATTTTGATAATGGGAGATTCAAAATTAATTATTAAACAAGTAAATGGAGATTATTCTGTTCATAATCCTAGATTAGCCAGATATAGAGATGCAACAATTGATTTATGTGATGATTTACTAGAATGTAAGTTTGCTACTATTCCTAGAAAGCAAAATTTGCAAGCATATTGCCTAGCAACTTTTGCTAGCGCATGTAACTTACATTTTCAACCAATACATAGATATACTGCTGAAGTTAAATATAGACCCATTGTCCTAGACAATGTCAAATACTGGCAGATTTTCTCTAAAGATGAACAGATTTACCATTTTTTGAATAATTAGGATGAATTTCAAAATTGTAACATAGACTTAGATGGTAATTTAGATTTAGAATGTAATTTAGATGCAGATCTTATTTGTAAAATAGATAGCCTAGATGTACATAAACTTACCAAGCCCACTATATTTACTCAATCTGTTGATATAGATAACTTAGAGAAGGTGGATATAGAGGAAATAATTGAAGATGAATTTGAAATGTTAGATTTAAAAGATAATTTTTTACCTAAGGGTTTAACTCCTTTCGAGGACTTGTTTGATTCCAATGATGTGCTCAAAAAGCCTAAAATGGAACTAGTCAAGTCTGGCATTGAAGAATGTAACATTGGGACAGACACAAAACAAAAAATGATCAAATTGGAAAAATCTTTACCCCCTCAAGAAAAAGAAAAATATATGGAACTTTTAAAGGAATACCAAGATGTGTTTGCATGGAGTTATGAATATTTAAAAGCATATGACACAAACATAATTCAACATAAGATTCCTATAAAAGATGATCAGAAACCATTTAAACAAAAATTGAGGAGGATTAATCCTTTCTTATTACCTTTGATTGAAAAATAAATTAAACGCATGTATGATGCCCAAATCATTGCACCAATCAGATATTCTGATTGGGTTTCTAACTTAGTACCTACAAGAAAGAAAACTGGTGAAATCAGATTATGTGTAGACTTTAGGAATCTTAATAAAGTATGTTTTAAAGATAATTACCCTTTACCAAATATGGATCACAATTTGGAAAAGGTAGTTGGTTCTTCCAGGATATCTTTATTGGATGGTTTTTCAGGATACAACCAGATACTTTTTCAAAAAGAAGATCAACCTAAGACAACTTTTACCACTCCTTGGGGCACTTTCATGTATGTGAAAATGCCTTTTGGTTTGATGAATGCTGGAGCTACCTTTCAGAGGGCTATGGTTATAGCCTTTGCAAAGGAAATTCATGAATTCTTGGTTATATATTTAGACGATATTACTGTTTTTTCTAAGTCAGATAATAAACATTTGGATCATTTGAAACAAATTTTCATTAAATGTAGAAAATTTGGTATATCTTTAAACCCCAAGAAGATTCTTTTTGGATTAGAGGAAGGCAAGTTACTAGGACACATAATCTTAAAACAGGGTATTAGGAAAGATCCTGCAAGGATATAAGCCATACTGAACATTCACCCACCTAGGAACATTAAAGAGTTACAAGCATTTTTAGGTAAAATTAACTTTTTAAGAAGATTTGTTTCTAACTTAGCAGAAATCATCAAAGAACTGAATAATATGCTAAAAAAGGACTATGTTTTAAAATGGACAGTTGAAGCAAAATATTCATTTAAATTCGTTAAACATGCTTTAAAAAAACACCAGTTATAATCAGCCCTGACTTCAAGAAATATTTTATAATCTTTTCATTTTCCTCAGAACAAACCATAGCTACAGTCCTATTACAAAAAAATGACCAAGGTTTTGAACATCCTATAGCATTTTTCAGTAAAACCCTTAGAGATGCACCTTTGAGATATATCATAATGGAAAAACAAGCTTTAGCCTTGGTTAGAGCCATAAAAGATTCCAGAGTGTATATTCTTTACTCCCACATTATTGCCTATGTCCCTAATTCTGTAGTCAAAGATATTCTTCCACAGGATGGGCTAGATGGAAGAAGAGGAAAGTGGATTGCCACTATCCTTGAGTATGACATAGAGATTAAACCAACCAAGCTCATAAAAGGACAAGGTTTAGCCAGACTGATGGCTGAATCCAATTGCAATGCTTTAGATATAAATTTTATTGCTCAGGTTGATGACCAGGAAGAGAGGGTGACTCCATCAATCAGTGAAGCCTTTCTAGACTCACCAAGGTACTCAAATACTATTTTTGTACTTACAAAATTACAAGCTCCTCCTGGATTAACTAGAACTAAAGCTAGATTCATCAAACTTAAATCAATGAGATATTGTATTCCAGATAATGTGCTTTATTTGAAAGAACAAAGTGGAATTTTACTTAACTGTTTACTGAAATCAAAAGCTGACAAAATTCTTGGAGAATTTCATGCAGGTGACTGTGGAGGACACTTATACTGGAAAATTACAGCAGATAATATTCTTAGAGCTGGTTTCTACAGGCCTAATTTATTTACTGATGTGAAAAAATTTGTTACCTCATGTCACAAATGTCAGATTTTTGAAGGAAAAAAGAAATTGTTACCTTTACCCCTGAAACCTATTTCTACTGAGATGCCATTTCAACAATGGGGTTTAGACTTCATTGGAGAAATTCACCTTCCATCCTCTGGCCAACACAAGTGGATTTTGACTGCCACAAATTATTTTACTAAGTGGATTGAAGCCATTCCAACCAGACAAGCCACTGACTTAGTCATTATATCTTTCCTAGAAAACAACATTTTATCTAGATTTGGATGCCTGTAGAAAATTATTATTGATAATACAGTTGCATTTAAATCCAATAAAATTATTTCCTTATGTCACAAGTACCATATAACCCTAGGCCACTCTACTTCTTATTACCCTCAAGGTAATGGCCTAGTTGAATCTTCAAATAAAAGCCTTGTGAATATCATAAAAAAACTACTTGAAGAAAATAAGAAAACTTGGAATAAAAATTTAGTCTATGCCTTATGGGTAGATAGAATTACTACCAAGAAGTCAATTGGAACATCTCCTTACCAGATTGTATATGGGATGGATGAAAATTTCCCATCATCTTTAGGTGTTCCGGTAATGAAAATTATCCAAGAATCACAAGTAGAACTTAATGATATACAAAGAAGGTTAAATCAAACTATTCATCTGCAACAGACTAGGGAGGAAGTCTATGAAAAATCTCAAGTCATTCAAGAGAAAATGAAGAAATTTTTTGATAAAAGAAGTAAATAAGATGACTTTGCCATTGGAGATAAAGTGTTAAAATGGGATTCCAAGAGAGAAGATAAAGGGAAACATGGAAAGTTTGAATTTCTATGGAAAGGGCCTTATGTCATTTATGGATATAGGGGTAAAAATGCTTTCTTCATCAAAGACTTGGATGGAGCAGATACTCAAGATGGACCAGTTAATGGTAGAATGCTCAAACATTATTATTCATCTGAGTTAACCAATAGTTAGTCCCAGTTATTTTTACATCATTGTAAATATTCATTGCAAGTGTGTAGATTGGATTGGATATTTTTCTTCTCAAAAGTTGAAGCTCAGAGTGAAGGCCCTAAGATTTGAAGAGTAAAATGTCATAAATTTGAGTTGTTTCAGAAATCAGAAGACAGTTACTAGATCATCAAGGTCAAAATTGAAGGCTACTAGTCTTAGAGTTCTTGACATTTCACCAGGAAATGCCATCCCCATGTGAAGTCATTGTTAGGGTCCTATAAGTATAGGATTCATAATTTGGAATTGACTGATGATAGTCTTGTAAAATATGTACATACCTTTCTTTCTGCAAGTTGTTTTCCCATATTTTGTAAAAAATAAAAAATCAAAAAATCAAAAAAAGGGTAAAAGTCCTAAAAGAAAGATCAAAGGACATAGAAAAAATATAAACCCAAAAAGAAAAGAAATAAAACATGAAAGTGTGCAAGTCCAAATGCCACTACTTTTTACTTTGTTACTGACGATTATGGTAGAGTGTCAATAAATGCCATAATCCATGATGAGTTGAACTGCTTAATCTTGACTTGTTATATTTCAATTTTATTGTCGTAGAATAAGTGAATAAAGATTAGCCAAACAATTTAATCCTAACTAATTAGTAGATAGGTAGAGAATAAAGAGGAGCAATCAGTTTAATCTGAGCCCTCAGATGATATAAGGTAGATTTAGATAGTTTGTATTCCTTTCAAAATAATAAAATGTTTCAAGGTTGCTAGCTCAAATGCACCTGCAAAATGGAAGAAAAAATGTTAGTTTAAAGTTGGGTAGGTAGAAAAAGGTGGGATATCATTGTAATATTTGTTACCAAGAAAAAATAACTAATTTCCACTCCCTTATAGTGATTCTACATTCTAAACTTCCAGTCAAAGAGGCTCATAGCATTTCTTTGACTTCTGTTGGGACCGAACCCAAGGCTTAATGACTGTTAAGTTAAAAGTGTTGAATGTCTACATTAATCCCTAATTATCATCATTTACCCTACATTCATCCATTTACACTTCAATTTCATAAGTAAAGAGGTTTTTACTTAATGAAAAAGAAAATCCCCTTTTGATTAATCTCCCTCATTCATAAAAACATAAAAATTCTCCGAAAATATTATATTCTAGGTCAAAGTGGTCAAAATTATAAATGATAAAGCTTTTCTTTTTACATTATCACTTTACTTAGTCATACAATTATATTTTGGTGTTTTTCATTGTCCTTGGTCATATTAATTTCTAATTTATTTATTAAATCCCTATAATCAAACCTTATCCTATTATTATAACCCCTTTTATCTATTTATCCCTGAAAACCCACTATTATAAGCTTTTTGCCAAAGTTAATTATCCACATGTTTAAATAAAAAACCCCAATTATACCCCCTTTGGCATAAAACTAACATTATGTAAATAATCCTGCCCCTTATAGTTATTAAACCCCCCATGGTTTAAAAACTATATAATAAAATAAAACATATATGAACTGCTCGGATGTATTCTATACATTTGCAAAATTAAAAATATTATCCAGCAGTTTACACTTTATCCTAAGTTTTTATAAAGGTTCACTCGCACCTTTGTAAAACATTTGCCATCCATTTCAACCGCACAACATTAACCCATAGTTAAAAAACCCGCCTCACGCGCATCCCTCCCATTTACTTACCTTATATATGAAATTCGTTTTATATATATACAAACCCTTTTTAAACCATATTACCGCATATAAAAATTACCCTTTGGATATAAAACCTTGGATATAAGTTCATATAATATGAAGGTTTTATTTCATTAATCCATTGCCTATCGCATAAAGTCACCCCGGGTCCCACCCTACTTTTCAACCGCAACTCTTGAAATGATCCTAACCGTTCGCTCCTGTCCCAATGATCCAACGGCTGATGATAGATTTCGCACTCATAACATAATCGTTTTCCAAACGCCCAATCGAGCACGAAATGGGTGGTTTTCCCATTTCTGCCTCCTATGACGTGTCACATTTTGATTTCGTCATGTTCATTTTTCCAAAAACCATTTACTACCCAAAGTCAGCGTGAAATCCACCTGTGTTTTTTCGTGCTCACAAACAGAAAACCGCTCCTGCCATCAGATTTGATCCGCATTTATTACGTTTTTTTTAAATATTTATATCAAAGGTTAAAACCTTTGTTATGATATTTATTAAGCTTTATTTGTTCATTCCCAACTGTGAAAAGACGCCCGATTGTGAAAACAATCCTTTACTCAAATTGTTGACTTATACCCAGAGAAAAACCCGAATTCAACCGATGATCCCTTGATTGAAGGCCATTTAAAGCCATTATCTACATCAACGATCCAGACCGATCTGCAGGAACCACCAAAGCTTCAGAAACCTTCTTAAAGTATCAAAATACCTGTGAATCAGTTATTTTCCCAAATTTAGCCTGCAAAATTCACCGTTTAAACCTCCAATTTGAACCAATTAAAGTTATAAATAGTGAATTTGTCCATCCTAGTGTCTCCGAAACCTTGAAAAAATAGGGCAAACCCTCGCAATGTTTTCCCAGAAATTGTTGTTTACAGAAAACCTCATTTTAAAGCCAAATTCTTAGTCCAAAACCCCTGAAAGATAAATTCCATTGTTCAAAAAGGTTTTCTAAACCTACAGAATACCTAAAAAACCCCTTTTACAATCACATTCATTTTAAAAAACCCGTGTTTTCTCTCTCAAACCTGTTGCTTGTGTCCCAAATTCCTAATTGAGCACTGAAGTGCCAATTATAATCATCTTTACCTATAAGATTGCTTGAATACCCTTTGTTTCAACAAATTAACTATTGCAAACTATGTAATCTTGCTTTAGTTATCTCAAAATGATAAAGAAGCAAATGACACCTAAAGCTGGAGGATCCAAACCTGTTAAACCTGGAGGATCCAAACCTCACAAGTCTGAAGTAGCAAAAGCCACAAAATCTACTCCTGCTATCACTACAAAGACCATTGTGACTGTTAATCCTCTTCAGCCACTAGTGTCCAATGAAGAAATTATCCCTTTAATTGATTTGGATTATAAAATTGCAGACCCTCTAGTAAAATTCAATCTATTAGAAGTTCACAATTGATGTTATGAGAAGTTTCTAGATAAAGAAGACATGCCTGTCTAGGATACAAATTTACCTAAGTATGTAATCCCATTAACACACCCTGGTCAAAACCTAATAAGACTGTGTCAAAAGTACTATGTTCCAGACCAAAGATCAATTGTTAATACCGACAGGGAAATTCTTTTTTCTATCACTGCAGAGTCTATCAATGAAATGTTGCAGTTACAGTTTGACCCTAGGGTAGTCCCCTTATCTATTGAAGCATTAACTCAGTTATATTTGGGATTATATTTCCCTAAAAGATTTATGATTTTTCAGAACTTTATGCCAGCTCATGTGGACATTCCAAAGCTGAACCCTCCCTATTCCACTTCCAAGTTTCTAGAGGGTTCTAGGCATGTAATTTCAATGTTATCCTTCATATAATGATACTTCACTGATGAGTTTATTGATGAGTCCATCCTTGGATTTTTATCCACTTTATCTCTCGGTGAGCCTCCTGTTGTGATCTTTGACTTTTCCAGGTTTATAGCTGATTCCATACACCATCAATTGACAAAGTTACCCACTGAAGGGGTATTCAAGTATTCTTCCTATTTATTTCATTTGTTCTTATTCTCACAATCTGATCACTTTCCAATAGCATTACTGAAAATGAATGTAGAGGGCCAGCCTCTATACGTTGTCTTTTGGACATCACTCTTGAAAAAAGAAGGAAGTGAATACAGCTACACAGATTTTACAAATTTGTTCATTAGGCTAACTATAAATTTGCTACATAAATTAGAACAGCCTAGGGTAAGTGAAGAAATGAAAAGGATATTACAACTGTCAGATAAATGCAAAATGGGAGATTGGTACTTGAATGAGAAACACACTGAATTAAGAATCTTTGGAACCAATCTGCTTCCATAGAAATAACCTGAATTTTTAACTATAAGAGTCTTTGATTTAGAGTATTTGAGATAGGTTTTGAATGCTGATGCCATCAATTTCATGGCTTCTAAAAATAAGACCCAATTTAGAATAAAAAATCAAATTGGCCCTTTCATAGTGAATAATAGAGATGTTGATAAAGAGATACAAAAAATATTGTCATAACTGAAATTTCAAGTGAGTTTCCCTTGGAATTATGACTCCCAAGGTCTTTTAAGCAGTATAAGGGTTAAGTGTAAACTACCTCCTTTTATACATGAGACAAAACCTGATATTGAAAATTTTTCTAATAAAACAGAATGGGAAGAAAATACATTGGTAGATTCAACTACAAATACATAACCAACAGAAAAAATGGATACCACACTTGTTGTGGTAACTTCTAAATAGCCAGAGTCTTCAAACAAAAGAAGCAGAGATGAGGGAGCCTACACAGTAGAAACTACTTCAGATACTAAGTTCAAGCTAATCTACAATAAAAGGCTAAAATTTGGCTCCATATGGAAAGAAAAACTTATTGAGGTTGAAGATGAACCAGAAGTCAGCAATGATGAGGCCACTGTAATAATTAAGGAGACTTTGACAAAGATTGAAAAAGAACAAGCAATAGCCAAAGAAAAGGAGACCCAAATGATTGAACAACAGGTTAATATAGAAGCTTCTTCTTCTCAAACAGCAAAATAAAAAGATTTGGACATCAAAGAAATATATAAGAAGATCAAACAAAGAAATGAGGAAATCAAAAGTGAGAATTATTCTCAATTTCTCAAAAAGAAGCCAGGAAATCGGAACAGGTTGCTTACAGCATTTGATTACTCCTCCAATAAAATGATCATGTCCTATTTACAATGAACTACTTCAACTCCAAAAATAGTGGCTGACTACAAAAAGGTTGAATTTGAAGTAGATACTAAAAATGTGCATGAATTGGATCAAATAGAATTCCATAGACATAGCTATGATATGATATATTCTACTGTGGTGACAAAAGCTATGAGTGTGACAAATTTGTAGAATACCATTATCAACCTGCAAGAACAAATGAAACTTGACAAAGGCTCTTTATATGCCAAATATACAAGCTACTGAAGTATTGGTCAAGAAGAAAAATGATGATATTGCTGCTTTAAGGAAACAGTTAAAATTTCCTCAAAGTGAGCACCCACAAAGTAAGGAGATACTTCAAGAACATAAATAAAAATAGGATATGATGTAGTTGATCATAAAGCTAACTACCCAAATCAAAGATATGGAACGTCAAATGGATATACTTATGAAAGAAAAAGAAACTATGAAGGAAACTGATACTTCCACCATTCCTACAGTCATACCTATTATTACTGCTATTGTTCCTTCTACACTGGGAGAAAAGTTAGCACCAAAAGAGCCACTAACAACTGCAGTGTCAGTGCAATCAGCTACTACCTTCAATACAGAATCTTCAACATCACAGGTACAATAGACCAATGATGCAGGGAAAATAGTCAAAGAAATGGAGGAAATGTCTCTGAAAAATAATGAAATTAACAGTTTGAATAAAATGATTCAGAATATGGAAGTATCTAACAAAACAACATTGATTAATGCCAACATGAATTATGAGCAAAGAGACAAAAGACTTGAAGAGCAAGTCACAAGCCTTCAAAAGGATTTGAGTTTTTTTGCACAAATTTCTTACATAAGAAATCACCTATGGACCAATATAATTGAGGCTATACATCTTCAGTGGCCATCAATCCGGATTATATATGAATAGAGAGGCCTCCTTCTAGCAGCTCAATTTGAAATACAAAAGACAGTAGAAGAATTAGTAGATAAACCAACACACACATTAAAGCTAATCACTTTCTTATATAGTAAAAACAGGACAGAGCTAGAAGAATTGAAGATACAAGATAGAACATAGACTATATTGCAAATCAAGAAAGTATTGAGAAAGAAAACCCTGATGAATAATTTGAAAGAAAAATGTGATGCCATGAATTTTTCTATTACCAAGTTTTTAGCAAAGTACACTATGCTAAGACAAGCTGGAATACCAGATATCCATGTCTTCAATGACAAGTTAATGGACCAGAAGGAATATGACAAAAAGATAAGGGATCATGCCAAAGAACAGATCAAGAAGCCACTACCACAAGGCTCTCCAGCAGGGAAAGTTGTTCGTCAATATATTGAAGACTTATTTTTCCTTCAAAATGAAATTAAACATTTGTTTGTCATCAAACCAAATTTTGCTAAATACACTAATGCAGATGAGAACTACAGAAAGTTGAAAAGTATGAAGATACCAAGTGCTAAACAGTGGCAGGTGTTTACATATATGTTGTAGCAGCAAAAAAGCAAAACAGTGAAAGAGAGTGCAGGTGAAACAGTCAGTCTGAGGAGGAAATAATAAAAAAATTATTTTATTTTGATTTTTTACTGCTGAGAAGTCTCTTTTTACAGTAGTTAAAGCTTAAAATATCAGTTAAAAAAGTATCAGAGTGAAAGGACAGAGTCAAAGTGTATCAGAGAGAAAAACAACAGGCAGCTGATTTTGACTGCTGTAATTTCCCTTTTTACAGTAGTAAAATGATAAATAGAAAACATGAAAGAGTATCAGGGATGAATTACAATGTTAAAGAGTATAAGTGGAAAGAGTATCAGTTAAGTCATCTTCCAAAAAGATATTTTCAAAATTCCAACAAGCATGGACAACTATTCAACAAACAGTTTTTGTTAGATAATGTTAGTTCTATATTTTCTAGATAAGAAGAGAGCTAGCTAAATTTGTCAAGTAGTTGTCCCTTTTAATGTGTAAAGATATTTTATATTTCCTAGAGTTATTCCTAGATCTCTCTAGGATATTTGTAATAAACATTTGTATAAATACTTCAGTTTGTGAAGTGTTTAGTGTGAATAAAATTGCTAACGTTACTATAGATTTTTGCTGATACATTGGAGGCCTACATGTGTTGATTTCTAAAATAGCATATAGGAAAAAGCTAATTGGATATCATAATTCAGGATTCTCGTGATAAGTTAAAGAGTAAAGTGCATCTATCTTGTCATTGTTTATTTTATGAAGTTCCATTCATTTCATTATGTGTTTGTTCTTTCTTAATGAGTAACTAGGAATATTACTTTAGGATTAGCTTATAGCTCCCTGACTTAACTAAGTTACCATTTAAATGTTTTCAACTGGTTTCCGATGTTAGGAATTCTTAACTTCTCCTACTCTCATTTGACTTCTTCCTCCTTCCTCTATTGTCCGGATCAAAGGATCCTTCATTTCCCTTTGTCCCGACTTCACTGTTTCATTAAAAACCTTTTACCAAAGCTATGAGGGTTATCTATCTTGCCTTGAATACATTTGCATCCTTTTGGCCTTGCCTTCTGGTACTACTATCTAGACTTAGACTCCATTAGCCCAATGGTCAAGTAGATTCCTCCCTAGTTTATATTTAAGTGATTTTTTCCCACCAAACAAATTCAAAACCAAAACCAATTGAACTATCATAACTAGCCTAAAATATTAAACAAAGATAAAGTTGAATAATAAAGAGAGAGCCCTCTCTAAAATTTAGGAAGGATAGATCCTAAATTTCCAAAGTAGGTTTGTGGTTACCCCTAGTTTTTTTAAACTAAAAATCAAAAGTCCACAATCTTGAGAAATTACTAGGGTGATAACAAGGAGGATTGTTGGTGAAGAACATACTCATGTAAATAATGTTTCATTTTCTAATTGTGTGTATTCTTTTACCATGTATATGAAGGCCATAACTCCAAGAAGGAGTGTTGTACCTTATAAACTTGATGGCCAACTTTGAGCCACAAAAATTTCTGAACATGAACACTCCCTTGGAGATCAAAGGGAGATTTTGTTTCATTATGGGTGCATTCCTAAGGCACCAAACATATCTCATAGTTTCAGCCATGGTGAGATAACCTAGACATCAAGTAAGTGGTGGGGAAACCACCTACCACACCTTGATCTAATGCAGTCAAGAGATGCACTACACTGGTTCCACATGTCGGACTATGACCAACCTCCATATGCACAAATTTCTGTTTGTATGTATGTAGTTTTCATCCCATACATTGATGATATACGTGTACTCTTTATGAGGATGTATGGAGGGAGGATGGAAGGTATGTATGTGCCCAATGGGATGGAGATTCTCCATGTACCTTATGCTACATGTTTCAGGGATAACATTGGGCAAATCATGTTTGTTTCATTTGAACTATTGTCTCCTTATGGGATGGACTATTTGCATATCATAAGATCTTTGGAGGAGAAATTCATGGAGGGATGGATTGGTGAACACTTAGCTTATGGAGGAATCTTATCACATGTTGGTGTCACCAATGGAGGAGGACAAGAGTTAAATCACTCACCTTATTAGTTGCTTAAGGACAAGCAACATTTGGGAGGGGAGGACTGTGATATTCCCAATTAGTCCTAAGCTAATTGGAATATTCATTTTTGTTTTATTACTTTTTTTGTAGAATAAAAGAGAAAAGGAGGTCCATAATACTCCTTAATAATTAATAAATTAATGAAAAATGTAAAAAGGCTAAATCTTGGCTGTTAAATCAAGCACCCTTAGGTGTGAAAGGGGCTGGACATTTTGACTGGGTCAACCTTGATGAAATCTACAACGTTGTCATGGAGGAGTGGCCATCAATGAGGCACAACACAATTTTAGATGGAGATGCCTTGTGTGAAATAAGTGATCTCATTGGAAGTGGTTTACTGTTTGAAAGCTAATAACTTATAAAAGGAAGAGGATGGCAACATTAGAAGGTTGTTGATGATATGATATTTTCTGAATATATTTTCTATTTAGACATATATCTTTTGTCGTTTAGTTGAAAATGAATGATGTTTAGCATTGGGTGTTCCTGATCGGGAATCCCACCTCTTCCCATTAAGTAGCTCTTGGGAGAGTTTGTATTGCATAGTCCACTATCTAGCTAAAGGCCAAGCTTCTTCTTTTAACTACAACGTAGATCCTGTTGAGGGTTTGGTTTTCTCTACAAGCTGTAGCAAGTGGAGGCTAGATCTTTCAGATCTAGGCCATCTCAGTGCTCCTTTTCAATGGAGGAGACTTCTACTTCATTGGGAGGAGATTATTGGAGGACTTGAGCTTCATTTTCATATCTTGGCAGCAGGGCAACCACATTTTTATCCCTACAACATAGTTTTACTTCTAGATCCACATTATTCCTGTAGGTGTAGCTGCAGTGTGTTTTGGCACACCATTTGGAGAGTTGGTTTTCAAGTGTTGGGGATTTTCCCATCAATTTGGAGATCTATTGGAGGAGATCATCTTATCGTTCATATCAGATCAGATCCACTTTCTAGATCTGAATTTTTTAGTAGATATGTAAACTTAGATCTGAGATCTATGGATTGTACATGGTGTTTTGCTAAAAACCCCAAGGGGGATTATTAGAGGAGCCTATATAGTGTATGGATCTGTTATAGATCTGAATTTTCATGCACTTATCTACTCTAGATCTAATGAGTAATATATAGTTGTTGCATACCAATAAAATAATGTTTTAATCCTTTTTCCAGTCTATATATATGGTTGCAACACCTCTTTATGAGGATTTTCTTTCATTAGAGAATTGTATTTCTTGTTATGCACCTTATGGGCCAACATTTACATATGTTTTGCTGCTGTAAATACATTTGAATTGTCTCCATATTGGCCTCCTACTTTATCTCTGATGATCTGTGTTATATTTTTGCCATTATACATTATATTGTTGCATTCCCCATTTGGGAATATAATAGGAGAGGCCTGTAGCCGTCACATCTCTTCTCAACGATACACTACCAGTGCCCTCGCCCACTCATTTTCATTATGTCTCATTGTAACATAGTTCAAAGGATTGTAGCCACCACATATCTTCTCAAAGATAAGACTACCATCACCCTAGCTATTTATTTAAATTATTTCTATAAGCATGTTTCAGTCATTTGATTTTTGTAAAAGGAAGCATTATTTCCACTGAATCTCTGTGTTTATGGTTATATTTGTATTATGTTCCATTCTTGCATAAATCTAGATCAGTGGTATCAAAGTGGTTTGCTATTTCTATATTTTTCTTTGCATGTTCCCAATGCGGTCAGGGTATAAGGTGTTTGGGATCAGTCTAGTTGAACCATTGCAAGATCAGCCTCGCAAACCCCGACGATCCTCGATGGTGGAAGGAAAGAAAGACGAGGGAGCAGGAGATCCTATCAAAATCTTGCTCGAGGAGGCCTTTGAGAAATAGAGAAACATGATGATGGATAAATTTTCCCAGATCCTTCAATGGCGGCCCATCGGTGGCATATCTACATGTATCACATCCACCAACAGGTCCACGACATCCTAGATAAATCAAATACCAATTTTACTAGAACTTGTCTCTCATGGAGGAAATTAGTGCAATAGGGACCATTACTTCCTAAGGAGGGAGAAATGGTCCAGGTGGATATCGGTTGCCACCCACCTATTCTATTTGGACCCACACCATCAATTCTTGTAGGTTTTTACTTTCAGCACAACTTACTATTTTTAGTAGGTTTTTGGGTCCTGCACTCCTGGAGCCGTTTTGGGGCCCTAATGATCTAGTTGGATATTGGTGGCCACCCACCTATTCCATTTGAACCCCCACCATCGGTTCTTTCAATAGTTTAGTTTCAACACAACTTACTATTTTTAGTAGTTTTTCGGGTCTTGAAATTTTGGAGCCATTTTGAGGCCCTGAACATCGTTTTTTGGGGAAACCGAGAGCAACATGGGTCTATAGACTGATGTTTCTCACTCAAAAGTTGTAGTCCTCAGATCGATATTTCTAACAAGGTATTGAGCGCATCAAACATAGATCATATGCCAAAGTTACATCCTCGAGAAGTTGAAACACCAATTTACCCAAACGAGACCCACAGTTTTGGCGCTTCATCTCCTAGGGTTAGGTTTTTGGATGTTTAGGGTTTTCCATTGTTTCTAAACAATAAATAGGTCTTCGAGCCTCATTGTAACACAGTGGAGATACCTATGGCTGTCACATCTCTTCTCAGAGATATGCTACCAATGCCCTCGCCCGCTCATTTCCATTATATCTCATTATAACACAGTTCAGAGGCCTATAGCTACCACATCTCTTCTTAGAGATAAGCCTACCAGTGCCCTAGCTGTTTATTTTTTTTATGTCTATAAGAATATTTCAGTCATTTAATTTTAATGAAAGGAAGAATTATTTCAATTGCATCTCTGTGTTTTTGGTTATATGTGTATTCTGTCTCATTCCTGCATAAATCTGGATCATCTGCATTGCGCCGCAATCGAGTGACAAGATCTCTTCGTTGAATATCAATATAGGTACATGAATTGTCATATTATGATTGTTTAACTAATGTGAACATGTTTTTAGGAGAAATTGAAAGAACTGTTCCAGAAGGATAGATATTCTAGGCACTGGATATAACATTACTCTCTACTCCAGCTCGATGGTGGGAGAATCACAAAGGAAACTTGGTAAATTGGGAATAATGCACTTGAATGATGAGGATACACTTTGAGTGTCCAACTACCAAAATGGAAGAGATTTATTCCGAAAAGGGTGATCCACGCAAACATCTGGCTAAATTGATTGAGGTATGGGGCATAGTCCCGAGAACAAAATGGGTACACATGTTCATTTACACATTGGGGAAGGCACCTACTGATTGGTACCTAGAAACATAGTTGCGTGGAGGAACCAATGAGTGGTTTGTGATGACCAAAAGTTTCATTTTAACCTTCAACTTTGAAAGTGGGTTTGATTTCTTCAGTAAAGCATTGCAGGTATTCAGTAGGTTATCTTTGATACAAGCAAACTAGAGGTAGAGTGCCCCTCACTAGCATGGGATGTGCGTATGAGGGAAATTGTCAATTGTAGAAATATAAGACTTGAAGAAAGTGAAGAAGATCCAAGGAATATCACAATCCCCGAGTCGGAAGGAAAACACGTAGTTGTTGGGCCTTCCATTATGTTGCTAGATGTCACGAAGCCTTTGAATATGTGACAAGTTAAGATTGGAACAGAAGAACAACTGAAATTGGAAAATATTGAAGATTACTGGGATGATGATACAATGGGAAAGGTTGTTGAGCTGCTGATTGAGTATCAAAGCCTCTTTCCTAACAATTTCTCTAATTTGAAAGGGATTATTGGAGAGCTTGGGGTCATGAAGATCACTTTGAAACTGGATGCGTGACTTGTGAAGTAGCACCCATATAGATTGAACCCAAAATACAAGAAGAAATTCAAGGAAGATTTGGATAAAATGGTTGCTACAGGAATTATAGAACCAGTGGAAGAGTCTTATTGGGTGAGTCCAATGGAAGTGCAAGATAAGAAGACTAAAGGAGAAATAAGGATTTGTGTGGACCTTTGCAAATTGAATGATGCCTGCATTCATGATCCATTTCCAACCCCATTTTCAAATGAGATCTTGGAAAATGTAGGAGGACATCAAGCTTATTCATTTACAGATGGGTTCTCAAGATATCATCAGATCAGAATTGTGTCAGAGGATAGAAGTAAGACAACCTTTGCAATAGAATGGGGATAATTTCAATATATAGTCATGCCATTTGGATTGAAGAATGTGCATGCTATATTCTCGCGCGTCATAGTTGCTTCATTGAAGGAATATATCGACAAGTTCTTTGAAGTCTACTTTGATGATTGAACTGTATCTGGGTTGTTAAAAAAAATGTATCAGGTATGTGCCTAATGCTAGATAGTTGTAGGGAGTATCAAACCTCACCTAATTTAAAGAAGTGCATGTTTTTTGTCCCATTCGAGATATTTCTGGGTCATATTGTCTACCAGCAATGATTGATGGTAGATCGCATGAAGATCACAGTGACTGTTAATATATAAGTTCCTGCTAATGTCAAACAGCTGTGCTCAATTTTGGGGCATATAGGATATTATCGAAAGTTCATTCAAGGTTATGCACTGATCACTACAGCCATGGGAAAAATGCTCAAGAAGGATGCGTCATTATGTTGGGATGAATAATTTCAGAAGAGTTTCGAATTAATGAAGGAGAATATGGTCACTGCGCCCATATTGGTCTTCCAGATTGGTCAAAGGTATTTCATGTGCATGTTGATGCCTCCTGCATCGTGCTCAGAGCTATTTTGGCTTATCTAGGAGCTAGAGAGATTGATCACCATATTTAATTTTCAAGTAGGAAGCCATCAAGAACGGAGCACAATTATTCAACCACAGACAGAAGGATCAGTGATGGTTTATGCACTGTAGAAATTCTACCACTACCTATTAGGAGGACACTTCAATATGTTTACTACCCACTCTCCTTTGAAGTAATTGGTCAATAAGCCTGTGTTGGGGGGGAAGATATGCAGGTCGTTTTTTTTGTTCCAAGAGTATGATTTTGAAGTTATTGTGAAGACAAGAAGACTGAATGTTGGGTCGGACCATCTGTCGCACATTGAGAATGGAGAAGAGTCGACTAGCTTGGAAGATGGGTTACCCGATGCGCAATTATTTTCTATAAAGGTGGTTGGTGATAATTTCCCTGATATCATTCATTTATTGACTACTGTATGTGCACCCGAGAAGTATACATTGCAACAGACAAGGGATCTTGTTGCGTTTGCATATGACTTTATTCTCATTGCTAGTGAGCTGCATAATATGGGTGCATATGAGATGTTGCGAAGATATGTATTAGAATTTGAGAGTTGGGATATCTTAGTGGAAGCTCATGGAGGGGTTATTAGAGGTCACTATGCAGGGAAATCCACTGTGCAGAATATTTTGCGAGCTAGTTTATGGTGGCCATGTTGGACAATGATGCATATGCACATTTCCACGCATGCGAGGTATGTCAAAGGACCAGAAATCCATCGCGCAGAGATGAGATGCCCTTGCACCCACATATGGCACTACAAGTGTTTGATAAATGGGCCATTGATTTTTTTGGACCTATTGACCCTCCAGATAAGAAGACAGGTACACATTATATAATCAAGGAGACAGATTATGTAACCAGATGGGTTGAAGCTAAGCTCGTGAAGGATTGTAGTGCAGACGCAGTTTTGAACTTAATTTTTGAGAACATATTGACTCGGTTTTAATTCCCTAAGATTTTGATGAGTGATCGAGGTACATACTTTCTAAATGAAACTATTGAAGCTCTGATAGAAGAATTCCAGATTCATCATCAGATGAACACTACATATCACCCACATGTGAATGGTGCGATAGAAGCTTTCAATAAGATATTGGAGATTGTGCTCACTAATATTTTCCATGCTAACCAGAATGATTGGGTTGTGAACGTATGTGTGGTTCTTTGGGCATATAGAACGACGTGCAAGAGGTTGATAGGAAAGACACAGTTCCAAATGGTTTATGGGCAAGAAGCTATGGTGCCAATGGCGCACATTGTTCCAAGTTTGTGCATTGCATCATTCAAAAATATGGTCGAGCAGGACATTATGGAAGAACAGTTGTCATAGTTAGTCAGGGTCAAAGAGGATCACGTTATTGAAAACTTCCATCAGCAAGTTTAGAAGGTGCACAAAAAGGCATGGCATGATAGTGCATATTAGATAGAAATTTTTTAAGGAAGAAGGTTTGATATTATTGTATGAAATCAAGTTTGCACACAACCCACAGAAGTTCAATATACATTGGCTAGGACCATATATAATTAAGGATATCAGTGATGGAGGTGAGGTGTGCTTGGACACATTGAGTGGAGAAAATATTCCTGGGTATGTCAACGGAAGCCGATTGAAGCCATACATGGATGAAATTCTCCCTCCGCGCACCAAATGAGTATATGGCCAGAGTATTGGACCTGCACAGAAGGGATGACAGACGCGCAGACAGGTGCAACGCTTGCATGGTAGCTCCGCTAAGAGGTTGACTGGGTCCAAGAAGTGCCAGAATACAACCATTGGAACAGTAAATATGGACAATACAAGATTCTTACCATTTCGAGGAGCATATAAGTTTCATTTAGTGAGGATGTTATGTCATATTTGGAGCCATTTTATCTTTTATTGAGCTACCTTAATGCGCAAGGACTGTTTAAGATGTTTCTAAGCTATAAATATGACCAAAGGGGTCGCCTTAGATCCATTTTCCTTCTGTGTGATTTTTTTGAATTGAGCTTTATGATTTCTATTCTCTATCTACAGTCTATGTATGGCCTTGATCCATTTTTTGAGGAGGAGATGCACAATAGAAGTTTAGGCCATGTAATCCCACCCACTATGTCAACCACCAGACTAGGAGAGGAATCCGTTGTGCAGGCCGCTCAGTCCTGTGCACTATCTAAAACTGAGGGACAAACCTTAAAGTACTAGAAATATCCGAGAGAGAAGACCCCTAATTTGTGCTCCACTATGGCTAAGCACAAAAATAAGCCCATGGCAGAGTTTCCAGAGACCATAACCGAGGAAAGTGTGGTGGAGATTGATAACCCTATCTTTCGGTTGCCTGCCTATGTCGCATCACACAAGGCCTCGATGAATATCCCGAAGGATATCGACATAGTGTGTTCTTATATCAATATGCCATAAATGTCATAGAATGTCCCGATGGAAGGCAATATGTTTTCTAAAGTTCTGATGCTGAAAATGGAGGACTGGGACCTTATAGATCAAGAAAAATTTCTAGAGATCGAGCCCCAGAGGTACTTAGAATAGCTTCCTTATGAGGGAGGAATTGTGTGCGTTGAGCTGAAGTGCCAGTTGTTGGGCTTGCATAAAGCAGGGTTGCTAAGTTTTCTACAAATTCCACACTTTGAGCATAACCTAATCAAAAATATCTATGTGTTGTAGTTGCTCACACTAATCCATGATGATTATTGATGGCTCGAGGAGTGCATACCAATTGATGTCGCACTAATCCATCGAATCACCGACTCGCCTGACCAAGGCACAAACCCTGTGGAAAATTTTAGAGGCAAAGGCCAAGAAAAGAAGGATGCTTAGAAAATTAATAATGGTTATTAGGTCACACGCCACAGTCACAAGTTTATTGTCAGTGATATTAATGACCTTGTTGTACGATTTGGAACTCTCATCCTACCTGGAAGAATGATGAAGAAGTGCAGACTGAAGGAAGTCCTAGCCCATTTTATTTCGCTCGATGGACAATGCGAGAAGGGTGTGCAATACAATTGAGCCTAGTACCTCTGTAAATAATTCCTAGAAAATGTGTGCGAGGCATAAGAAGATGGGAAGCGCTTTTATTACGCCTAGTTGTTTCTCCTTATAGAATTGATCAGCTGGAAGATTTCAAAAGAAACATAGTTTCCTAACATTGATTTTGATATGTGCATAGCCGGATGCTACGCCACACTTTGGAACTCCATAACCTCAATGCACATCACCAAAAACAAGATATTTTGGGTCCTTTTTGACTTAGTGTTGTGTCATGCCATCTATTCCAAGCCATGGTTTTCCCAAAATTTATATGATCAATACAAACTAATCGCAGACTTCAAAGCAATGTTCCATAATATACATATCCACCCGAAGGACGTTGTTGAGGGCGTTTGGTATCGGTTGTCGTATCTTGTTACAAAATATGACTTAGTGCACATCACGACATAGTGGCTTCCACCTTGGTTGGAGTCGCGCACCACGGGAGGTGCATCCTTGTCAATTCCAAAGACTCCAACAAATCCTAGAACATGTATGCAACCAACGGGTAAAGACATTGGAACAAAGGCCTCATCGACCACAACCAGTAAGACCATCGATCTAGAGGAAGAGACCATGCTTAAAAATAATGGTGAAGGTACCAAGGAGTCTAAGGCTCAGACTGCAAAGAAGCCGACGACACAAACCGCCAAGGGGACGAAGTGTGGCTCCTAAGCAACGAGAAGTCCATGGAAAAGGCGAAAAATGGTCCAAAGTAGCTGTTGAAGAAGACCTCACTCTGACAGAGGACGATTTCAATGAAATTGAAAATACCATGATGTTCATGACTAAAGATATGAGGAAAAATATGGAGGCGTAGTACAAAGCTACACTAGAAGGATTAAAAACTAGAATACAAGAGCCTAAAATGTAGGTGAGCCTAATCCAAGCGAGCCAACACCAACCAAGTGTGCCTTCCACCAATGCGTAGATGATCAACATCGTATTTCCGTCACTCGGGGATAACCACCTCATTCAGATCCCTGCGCCTACCATAAAGGTAGATTCGTCGACTCTGCACACGACTCTCTGAGCCTATGGAGAGATCAATGTTGATCTAGATGTGCTTCTCATAGGAAAGCTCCACATGATCCAACACATGATTCTGGATGAGATGAGTATAGAGAGGACCAAGCCTACTGTGCTACAAGTGAGTCACAGCAGTAGGTAACCCAAATTTATCACAAAAAATACACATCAGAGGAAGAGTGTCGTGCATCAGAGGCTCAGCGTTCCACCTTGGAAGTTAAGATTGATCAAGTCTACAGTGATTTTCTAGTGGTCACTGCGTGAGTTGCACCCGCATAAAAATTGGAAGGGTTGGTCGTTGTACTAAAGGCATCAGATGATGAAGTGTGTATTTTCTAAGCAGAATTCGAACACGAAATTGCATAATTATAGCTAAATTTTCTGCCAAAAACACCACCGGAGGTTAGAGCACAGTGTGATGCAGAGGTCAAGGCAGCGACAAGCATCATATCAGCTATATTCACATATTGTAGACAATTGTTAGATGAAGCTATGGGTTTCTGCACTTCGGTTCAGAATGAACCAATGGTGCAACAGTTGCGCAATGAATTATGCATGAAAGAGCAACAATTTGCTGACATCAAGATGGCGGCACCGACATTGGCGATAGCACATCGACTTACCCACCTTCTAGAGGGCCGAGCTATTCATATAGAGAGAGAAAATTTTCCTCGCCATGAGAATTTACCAGAAGAAAGGATGTAGCCATGGGCTAAGGAAGCCTTGTATTTTTCTCAAACATTGGATGGTGCCTCGAAGATCCTTCTCTAGACCCAATGCAACATCAATATTGTAGTTGAAGGGCCGACAACTACAAATTTGGGGAATGAAGCATAGGGAGCTATTGCGCAGATTCAAAGTGGTCCTACCATTGAAGAGCTCTGTAGAAGTGCTCAAATCAAAGATGAAGGAGCCCACCCCACTATAACTTAGGACGAGTCAGGAGTTTGTGTTGGGGGCTTGTTGGAGTAGGGTCCCCTGAGGTCAATTTTGATAAATTTTTGTATCTATTTTGTTATGTGCATTGCATAGAAGATTAAAAGGGGCTTTGGGGTCAGTCAAAGTCCCTATTCAATGTAAATGGGTTTTAAGGAAAAGATATGAGTCTCAAAACATGGTTTAAAATCATGGTATATGCATGCTAATATTAGTATAAATATATATAGATTGAGTCAAGTAAAGATATCGTATGTCTGATGATGTATGTTTGCTAAATATTTCGTTCTAATCCTGTTTTTTTGGTAGAAAGCCTTCTGTTGGTTGTGTGCACGGAGACCTTATTCCTGGCTATGTAAGGACTCCAATGGCTATGTGCATGGAAGGGTAATTGGTATTGAAGGACTAAATGTATTGGAACCTTTATATCTCTTAATAAAAAAAAGATTGTTTTGGGGAAGTGGAAACTGTTATGCAATTTTCATTATTTATCTATTATTTTGTTTGAGGTTGAAATCTATTATGTGATTTGTTATATTTACTTCTCTTTATGATCAATCCATCTGGGCAAATGAATGAAGTATGTTGTGTGAAGTACATTACTAGTGAATAGATCTGATTAAGCACATTTGTTTGCTCTGCACAAATATATATACTGCATTCTGGGATAATCTACGAATAGTTAATCTATTTTTCTACTGATTTGTTAAGGCACGCACTTACATAGTACCTAATAAAATTTGTTATAAGTATGTTTAGGGCCACCACATTAAATTGTTCCTCAGGGTGTGGAAACCTAGTTCCAGCAGCCCCCCATACTACTTCGGGTGAGACTTTGATCTGCACAAGGAGTTCATGGCCGAAAGGGCCAATAGCTAGAGGGTTTGTTGGTTGCACAATAAATTCAAACCTGGGTCAGGACCCCTCAAGCCAATAGTTCCTCCCTCAACCGTTGTGTTCTGTTTTGTGACTCCTCCATTTGTTAGAAAAATGAGAAATATTGGTTTTTATAACTATTTGTGGGCAGATTAATCAAAGGAAGAGTCATTGGCCCATTAGTAATTCTCAGCATTTGGGTGCCACTAGTTCAGGGGTAAAATTCATACCCACCCAAAATATGGTGTGTTTGTTGAACTGTTTGGCATAGTTTATTTTGTTAGGCATGAAAGTTTCCCCTTGGCAGCTTATTTGACTATGTTAACATTTCAATGTTGGGTTGTGGGGCCAGCTGCCATGCCAGACAGGTTCAAACCCGACCATCCCCAAAATATATGGTGGTCAAAACCTTTGCATTGGCCATCGGCCAATATATATATATATATATATATATATATATATATATATATATATATAATTGGTGGGATTGGCAAGGGTGGTAGCTCACCACCCCATTTTTATAACTATTTTTGGGTAGATTAATCAATGGAAGAGTCATTGGCCCATTAGTAATTCTCAGCATTTGGGTTCCAGCAGGTCGGGGGTCAAATCCATACCCATCCTAAATATGAATTGGATTGTATCAATAATATAGTATATGGTTCTCTCAATTAGAGGAGTGTTCAATATACAAAAGTTGTTTTAGGAATTGTGTTGGATGATTGGAAATAAGGATATCATAAGCTACATTCCAGACACTATACAACTATTCAGTTTTCTTGTTGGATCAATATGGAGTTAAGGAATAACCCTGATTTAATGGTATTGGGTTTGTTCTTAATTTTCTTAAAGAAATTAATTCAAATATTGAAAAAGTGCAAAAAATTCCTTTAATGGATATTTCGCTATAAGAAACTCTTGCATGATGGTGGGAAATGATCACAACTAGTTTGATAATTGAGATTGAGTTAAGTATGCAATGTTATGTAAGTTTTTTGTGCCTAAAAATGGTTTGGATGTCATTCTCATGTATGAAGGTCATATTAACCCTCAGAAGCATGTCCAAGTCTGCAATGTTGTGTGCAAAAAATATAACATTAATATTAATATATGGGTGCATCGCTTCATTCAACATTGGGTACATTTACACAAGGCTCATGACATCTAAAATAAGAAATGAAAATATATATGGTTAAGTGGGATGCATTTATAGCTAAATTATGCACTGATTTTTCATTTGTAGATGAGGATGTGCATATCGTAGAAGTGTTGAAGGAAATTAAGAGTGTATTGTTTCCTAATGGAAAACCTACTGTCAAATCTGGTAGCACTATAGATTGTAAAAATCTATACGAATCACGATTCCATGAAGTTTCCACCTATAGTAAAATTAATAAATAACCAAAAGGGGATGATTTGGAGGAACTAAGGAATTTTACCTTCCAGGAACTCGAAGGTGAAATAAGTATTAAATATGACCCATGCCTAAATCATTTGAATTTATGTAAAGATAAATATTGAGTCTGAAGAGAAGCCCAAGTTAGCTTCCATCAATGATTATTGGGATGAGCAATGTTGATCAGGTGATCATGTCGAAGAGGAAAAAAAAGCTCAAAATTGGAATTGCCCAGAATTGGTTGCAACCTGAATGACTGGATAGGCCTCGTCACTGTGATTCTGGTGCCGTGAATGGGACTCAAATATAATGTCGTATGTGAAATATATTGAAGTTTGAAGTTGCCCAATAACCTTCAAAACAAGACTTTTGAACAAAAAATTTCTTTTAGTCATTTTCAGAAAATTTGTGGGCAAATTTTATTTTTCTATTAAATTTTTTATGGGCCTATTAGAGGGTGCCACGTGGCCTACCCATAGCCTGCCACGTTGCCCTAGGCCATTGGGATAAAATTTGTTTGCAATGTTTGATGCACATGGGTCTTGAACCCTTGAGCCGACCCCTCGGGCGGAGGTCGACCCACCCAACATGGCAGAGGGCGGTAGTTTGAACGAAGAGTCGGGTCATTTTTTTCTAAGCTGATGGAGCAAGGATTTAAGCCCCAGGGCTTAAGGGGGAAGACCACATGACCATCATGTAGAATTGAGGGCTCGAGCTATTCAAACCAGCGGAAACGTATGGCTAGCCCCTTGGGGCTAGCCCCCTCGGCATGTGACCATACTCCATAACCAGGCCTTATCTCTGGTGGGTTATCTAACCATTACACTCGGTGACTAGAATAGAAATGTGACCAGCATTTTATCTGCGTGGTTAATGCTACATTATGGTTATCGTTTATTCTATTGGCAGGTTCAACCTCACATGTGACCACATCATACAGCTTTAAATGTTACCATTGATAGTTGCCACCTAACTTGGTGCATTATGCCAATTTCGGCACTTGTGCCTTTTCTAGAGCACCTAACTAGAGTTCATCCAGATTTGGTGGAGTTTCCAAGGGACATTAAGCAGAAAATTGTGGAGGTCATAACTTCTCCAATATTGAACCAATTTGGACGAAATTTTGGTAAATTTTGGGTATTTTGAGCATTCTAGAGAGGTTGGGACAGGTTTCAGAGCTAACAGAGGTGTTCTTAAGCCATTTTTGCTTCAAGGAAGCTTGGAGAGCCATCAGGGCCATGAAGGAAATGGAGCTACATTGGGCTACACTTCACTGTTTGAGGTGAAATAAAATCCATTCTTAGCTTATTTTTCTCTTCTGAATTCAATTTCACAGCTATTTCAGCCTATTTAGGCTTATTTCTCACTATAAAACCAATTTGAGCAACTTAATAGAGCAAGGACATGCCCATTGGGAGCCTTGGACCCGACTGATGTAGCCCAGGAAGGGTGAACTTCCTCATCATGTTGCTGCATTGTTATGGTGAAGTTATGCTGCTATGTATTTCTGATTTAATATGTTAAATAGTAATTTTAGTTAACATTCCGTCACACATAAACTCAAAAATAGTTACCAAAAACACTTTGTTTAATTTTCAAGACATGATAAACACTTTGCACACTTAATTAAATGGAAATGGATACTTTGAACAGAAGATACAAATAGTTTCATTTTTAGATCAGATGGTATCAGAGCTAAGGATTTGAGCCTTAGGAGCTAGATTTTTACTCAGCATTTGTTTTGCGCAAAGATATAGTTGATTGTTTATAAGTTTGGATGCTTACTAGGCTTAAACTCAAGAGAGGTGAAGGACACTTGGTTAGTACAAAAAATAATCCTCAGTCAAGAAGGGCCAGAGAGCCACTTCCAAGAGCCATAGAAGTAGCTTCAAGAATTTCTTCAAGAGAGGGAGAAGCTCCTGAAGATATGGATCCCAAAGAAGAGGAACGGGTGTTCTGAAAGGCTTTCTTGTACATGACGGAGATGGTGAGGATACTCTACCAAGAAAGGAATGATAGGCTTGTTGGAGAAGGGTATAAAAAACAGAAAGAAGGAGAGGGTTCTTCAGGAGGAAATAAAAGTGATGACAAGTCAAAGAAAAGACACGGAGGAAATGGTGATCTTCCATCCCCATCTTCATCCTCTTCCTCTACATCCTCACCCTCAACTTTGGTGAATCAATCTCACAAGTGTAAAACCACTGGTAAAAGTCCATTTTTAAAGCTTGATGTTAAATTTGAATTGCCTATGTTTAATGGTGAAGTCAATGTAGAGAAACTTAACAATTGCATAAGACAGTCGGAAGTTTACTTGAGGATATAGAACCTTCATGATGACGACACCAAGATATAGTTAGCCTCTTTGAGAATGGATGGAGAAACATTGGTATGGTGGGAAGCCAAGACCAAGGATGAAATTAAAAAACATGGTAAGATCACTTTATGATGGGATGAATTTATTACTGCAATTAGAAATCAATTTTATCCATTAGCTTATTTACAAAAGGCTATCATGAACTGGCAAAACTTCAGATAGCTTAAGGGACAAAATGTACAAGACTATACCAAAGAGTTTAGGATAAGAGCACTCTTATTAGAGGTAGACTTACAAAGTCAAGATACTTTGCTAAAATATGTAGGTGGTTTGCACAAATACCTTAGACATACTATCCTTATATTCAATCCTACTAGACTAGACGAAGTTTGTGTACAAGCTACGCCCTTAGAGGCTAGAGGGAAAAACACTTTTGATGAGGGTAGAAACAAGCCTTTTAAGGGGAAAAACAAAGATAAAAACTTTAAGGGAAAAGGAAAAAAGAATGCATCTATCAAAAAAGAGGGTGAGAAAGTGATATGTAAACATTGTTCAAGAGAAGGCCATGAAGAGAAAAATTGTTGGAAATTACATCCTAAAAAAAGAACTCAGTTTAACAAAAACAAAGGAAAGAAGAAAACTGTAGCTACTACAACTACACCACAAGACTTAGGTGATGATTTAGGTGACGAAACCAAAATTTCAGCCATGGGTTTGAAAAGTATGAAGGGAAAGGAAACTGAAACTAAGCCAAGCACTAGTACTTCAAACTGTCATGTACAAACTCCAAATGAGGAAGAAAGAATTGAATTGTTCCATGTGAGGGTAGTCTCAAAACATACAAAAATTGACACACTGTTTAATAGTGGGTCACAAGCAAATCTCATATCAGAAGACTTGTTCAAACAGCTTAAACTTGAGACCATTCCACATCCCAAGCCATATCCACTTGGATGGATATGCAAGGATGCAAACTTACAAGTCTCAAGAAAGTGCATATTGTGATTTGCAATTACTGCATGCTTTATTGACACAGTTGAACTTGATGTAGTACCGCTTGATATATCATGAATTTTTTTAGGAAGTCCTTACTTATTTGACAGGAAAGCGATCTTCCACCACCATGAAAATAAGTATCATCTCTTTAAATATGGCAGGGAGTTCATTGTCAGAGCAAATCGCAAGAAGGAAAATATAACGATGGTAAATGCAGGACAGGTAAAAAGGCTAGTGAATTCTAGTAAGAGCTTTGTACTTCTTATGGTTAAGCCCAAGGTTGATGTGAATCATGAGTCATTTGAAAATTGTGATTCCAAGCTTAAATCAGATTTATATGATATATTTGATGCACATCATGACATGTTTCAGGAACCGACAGGTTTACCTCCTAAGAGGGAGATTCAGCATGAAATCCAGTTACATCAAGATTGTCCTCTTCCTAACATAGGCATGTACCGCATGTCTATCATGGAGAATGATGAAATAAAGAGGCAAATTAAGGACTTGTTGGACAAAGGATTCATAAGACCAAGCACTTTTCCATGTGGGTCAGCGATAGTGTTGATTCCAAAGAAAGATGGAACTTGGCGCATGTGTGTGGACTTCAGAGCATTGAACAAGATAACGGTAAAGAATCGTTACCCACTCCCAAGGATAGATGATTTGTTAAATCAGCTGAAAGATGCTAAATATTTCACTAAGTTAGACTTACATAGTGGTTATCATCAATTTAGAATTGAATAAAGTGACATTTGGAAGACAACATTTAAAACCAAACAGGGACTCTTTGAGTGGCTTGTTATGTCGTTTGGTTTATGCAATGCACCTGCAATGTTCATGTGGGTAATGGATGATTTCTTACGTCCTTTTCTTGATGATTTCATTATTTTCTACTTAGATGACATCTTAATTTTCAGCAAGACTAGAGAACAACATGTCATTCATGTTAAGAAAGTACTTGATATTTTGAAGAGAAATCAGTTGTTTCTTAAAATGTCAAAGTGTGAATTTGGGAAAACTTCTTTGGTTTTTTTGGGACACATAGTAGCAGGAGGTGCTTTGAGAATTGATGCTTCTAAGGTAGAAGCCATTGTGAATTGGCCTACTCCCAAATCCATTACAGAGGTAAGAAGTTTTTTGGGTGCATCTCAGTATTGGAGGAAGTTTATTTCTAACTTCTCTGCCATAGCAGCTCCTATGCATGCAGTGACAAGTGTGAACCGTGCTTTACAATGGGGAGGCAAGAAACAAAAAGCTTTTGAGTCTTTGAAAGAGAATATAATTTCAGCTCTAGTCCTTGCATTACCAAACTTGAGACAACCATTCGAGATTCAGACCGATGCTAGTGATTATGCCATGGGTGCAGTTCTTCTACAGCATAGTAAGCCTATCGCATTTCATTTGGAGACATTTAATGGTGTTGTTTTGAATTATCCTACATATGATAAGGAGTTGTATGTGTTGGTACATAGGGTCAAAAAGTGGAAACAATATTTGATGGGCAAAGAAACAGTTGTTCATACCGACCATCAACCTTTACAGTACTTGCAGTCGCAAAGTAAATTACAGTAGTCATGACATTTTAGATGGATGGGTTTCCTACAAAAATTTCACTTGGTAATAAGATACAAGAAAGGTATTTACAATAAAGTTGCTGATATGCTTTCAAGGCCTATTATTAGTGCTACTACTTTACTTAAGAATGATTCTGTTGTACATGAGAGCTACATAAAACAACATGCATCAGATGTTGATTTTAAGGACGTGTATGCTAACTTGAGTGAAGGGAATCATGTTGAGGAGAATGATTATCATTTTCCTAATAATTTGTTTTTTCATATGGGCAAGTTATGTATACCATAGGGAGAGACTAAGCATCATGAGATAAGCTCATTCTTCTCTTATTGCTGGAGATTTCGGGGTAAGCAAAACAATGACACATTTACAGGGGTATTGTTATTGGCCTCGCATGGTAGATAATGTTTCACATTTCATTAGAGGTTATTAATTATGTGCTACAAGCTAGCCTAGCAATAGGAATCTTGGTTTATATACGCCATTGCCGATAGCTTCTAGACCATGGGAAAGTGTTTCTATGGATTTTGTTGGAGGTCTACCATTATCTAGAAAGTACCATGATTATCTTTATGTAGTAGTTGATAGATTCAAAAAGATGTGTATTCTTATGTCATGTAAGAAATCTATAACTATTGAACAAACTGCTGATTTAGATTTTCAACATGTATGGGTTTATTATGGCTTGCCTACTTCTATTGTTAGTGACAGGGATTCCAGATTAGTTGGGAATTTTTGGTCCAATCTATGGAAGATGATGGACAACAAGTTGAAGAAGAGTACTACTTTCCATCTGCAAACAGATGGCCAAATAGAGGTAGTGAACAGAACCATTGTACATATTTCGAGAGGTTATTGTAGCAAGCATCCCAAGCTTTGGGATGAGCACTTGCATTATATTCATCATGCTTACAACTGGGCCAAGCACTCTTCTACAAATACTTCACATTTTGAAGCTTGCTTTGGGTATTTCCCCAAGTCACCTTTACATTTCATTCTTGAGAAGGATGTTTCCATTGATGGGCATAGTGACATTGACAAAGCTCACATGTTCATTGAAAAAATTCAGCTCATACATCAGCAGGTTCAAGAACAGCTTGAAAAAAGTCAAGGCAAGTACAAGGAGAGGCGTGACAAACACAGAGTTGATCATAAGTTTGAAGAAGGAGATGAGGTATGGCTGCATATTAGTAAGGAGAGAATGTAAGGAGAACGTAAAAAGCTTAAGCCTATTTTTTATGGTCCATTCAAGATCCTTAAACAAGTTGGAAATAATGCTTTTCAACTAGATTTGCCTTCATATATGCAAATGTATTCCGTTGTGAATGTGGAAAATTTACGTTTGTATGAACATCCTTTCATTGCTAATTATGAAAGTGACATTCAGCTACCATCCATAGAGGATTTCTCGCCAGAATTTTTGGAGGATATGAAAGAGGATGCTATCCTTGACAGAAGGACATGCACTTCGAGGAGGGGAAATGTTGATTATGTTCAGGTCGGTCTTAAAGGTAGCAAATCGAGTAAGGAAAAGTGGATGGAGGTGGAAAAGGTGAGGGATCTGTACCCTCATCTTCTTAATAGGTAATTGAAGGCTTTTGGGGTCCAAAAGCTTCTCAATGGGGAGGTGTGATTAGGTGATCATGTCCAAGAGGAAAAAAATACTCAAAAATGGAACTGCTCAGAATTGGTTGCAACCTGAACGACCGGATAGAGCTCGTCGCTACGATTCTGGCGTCGTGAATGGGACTCAAATCCAATGTCGTATGTGGAAGATATTGAAGTTTTAAGTTGCCTAATAACCTTCAAAACAGGACTTTTGAACCAAAAAAAAATTGTCATTTTCAAAAAATTTGTGGGAAAATTTCATTTTCTTATTAAAGTTTTTATGGGCCTATTACAGGGTGCCACATGGCCGTCCTGGAGGCTGCCATGTGGCCCCAATCCATTGGGTTAAAATGTGTTTGCAAAGTTTGATGGCCATGGGTCTTGAACCCCCGACCTGACCCCTCGAGCGGAGGTCGACCCGACCAACACAGAAGAGGGCGGTGGTTTGAATTTAGTGTCAGGTCATTGTTTGTTGAGCTGACGGAGCAAAGAGTTAAGCCCTAGGGCTTAAGGGGGAAGACCTCGTGACCATCATGCAGAACCAAGGGCTCGACCTATTCAAACCGGCAGAAACGTATGGTTAGCCCCATCGGCATGCGACCATACTCCATAACCAAGCCTTAGCTCCAGTGGGTTATCTAACCATTACACTTAGTGGCTAAATAGAAATGTGACCAGCACTTTATCCGCATGGTTAATGCTACGTTATGGTTATCGTTTATTCCATCGGCGGGTTCGACCTCACATGTGACCACATCATCTGGCTTTCAATGTTACCGTTTACAGTTACTGCCTAACTTGGTGCATTTCACCAATTCTGGCACTTGTGCCATTTCTAGCATGCCTAACTGGAGTTCATCTAGATTTGGTGGAGTTTCCAAGGGACATTGAGCATAAAATTGTGAAGGTCATAACTTCTCCAATATTGAACCAATTTGGATGAGATGTTGGTCAATTTTGGGTATTCTGAGCATCCTGGAGAGATTGGGATAGGTGGTAGATCTAACAGAGGTATTCTTTAGTCATTTTTTCTTCAGGGAAGCTTGGAGAACCATCAAGGCCATGAGGGAAATGGAACTACATTGGGCTACACCTCATTGTTTGAGGTGAAATAAAATCCATTCTTAGCTTATTTCTGTCTTCTGAATTCAATTTCATAGTTGTTTCAGCCTGTTTAGGCTTATTTCTCACTATAAAACCAATTTTAGCAACTTAATAGAGCAAGGACATGCCCATTGGGAGCCTTGGACCCGGTATATGTAGCCCAGGAGGAGTGAACTGCCTCACTATGGTGAAGTTATGTTGCTGTGCATTTATGATTTAAGATGTTAAAAAGTAATTTTAATTAACATTACCTCACACATAAACTCAAAAATAGTTACCAAAAACACTTTGTTTAATTTTCAAGACATGATAAACACTTTGCACACTTAATTAAATGGAAATTGATACTTTGAACAAAAAATACAAATAGTTTCATTTTCAGATCAAAAGTACAAAATAAATAATTGATCTGTTGAAATAATATGAGGATTTGTTTCCTATCTTAGTCTCAAAACTCAAAGGAATTAAGATATATTTTGGGGGAATGAGGATCATTTTGAAACCTAATGCAAGTTTTTTCAAACAATGGTTAAACACCATCCATATCATTTGAACCTATAAGTAAAAAAATAAGGAGAAGAAGTAAATAAATAACATCTTGTTTGAAGGTCTTATCTTTCCAAGAAATTAATCTGAGTGGATTAGTACCAGTTATATCTAGGATAAGAATGATTCAGGCAATATCAGGGTAAGTGCATATTATCAGAATCTCAATAATTCCTATGTCTATGATCTGTTTTCTACACCTTTTGTTGATGAAGCGATAGAAAATGTTATGGGTCACGAGGCTTTTTCCTTCGCAGATGGGTTTTCTCGATAACAAGAATTTCGCATAGTGGAGGAAGATAAAGGTAAAATAGCCTTCATCACTAAATGGGGTTCTCAGTCTTACCATGTCATGCCCTTTTGGCTTAATAATGCTTCAACTTTTTTTTCTAGAATTTCTATTAATACCTTCGAGGATTATGTTCATAAATTCCTTGAAGTTTATATGGATGAATGGACAATATATAGTCTTTTGAAAAATAATTTTAGTCTCTTATGAGTCATCTTTGAGAGATGTAGGAAATTACATATTTCATTGATTTTAAAGAAATGTAATTTGTTGTGCCTTTTGGTACCTTGCTTGGCCATATTGTTTGCAAAGATGGTGTGTGTGTAGATCCTGGAAAAGTTGTAAGAATTATAAATATGACTCCCCTAAAAAGAGTGAAATAGTCACGGTCTATATTAGGGCATACCAAGTATTACATAATATTCACTAGAAGCTATGCTTTAATTGACTGTAAGGTCTACTGAAGAATGTTGAACGATTTGTATGGACTGAGGAATTTAATGTTGCCTTTGACACTTTAAAGGAAAAAAATGCAAGTGAACCTATATTAGTCTATCAATATTGGAACAAACAATTCCATGTACATATTGATGGATCTGGTATTACTTTAGTTGCTATTCTGGTGCAACCTAGTGAAGGTAATCTAGACCATCCTATTTATTTTACTATTAGAAAGTTGTCTAATGCTGAGAGGATTATACCAAAAATAAGCGAGAGGCTCTCACCACGATGTATTCATTGCAAAATTTTAGGCATTATTTACTTGGGGGTCGCTTTAAGTCTTTAACTAACCATTTTGCACTAAAATATCCTATTAATAATCCCATTCTGGAAGGTAAAATTTGCATATGACTATTTTAATTTTAGGAATTTTCCTTTCAAGTGATTTTCAAGCAAGGTCGCACTAATTTTGGCCTTGAACACCTTTATCGCTTGGAGTCTAGAGAAGTTTGAGGGTCATTGATGATTAGTTTCTAGAGGATGGTTTATTTAACATTAAATTTGTACCAAATTCCTTGAAGGTGTTGCATTTTTTTTAGCAACTATTAAGTGTCTATATAACTATACTACTACATAGAAGAAGCATGTGGTGGCACGTGATGTGTATTACTACTTGATTTTAGGTTAGTTTTATAAAATGGGGTTAGTTAATATTTTGCACATATGTGTTCTTAATCATGAGAAGGACTTTTTTCTATTAGAATGTCATTGAAGTGTTGCAAGATTTCATGTGGGAGGAAAGGAAACTGCAAAAAAAGTATTGTAGGAAAGATAATTGTAATATCCCAAAGTGGGAACAGCTACACTATTGGGAATAATTTGAGTTATTGCCAATGTGGAGCTTCAGAAAAATATGAGCATGGCTCTATAGAACAACTCATTAGATTTAAAACAACATATCACCAGAATATGTAAGAACCTCAGCAAGTATATGGCCTATATTCTCCTTCCAAAGTGGGGAAATGAAGCAATATAGGGATTTTCTACAACAGTAGGAATACCCTAAGGTATTCTAAAGTTGGAGAGCAGAAATAAATAATATTTAAATGATGCTAGATGACTTATCCTCCATTCTGAGAAACAACAACAACTTTACTTCACTTCTTGAATCAAAAGGGTGGGGAAAAGCAGTGATTTATGCCCTAAAATGAGTACTTTCAGAAATCTGCGTAACAATAAGGAGGGATGAAGGTTAGATATTGTACCTTAGGTCATATGAAACTTCCATGCCAAATTTCAGTTCAAAAAAATGATCCTAGCTATATTAAACAGTTCCTCCAATCCCGACTAGGCTTAAAATCACTGATTTCCCATGACCTAGAGTATGCAAAATGTGACTGAAGCATATGCAGCATAATTTTTGAAGGAATTAGATGAAAATAAATATAAAAATCAGTATATCAGACCTATGATATGATTTATGCAATATATCAGAGAAAGACAGAAGTTTACATGGATCCGAGTTTCAGAATGAGACACTACAACACAAGAAAATGCAGAAAGAGATTGATAGCGTAATTTTCATTGCTGAAGCATGCAGTAGATTAAAACTTAGATATACAGTAGATATGTACATAAAATTTTAGATCTATATCAGATATGTAAACAATAAATGCTCCTTTATACACTCCCCTTGGGGATCTCAGCAAAACATGAAGGTACAAGAGTAGATCTGAGATCTAAGTCACAGATCTGCAGAAGTATTTGGAAAATTCTGAATAATAACATATATAACAGATCATATCTGAACTAACATGGATTGTTTGGCCAATCCACGGATCACCACAGTGAAAGGAATAAACCCTTCACTCGAGATCTTCCTCCTCTAAACTGCTGCCAAGATACCCTGCAACTCTGCTTTTGCAAATAACGCAGTCATGGAAGAGGGGCTACACTATAGGCCCTGGAAATGCTTTGGCCTGCTGCCAATGTATGGATCTGAAGCTCAAACTGTGGATGCACTCTTCCAGGAGGTTAAAATACACACTCACTGAGAAGAGGTTCCAACAGAAGCTAGATCTTTGCAGATCTAGAGTTCCACTTGCTGTAGCTCACATGGAAAACCCAATCCTAAGTAGAACTGCGATGTAGATGCAAGATGAGGCTTGGCCAAATGTCGGATATTGGACTAGACAAGCAAGACTCCTCCAAGAGCTACTCAAGGAAGGAGGTGGGGGTCCTAAAAAGGAAAACCCCAAGAGGTGTGTCTCAATAGACAAAACCTTCAAAAAATAATAACATCAACAACCTTCTCTTGTTGTCCTCCTCTTTCTTTTATAGGATGAAATCCCTCTCAAACCCTAAACCACCTCAATGAGTTAATCCCTTTCACATGTAGAGTCTCCATCTAGAACTGTGTTGTGTATCCATGAGGTTCATTGCACCTAGACTGCACTGTTGATTTGGTTAAAGTTGACCTAGTCTTATGCTTCAAGCCCATTCACACCTGCAAGATATTATTTAAATGGCCCATATATGTCTTTGTTTACATGGGAATTGATTTATTCATGATTTTTAGGAGTTTTACATGTCCTCCTTCATATTTTATTCATAAACATGAAATGCAAGATAAAATAGGGAAAAATAATATATTCCCATTAGCTTGGGCTAAATGGGAATATTACATTCCTCCTGTCCAAAATGTTGCTTGTCCTCAAGCAATTGATAAGGTGAGTGTTGCAATACTTCTCCTCCATTGGTGACATCATCAAAGATCAAGCTTTCTGAATAAGTTGAGTGTTCACCAATCCATCCTCCCATGAGTTGTTTCTCCCAGGTTATTATGAGATGTTCATGATCCATCCCATAAGGTGTCAAAAATTCCATTGAAACAAACATGGCTAAATCCCTACTCTCCATAAAATATATAGCAAAGCATGCAAAGAGAGTCTCCATCCCATGTGGTACACATATCCCTCCTATCCTCCCTCCATACAATCCCAAAAATAAGACAAGTACATCATCCATGTATGGAAACAAAACTACAAATACATAAACAGAAATGGGAACATGAGGAGGTGGGTCATAATCCCATATATGGTACCAACGCAGGGCATCTCCTGCCTACATTAGATCAAGATGTGGTAAGTGGTTTTCCCACCACTTACTTTCAGCCCATGCCATCTCACTGTGGCTACATGTGTGAGATATGTTTGGGGCCTTAGGAAAGCACCCATCATGAAACAAGATCTCCCTTTGTCCACCAAGGGAGTGGCCAAGTACAGCAATTGTTGTGGCTCCAAATCTGCCATGATATTGACAAGATATAACACTCCTTCCTGGAGTCATGGACTGCAAATATATGATGTAATAATGCATGAAGTTAGAATATAAAGTACATGTATTAGGAGCATGCTCCTCACCAACAATTTTCCTCCTATCAATGGAGTGGTGCATAGATCTACTCTCTCCTTCAAGGGAAGAAAGAGAGGGTTTATTTAATTCTCCCTTAGAGCCATATTGCTGCTCCAACTCCTTGACATCCTCCATGTCCAAGGTGTATGTTGGAAGGACATACCTCCCACTCTTCTCCTTTTTGTCATCTCCCATACCAAAGGTATGAGGTGGAAGGTTGCTATTCCTTCCTTGCTGCCTTTCTTGCTCATGCACATGCTTCAGAGAAGAAGGAAGCTCTTGGGAGTTTGTTTTCCATGGAAGGCTATAATCTATCCAAGGCCTTTCTATTTTGGCCAAAGCATGCATGTGAGACCACCATCTCTCTTCCAGCAGGAAAGAGTGTTCTTCAAACAAGTTTGTCTTCTGATTCAAATCTTGCCTCGCATGCTTCATGATGGTGTCATTTTCTCTCCTTGCAGCATACCTCCTTAATGCAATTTGAGAGGTGAGGATAGACAGTGAAGTCAAAGGAAAAAAGCTCTCCCTTTCTTTTTACCTCCCCCATATTCTCATCATTGTAGCATGGTCTTCCAGTGCCCCCTCCTCCCTTTGATCTATGGAAGGAGCATCAATGTATGAAACATCTTTCATCAAATGTAACTCAGGTGGTTTCCCAGATGGTACACCATGATATAATGATGTATCAAGGCTCATTCCCACGTGAGCAACAGATGGGAACACATCATGAAAGCTTCCACTATGCAAATCCATCTCTGATTTCTATGTGGAAGTACCATGAAACTTGGAGACCCGTCTTAATGGTGTAAGAGTGCCTCTGATTGGAGCCCTTGCCCCATCTTCCGATATTGGATCAGTTGTGTGACCCCTCCTTTGTTCTATCTCACTGTATTTTAGCAAAGACACATGCTGCTCATGTTCTCCATATGGAAGGCTCCCTAGAATTCCTTGCAAAGGTGGAAGAATCCCTCTAGTGGAAGCCATTGCTTCATCTCCATCTCCAAATGAAAATATATTTCCTCCTGCTTGCACAGTGCTGGAGGATCTTCTTTGCATTCTTTCTCCCTTATCCTCATCAATGGAGAATGCTCCATCATCAAGAGATCCTTTGTCTTGATCTCTTAGTGAGGAAGGAATCCTCAAATCTTCTCTTTCTGGAAAGAGATCTTGCTGAATTTGGGACTTTGCTTCTGGTAAGAAGTGCAACAAAGCTTCAACCCCTTCCAAAATGTTTAGGACTGGAGTTGGCTCCATGATATCTTCCAAATTATGCAAAGATTCAGATTTCTTGGGCTTGCTCTGCTTCCCCCAAGAAGTCTCAAAATGTCTCTCATCAAATCTTGTCACTAATTTCCTAGTGAATCCTACATAGGAAGAGATGTTCCTCCCTTTCAAGGAAGAGGACTCAAACAGCCACCAAGCATAAGCCCTCCCTTGAAGATGCAGTGCTACTACTCTCAAGGCTTGTTCTTCTGATACTTGATGCAGCTAAAAGTATGTTTCAAGCTTCTTTACCCAAGACTTGGCTGAGTCTCTAGGTGATCCATCAAATGTAAGTAGAGAGAATCTACCCAAAGTGTGCCGCATGCACCCTTTCCTCCTACTGTAGCTGCGAGATCTTTCTTCTTTAAGTTGATAGAAATCTGGGAAACTGATATGCTCCTTGAATCTCTCTGATTGGGATTCTTATTCTTGGAGATATGCACCAAGAGATCCCTCCTTTGGTTTTTCTCCTCTTCCTCCTTCGTTTGACAAGAAAGCAGGTGTACTACCATGTTGTGGACCAGATTGTGTAGCTGAATGCTCACACACATCTATGAAGTAGTGGGGCTATCCTCTTGTGCAAACCTCATCAATACATTTGTTGATCTTCCATTCCTTACTCCCATGATTTCTCCCTCCAGCTCATACAAAGCTTCAGAAATAATGTTAGAGAACTCTACTCCTTTTATTCTTCCATACAAAGGGGTTTCAATGGTGTAATCATTTTTCTTCTATCTTCTTCCATGATACCTCTACTCTCTATCATTGAGAGGTTCTCCTCCCTCTAAACACATATTGGCTCCAAGAAGGCACAGGCTGTGCCAAATATCTTTCTCCGATACCACTGTAATATCCCAAAATGGGAACAACTACACTATTGGGAATAATTTGAGTTATTACCAATGTAGAGCTTCAGAAAAACCTGAGCATGGATTTGTATAAAATCCCATTAGATGCAAAAAAACATCTCACCAGCAGATGTAAGAACCTCAGCAAGCATATGGCCTATATTCTCCTTCCCAAGTGGGGAAATGCAGTAATATAGGGATTTTCTACAACAGTAGGAATACCCTAAGGTATTATAAAGTTGGAGAGCAGAAAGAAATCATATTTAACTAATGATAGATGACTGATCCTCCATTTTTAGAAACAACAACAACTTTACTTCACTTCTTGACTCAAAAGGGTGGGGAAAAGCAGTGATTTATGCCCTAAAATGAGTATTTTCAGAAATATGCGTAAAAATAAGGAGGGATGATAGTTGGATCTTCTAGCTTAGGTCATATGCAACTCCCATGCCAAATTTCAGCTCAAAAAAATGATCCTAGCTACATTAAACAATTCCTCCAATCCCGACTAGGCTTAAAATTACTGATTTCCCATGACCTAGAGTATGCAGAATTTGACTGAAGCATATGCAACGTAATTTATGAAGGAATTAGATCCAATAAGTATAAAAATCAGTATATTAGACCTATGATATTATTTATGCAATATATTAGATAAAGATAGAAGTTTACATGGATCAAGGCTTCAGAATGAGACACTACAACACAAGAAAATGCAGAAAGAGCTTGACAGCGTAATTTTCATTGCTGAAGCATGCAATAGATTACAACTTAGATCTACAGCATATCTGTACATAAAATTTTAGATCTATATCATATCTGTAAACAAGAAATGCTCCTTTATACACTCCCCTTGGGGATCTCAGCAAAACATGAAGGTACAAGAGTAGATCAGAGATCTAAGTCACATATCTGCAGAAGTATTCAGAAAATTCTGAAGAATAACATATATAACAGATCAGATCTGAACTAACATGGATTTTTTGGCTAATCCACGGATCACCACAGTGAAAGGAAGAAACCCTTCACTAGAGATCTTCCTCCTCTAAACTGTTGCCAAGATACCCTGCAACTCTGCTTTTGCAAATAATGCAATCATGGAAGAGGGGCTGTGTTGTAGGCGCTAGAAATTATTTGGCCTACTTCAAATGTATGGATCTGAAGCTCAAATTGTGGATGCACTCTTCCAGGAGGTTAAAAGACACACTCACTGAGAAGAGGTTCCAATAGAAGCTAGATCTTCGCAGATCTAGAGTTCCACTTGCTACAGCTCACATGGACAACCCAATCATAAGAAGAAATACATTGTAGATGCAAGATGAGGCTTGGCCAAATTTTGGATAGTGGACTAGACAAACAAGACTCCTCTAAGAGATGCTCAAGGAAGGAGGTGGTGGTTCTAAATAGGAAAACCCCAAGAGGTGTGTCTCAATTGACAAAACCTTCATAAAATAATAAGATCAACAACCTTCTCTTGTTGTCCTCCTCATTATTTTATAGGATCAAAGCCCTCTCAAACCCTAAATCACCTCAATGAGTTAATCCCTTTCACATGTGGAGTCTCCATCTAGAACTACGCTGTGTATCCACGAGGTTCATTGCACTTAGACTACACTGTTGATTTGGTCAAAGTTGACCCAGTCTTGTGCTTCAAGCCCATTCACACCTGCAAGATATTATTAACATGGCCCAGATATGTCTATGTTTACATGGGCATTGATTTATTCATGGTTTTTAAGAGTTTTACATGTCCTCCTTCATATTTTATTAATAAACATGAAATGCAAGATAAAATAAGGCAAAATAAGATATTCCCATTAGCTTGGGATAAATGGGAATATTACAATAATGGTGACTGACTTTATTCAAAGATGCAAAGGATTATGTGTAACAACCTCGTCCAACATCTACCCAAGTAACATGCCAACTAGGGTAAACATGTGACAAAGAGTTACTATGATATGATTTGACTCCCTATGCTTCAATTAAGGAGGTGGAACCAACTAAACACATGAAACGTACCTTCTCCACCCGTGAGATGACACCCAGGAGCCATCTCAAACTTCCAAGTGACCAGCCCCTGATTCAGACTGGCCTTCTAATGGATTAGCCTCCCATTCGGTCCCTTGAAATAGGAAAAGGTGTGATTGGGAACCTCTGGTCACATTCACAACATGGGCATGCATGCGACTGGGGAATTTTCTCAGTAGTTCAAAGCATGTGAACCTGAATTCTGTGCCACTTTTTTAGGCCCAAATCTGAGGTCACTGCCCAAAACTCCATGACACTTTTAGAACTGAAATATAACATAAGAATAATAATGTAATTGCAATCAATTGAATAAGGAATTGACTGGAACTTTAATACCCATGACATGCATTTAATCAACACATGTCATAAATATGTAATCTACAGGATTAAACAAGGAATCTGAGTGTAGGGGTCTCATACGTATCTAAGAATCGCTATGAATTATTTTAGCCTCATCACAATAGATGAATTATCATCTCTTGGGTCATATATTCATTTTTCATTTATTAACAAATGAAAAGATGATGAGAGGCATACTTCATCATTATCATGAGACACATTCATAACCAACATATAAATAACAGAATTGACAAGCATAGAAAAACCATATACGCCACATAATAATAATCATATTTACACATCAATATAAGAGGAAAAGAGCTCTTATTTCCATAATAAAAATGAAAACAACCTTAGGAATTCCATGTTTCACCCAACCATAGACATGTCTAATCAAAATCTCTCTTCAGTCAGGCACCACCGCGCCATATTCCAAGCATGAATGTGGGATATCATAAAAGACATCAACCAAAACCAAACAAGGGATTCCAGATTCCAAAACACCCCAACCCTCAACCAGTGATTCCACCTTATGGTCAGAAATCACTAACCATTCTTAGATTCGTCTCTACCCAAGTTGTCTAGGACTCTAGAGTGTTTGTTCCAACCATGGATTCTAGGACTAGTAACTCAACCCACAAATACCATTGGGCTTCCATATCGTTTTTCCAACCAGGGTTTCGAGGACCACTAACTCAACCCAAGCTAAAGGAACATGAGAATCAAATAGAAAACAATAATGAAATGAACCCACAACTACATGGTTATCCAGGAAATAGAAATCCTAGGAAAAACCTATGTCAATCTAGGAAATCCTCCATTCTAATGAGAGATCAAGACCACGAAACCACATAAATATGCCATGCATGCCAAAAATAGTAAGGAAAACATACATAAAAATCGGTACCTACAAGAAAAACCCGTTGCAGTTGTTGATCATGATGTACCCTTGTGCTTTCATACTCTTCTTTAGCCTTGATTCTCCAAAAATCCAAGTATGCCGCACTCTCCAAGAATGCTCCAAGAAACATACAAGTGTGCAAGAGTGTGTGTGTGTGTGTGAGAGAGAGAGAGAGAGAGAGAGAGAGAAAGCGACAACTCCAGAACTGAACTGAAAAAATCCATGAACTGATCCTTAGAATAATTTATATTAATGGGGTCTATAATTTCTTCATTTTCCATTATTTTCCTTCATTTCCTAGTCACATTCAACCTGTGACCTTTCACCTTCCTTTTATCCTAATTTCCACTATTTCCATAAATAAATACCAATAAATGCTACTTTTCCTTTCCAAAGCCTTTTTCGTTGCCTTTTCCAATTTCCATGGCCATTAATAAACCATATGAACAACCACACTAGGATTTTTTTGCCCAGTATTCATCCTGGAATACGCGTCCATAATTGTGCTTATTATTTTGTCTTTATTAACTTTATTACATGGAATTTTCACCAATGTTGTTACAACACCCTCCACATTGGGGGAACACCTTCCTTGTTGTTAAATGAAACCTACACCAAACAATATTGTCGTAAGCAAAACATACTTCCCATGGAGATTTAAAAATTAGCTTGTTGCATTATTTATAATTATAAACCTACTGAGAAGAAAATTAACATGATAACATGAAAAATATAACATCATAATGACATGACACACATACCTCTTATTGGAGCTTTAGGACATAGATCATGGTGATATTTACAAGCATCTACTTATGTAAAGATTCCAATACATCATACCAAGCATATACCAAAACAAATGCCAAAAAAAATTCCCGTAAAATGAATAAGGAAGGATACATAGACCACATATGATATCTCATTTCCCATGTAGGTTCATCGGGCCCAAAGTGATTCCATTGCGCTTTAACCTGCTTGATTTCTTGGTTTTGGTGCAAGAGTGTCTTTCTCTGTAAAATGAATTGAGGTTCTAGTTATAATTCTCCTTCTCCCTCCACCTGCAATCCATACTATTCAATCACAAGATCAACATATTTAACATACTTCTCAAGCAATGACACATGGAAAACATCATGTACTTTCACTGTTGGAGGCAGTGCAAGTCAATAGGCTATTGGCCTAATCCTCTCAAGAATATTGAAGGGTCCAAAATATCTAGGTGCTAACTTGGCACATGATCCAATCCACAAGAAGATCTTCTTCAGCTTGATATGCAAGTATACATGTTCCCTAACTTGAAACTCCTTAAAAAAACTGCTCCAATATGCATAACAATTCTTCCTATCCTTTGCTACTTTCAGATTATTTTTTATTACCTTCTTTTATCGTTCCATCATTGCCAACATATTTGGTCCTATAAACACCTTATTAAATGAATCACTCTAGCTGATGTGACTATTACAACTCTTCCCATACAATTCCTCAAATGAAATCATCCTAAAAAATATTGATACCCATTGCTGTAAGAAAACTCTTTCGATGGAAGATACTCTTCCCACTTCCACTGTTGATGCATAACACACATCCTCAACATGTCCTCCAATATCATATTGACCCTCCTTGTCTATCCATATCTTCTTCAATGGAAATCACAATGATATATTGCTCTATGATCTTATGTCTGATAGATCACTAGAAAAGCATAGCCATGACTAAGAAGATACAAAATATCTCAATCCCTTATGATCAACAAGCAACATGAAATTATATTTACGCTATGAGGAAGAGAATAATACCTTGCCTCCTTGTATTTTGGGGATGAATATTGAGTTTTTAGTAGAATTATTGTGCTCCACATGAGTGATATACTCCAACCTCTCTCAATCTAAACACCTGCACTATAATGTTCCCAAATTTTAGCCTCAAGCTAAAATGAACATTATAGTTAGCATTCTCACTAGGTAGATGAATAAAATGGGTAGGGAGGCCCATTAACCTTTTTCAAAGGGAAAATAGCATTCCCCATGTGAAAAGGGGAAGAATAAGCAGCTGGATTAAGAACCTATTGGTGTGACCAGGATTGGATCACGTTGACTCAGTCATATTTGACCAAGTCCACATGCACTCTCTAGATACATTGTATCTCCATGATGGCCTGCATAGTTTTAATGGAGGACAACTTGCATGGGCTAGGTGGCACATATGGATGGGACCCATTGTGGAGAGGAGAACTTGCTATATATGGAGAGGAGGGCATCCATTGTTATTCATGCTTGGGTTATTATTTTCTTTGTTCTGTTTAGACTTTGCTTCCTCTTGCTGTTTAGCAAGGTTGCAGTGCTGTTTAGCACAAGGGTGTTCCTGGTCGGGAATCCCTACCTCATCCTCAAGGAAGGAGAGGTTCTCTGGGCTAAATTTCCTCATTTCATTATTTTGGCCAAGCTACCTCCTTCAGCTACAAAGTATTTTCTATTTAGAGCTGGGTTGTGTTGCAGGGTGCAGCAAAGGAGGATCTCTTTGAGTCATTTCCAGGCTTGTTTATTAGTGGAGAGCTTGTCTATCCATTGGAGGATCAGTAATAAGTGCTCCCAAGCATATTTTCATATCTTTGGCATCAAGCCAACCATCTACCATCCCTCACAATGCAATTTCAGTCCATATCTACGTTATTTTCAGAGGTAGTTGTTTGGAGGGTTCATTGAGCTCATCAGGAGGGTCTATTTCTGAGTAGAGGGATCAGCCTTCTAATAAGAAATACCATTGGTGGAGGACATCAGTATTTTAGATCTTTCATAGCGTCATTTTATATCAGATCCTGTTTGCAATGGCACATTAACCTCAGGGTTATGTGTCACATTGTATGTTTTCCGACACATTTCTAGCAATCCTTTTCGGGTTGGCTAGAAATCTTGTATTGGAGCCCATATATTCATTATTGGGCATCACTTTTGTTTCTATCAGTGATGTTTCATGTATATACATCTACAACAGTAGTTACTCTAACATAGACTGCGCAGTCACTGCTCTCCGACATTTTACACTGTTGCAGTATCTCATGTATCTATTGTTTTGATCATTGAAGACTTATTCTTATGGCTTGAGTGGATTGTCCCTCATGATATTTTGTATGTTGTTGCTAATCGATTAATAGAATGATGGTTGGATATTTTTCTCTCTCTTGACATGATCATGTTTTCTATATTTACAATATTGTGTTCAGATATTGTTGTAGCTCCAACATTAGAATACCTTAAGTTGTTCTCATTTTTGTAGATTTTCCCCATTTTGGGATATTACAGTGGTATCAGAGCATAATCTTGGCTCATCCTGTGCATCCAAGACATTATGCCATTAGGAGGAGAAGCTTCTCACAAAGAAGAGAATTTTTGCAGGAGAAACAAAAGCATGACTCCATTGTTTGGAGGAATGAAGGAATAGAGGATCTTCCTGCTTCGTTTCCAAGCTATGAAGAATATCAAAGAAGATCTCAAGAAGATGAAAGGGGAGGAGTGTAGAAGTGTTCTGAGAGGGTTTAAATCAAGCCCTAGCTATTCATAGGATGGTTTTTAGCATTCAGCCACACTTGTAGATCCACAGCGCAGTCTATTGTCTACATTTACTGCAAGAAGGATGGAGGAAGGAGATGCACCAAGGGAGGAGACCTTGAGTGACTATCTTCAAGAGTATGAATCTCAATCATGGATATTTAAGGAGCACTTGGACTTCCAAGGGTTTTGAAAACTCAAGGAGGCAAGATCCAGCAACCACAAAAGAAGTAAGAAAGGTATAATCTTCCTATCTCACTTTGATGGATCAGCAAAGTGCACAGCCAAAGCTTGGGTAGAAGAGCTAGATTCCTATTTTCAGATACACCAAGTTTCAGAGAAGGAGGCCATCAGAGTAGCAGTGCTGCACCTCAAAGGTATGAGCCATGATTGGTGGTTTAATGATTCTACTTCATTTTGTCATGCAAATGTAAAAACTTATGTTGATTTCACTAAGGAATTGGTGAGAAGATTTGATAGAAAAAATTGTGAACCATCATTTGTTAAAAACAAAAACTCAAACACTTTACATGAGTTGGAGGGACCTATTAAACCAAATCCACTCCATATTTCTAAAGGGGATAAAAACATGCATGATATTTTTCCAAGGGCAAGATCCCCATTTCTTGAAGAGCCCTCTTCTATTTGTGAAGACATGGAGTTTCCTCCTTCAAGGGATGACCAAGATCAAGGGTCTCTCATTGAGGATGAGGGATTCTCATATATGGAAAAAGAGGAGAAGGATCAGCATCAAGGGATGATGAGCGTTCACCCTTTTTAATTTCATGAGGTTTCTGCACAAAGGGAGGGGATAACACTATGTAGTGAAGAGAAGGACAACTTAGACCACTCATATATACAGTCCACTTCAGATTTTGATGTCTCACTACATGGAGGCATTCCACCAGGGAGGCCACCATATCTATAGTTGATGAGAGACATCTTGTCTTTGGGTTCACCACTCTTGGATTTGTGAGAGGTGAAGAGTTTGGAGGGAAACTTTGGCATGTGTGATGTCAAAGTAGCAAGCAGCAGAATGAGGAGAGCTTCACATTCCAGACTACCAGTGCTGTCTCTTGGGAGGATTGATTCATATTGGAGGTCTCAACTCGTAGTAGAGTACTCCAAGGATCTTGGTGCATGCATGATTTGGGATGACCTGGATGGAGATGATGATTATATAGTGGATGATGTGGTCATCTATTCTCATGGCAGGATCTTCTTGGCTGGAGCTTCTAAGCTCAAGGAGAAGTTGCTTCGTGCATCACATGAGGACTTCCTTTCCATGCATTATGATGCATATTTTTCTTTGGCAAAGGAGTTCACTTGGGAGGGCATCCAGCATGACATATTTCAGCGTATGGAGAGATGCATAGCCCGGATGGTGATATAGGAGAGGTCACAACCACTTCCCTACTCTTTGGAGGTGAGGGAAAGTTCCCAGTTGAGCCATTTCAACTCAAGGTCTCAAGTACATAACGGAGAATGTACAATTTCACTTTATATTTTGTACCTCTTCTCTTTATATGAGTAGCATGTTGTAACAAGGAGGATTATCCCTTCTTGCATATTAGATAATGATGTACTTGTAGCTACTTGTAGCATTGATTTTGGCTACCTTATTAGTGGTTTATGGGGGAAGCCACATGATTCTTGGTGTGCACCATTGACACCACATTGTATCTTCATGTTTTCATATTATGAGATGACTGTGGCAGAAAAAAAGTGGCTGGTGAAGCACTTGTTATTTTTTGTTTTGGGGCAGGCATGGAATACACTGCACTGGTTCCTTGTGGGGAACTATGATTCACTCTCCAGTTGTCACTTGGCAGCTTGTTTTCTTATTATTTTTCTTCCATATATTGTTGATATGTTTATACTCGTGGGAAGCTTTGTTTGGAGAGTGGAATTTGAGATGGAGATGCCCATTAGGAGTATGATTCTCCCTATTTTACATGTTGTAGGTTTTAGGAGAAACAATGGGCCACCATGATTGCCACAACACACCTATTCCCTTCATGTAGGAGAAGCCATTGGGAGAACTTGCGTTCTTGGAGGAGGCACTTCATGGTTGACTTATATTGTGGGGTAGCTTGGGCCATTTGTGAAGGCCATGAAATTTCAACCCAATATCAGCAACCTTCCCCATACTTACCACAAATGGAGAGAGAAACTAATTGGATGGTAAAATATAAACTCTCCATTCAGCCTGAACACATTGCATAAAACTAGGGTTGAGGATTTCTTTGATGAGCTACCTAGGATGGCTCATTTCATTTGGATGATAGCATGGGTGAGGGAGTAACTTATTGGGAATAATATTACCCATGTTTTTCATCACTCCTACCTTGCAGAGGCCATGGGACAGCAAGAAGGTTTCCACTTACACCTTCCACATTTTCATGATGTGAGCCATTGGGTTATGCATCTTTGGGAGGAGACATTGGAGGGCAGATTTGTTGCAGATTATCTTGAGCAGTGGTGGGGACTATTGATGAGGAGACCACAAGAGTAGAAGGGGAGGAATTTTTCTCTCCCTATACAGTTGCTTGAGGACAAGCAACATTTTGGAGGGGAGGACTGTAATGTTCCCAAATTTTAGCCTCAAGCTAAAATAAACATTATAGTTAACATTCTCACTAAGTAGATGAATAAAATGGGTAGGGAGGCCCATTAACCTCTTTAGAAGGGGAAATAACATTCCTCATGTGAAAAGGGAAAGAATAAGCAGCTTGATTGAGCACCTATAGGTGTGAACATGATTGGATCATGTTGAATCAGTCATATTTGACCAAGTCCACATGCACTGTCTAAATACATTGTATCTCCATGATGGACTGCGCAGTTTTAATGGAGGACAACTTGCATGGGTTAGGTGGAACATCTGTATGGGACCCATTGTGGAGAGGAGCACTTGATATATATGGAGAGGAGGGAAGTCATTGTTATTCATGCTTGGATTATTATTTGCTTTGGTCTGTTTAAACTTTGCTTCCTCTTGCTGTTTAGCAGGGCTGCAATGCTGTTTAGCACAAGGGTGTTCTTGGTCAGGAATCGCTACCTCATCCTCAGGGAAGGAGAGGTTATTTGGGATACATTACCTCATTTTGGGATTTTGTTCAAGCTACCTCCTTCAGCTACAACGCAGTTTCTATTTAGAGCTCGGTTGTGTTGCAGGGTGCAGTAAAGGAAGATCTCTTAGAGTCATTTCCGGGCTTCTTTTTTAATGGTGAGCCTGTCTATACATTGGAGGATTAGTAATAAGGGCTCCTGGGAATATTTTCATATCTTTGGCATCAGGCCAACCATCTACCATCCCTCACAGTATAGTTTTAGTCCAGATCTGCGTTATTTTCAGAGGAAATTACTGGGAGGGTTCATTGAGCTCATCGGGAGGGTCTATTTCTGAGTAGAGGGATCAGCCTTCTAATTAGAAATACCATTGGAGGATGACATAAGTATTTCAGATCTGTCATAGCCTCATTTTATATCAGATCCAGTTTGCAGTGGCACATTAACCTCAGGGTTATTTGTCACATTGTATGCTTTTTGGCATTTCTAGTAATCCTTTCTGGGTTAGCTAGAAATATTGTATTGGAGCCCATATCTTCATTATTGGGCATCACTTTTGTTTCAATCAGCCATGTTTCATGTATATACATCTACAGCAACAACTAATTTAACATAGACTGCGCAGTCACTGCTCTCCGACATTTTACACTGTTGTAGTATCTCATGTATCTATTGTTTTAATCATTGGAGACTTGTTCTTATGGCTTGAGTGGCTTGTCCTTCATGATATTTTATACATTGTTGCTGATCCATTAATAGAATGATGGCTGGATATTTTTCTCTCTCATGACATGATCATATTTGCTGTGTTTACAATATTGTGTTCATATATCTTTGTAGCTCTAACTTTAGAATATCTTAAGATATTCTCTCTGCTGTAGATTTTTCCCATTTTGAGATATTACATGCACATAATCAGAAATACTCAAGTATGATAAGGGATCTTCCTTAGAATATCATTAGATAAACAATGATATAAACCAATCACATAATCTTTTGAGACACAATTATGTAAGTTGGAGAAGCTATAGCTTCAATAATCTCATAAAAATGATACAACAATTCTATACCTTCGCTTCAGCTTCTCATCTCAACAATCTGAAAGAGTCCTCCCCCTAGATCGAACGAATGAGCATGAATATCACTCAAATACTAGTAAGATATCACCAGCTCTCTATATGGAAGCAAAGTGGTAGCATACGATCAAGGCCCCAACTCAAAACTGGTTCTCAAAATATATCTCTCCAAAAACGGGCTCTCTAAAAACTTGCCTGAACCTCTCAAATGATCCAATATAAATAGGTATATGATATGTCATGGGGGGTTGAATATGGATGCTAAGGATGACAAGAAGTTACATAAGCTTCTAATGGATGAATATTGGCCAACTTGAATAGGTGAGTAATCAATCTGATCTCCTAGGGACTAAGTGATTTTGGAATATTCCCTTGGCCGTAGGTACATAAAGGAAGGATTAGGGACTTGAACGTGGGCACAACAGGCCCAGGTAGTAGCTAGAGGCCTTTTTCTACAAACAAAAGCCTACCTTCCTACGGCTAGGGTTAAACTGGAAAAAAGGATCACCTCAAGTTAGGAAAAATACATCTCAGTATGAGGGATAAGGGTCAGTGATGTAGGTGTAGAAAAATAGCCTGATAATAGAAGCCCCCTAATGTATGAGGTCAGAATGAGAATTTTATCAATGAAATACGTTACGGTCAAAATCACAGGTCAAAGCGGCAGTGGGGAAATAGAGCCACGAATGTGGATCAAAAGAAGCTAGAGATGAAGTCTCAATTGTTCTGATAACATCCATAAGGCAATACCCATGCTCGGTCATAATAAAATACTAAACATGGTCGCAAAACATAAACTACATATCCATGATACAAAGGACTAGGACATGCCCACAAAAAATATACATAGTAGATCCATGTGAATGAATGAAAAGAGCATAGCCACTAAAAAATACAATCATGGATCTATGCCACAATATACATAGGTTGGAATACGAAAAAATGAAAGATATAGAAGTGTTCTAGATATCCCTCAACACACAGAAATGATACCTAACTCCAATGCAGCCTAGGAAGGGTGGCATGTAAGAATGAGATGTCCCTAACCCAGGTTCTTCGACATAACCCCTATGGTATGAATATACACATGAGAATATATGAGCTAAATTTGAGCAATGGTAGAGATCCCTTGATTACCAGGAAATGAGGCAAACTACCAACAAACACAAGGGAATTCACCAATAATGAAAATGGCTCCCAAGGTACCCAGTACAATCCACTAAGTGTGAATAAATGAGATAATGTCGAAGACCAGTGAACTTGACCAATCAAGATATAATGATGTAAATCCACTGTCGATCGTGAGGAAGCCTTCCACTGAGGTCTACAAGCTCCAAGGTACTATCGGTTCCTAGCCCAAGATCTTGTATAATGAGATGAAGTCGACAGGAGAAGATCCTTCGAAGGAGGGCCTTAATGTCTCCCCCATCAATTGACATGAAACATACTAGGATAATTCAATGTATGGATGAACCCATGAAATGATGAAGTACAATTGACACAGGGATGGTTGACTCAAAAAGGTTAACAGGCTACTGCAGATGGCTAACACAGGCTGATCCTTCCCTTCAACACATAATGACATCACACAAGAGTAACTTAGTAGCATGAATGATGAGAAACATGTGATATCATGCAATGATGGAAGAGGCATCGATGTATGCTCTATATGACTATAACAATAACCAACTAGAGGAGTAAAGAGACTCATATGGATGGTATGAATCGTAGGAAAGCTAAAACCCAACTGTAAGACAATGAGAAAGACAAGTGCCATGTTCAATGATGACGCAATTGATACTGCCAATAGATGAAACATGAAAATAGATGTTCCCTTCCTTCTCTTTTTATAAGTTCTTTTTTTGTAAAGTTGTCCCCCAAACCCGAAAAAGAGATAAAAGTATACAAGTGAGAACATCCTAGCCACAATAGAATAGGGTATTATTTTTTTGTACGTAGTTTATGCCAGTCTGGAAAAGGGTTAAACTTATATTGAGTAGATGACACTTCAAATACTTTAACGAGCGTGAAGTAGACAACTTCACTCGAAAATATTTTCTAAGTTAAGGAGTCTGAAAAGAGCTCAAAGGAAACTCCTCCTAGAGGAACGGGTGGTATAGAGGGTAGCAACTGGTTCCAATAGTTTTGGAACTGTTCATGACATAAGGTGAACATGAGGCTGGATAATAAGACCACTCATCGCAATGGTTCTTCCAGGAAATGGGAAAACACCAAGTGAATGCAGATGATAGACCAAGTAGGTAATAACAATGCAAAAGGACAAGCCAAGGCTCAAACTGTAGAATTAGGCTAAGAAAAAGTGGCAATCACTAGTATAAAAGTGTGGAATCCTTCTGGGGTATGACTAGAAATATGATGAAGAAGAGGGCATGAGGCTCAAATTCGAAGTCATGGTGGGTTAGAGGGAGTGATTCTGAGAGATAATAAAAATGACAGCATGAAAAAAATATGGCAAGAGAGTGATAAATCGGGTATAGATGAGCAGGTAGACTCCATCTCCTATCAATGACATTCACATAGGAAGCGTCAAAAGTCATAACTGGTCGGGGTTAGACATAAGGCATAAATAGTGCTTATGGTCAAAATGAAAAATTCGCAAAAGTGACCTACCTCTATATGCCATTAGAAGGATCATACCTCAGGCTCGATGTCACAAATGGTATCCTCTCAAGACAAAAGTGAAATTTGACTCCCAAGTATTGAGCCCTTAGTTAAACTGAGAGGGGGGGAGGTGAATCAGTTTAACATATTCATGGTCTTTTACAACTTTTCATTAAAACTTATTTACACTTTCATTTCATGTCCAACTTAAAATATGAGTAATCTTAGAATGTGAGTAGCAAGTATTAATATGATATCACAATAGACTTAATATGAGAGCAGTAGGTATTAAGCAGATGATATAAATCAGATCAACACATAAACATCATCAACAGAGACACCAGATATAAGTGGAAACCCATAAAGGGAGAAAACCACATCTTCTTATTGTTGTGATGCAAAGGCAAGCTCCAACTCCCTCTCACCACTATTTTTCTACAAGCACCAACCTACAGGAGGCTCCAACCTCAGTCAGCTACAATTGACAGCTATCAAGCTGCAACTTGATAGGGAAGCTCCAACTTTCTCAATTTATCAAACTGAATGTTTGTTGATTTACCTCAGATATCAGCTCTGTTCTGTAGCATCTCTTTCTGCTTTGCTTCTCTTAATCTTCTCTGTCTCACTCTTCTATACTCTGCATTCTCTATTTTACTCTCTCTCCTTTTTTTTGTGCATATCAGTGTGATATTATATATAGAGTTCATCACATGACTCTTTACATTCCTCAGGGAATTTGAAGTGAATAGTCCTGACTTTTTGGATTTTGTCTTCTTATTCCTTTATCCAACTCATTTTTAAAAATTATAACAATATGTACACATTTCCATGCTACAGTGGGATTTTTTCTTTTCCTTAGGATACTTGCCTTTGCATCACAAACAATATAAAAAAAATTACATTTACATTTTTCAGTTATACATCTCAATTTCACTCAGCTCCTTTTCTAGATTTTGGCTTTACTGGATTTGTCTTTTCCTGCTACTATCAAGAAACTGTTTTATATACTTTGGTTCACTGTAATTGTGTGCATCTGAATATGTATACCTGTCAACCCTGAAATCTCTGTGTATCTCTGTCAGACCCATACTTTTATCCCTGTGATTATTCACCTGTTCATTGTGCTTTTGTGCACCTGCTTCATATAAAATTGTTGATTTTAAATCTGGGCAAAATCGAATTAATGTGGATATTTCGTTTTTCCATGGTTATAAAACCATACATATAAATTCATTCATATCTCAATCTTTGCAATATTTCATATGGGACTATATATATTAGGACCCGCAATTCTTTACGTTTGATAATTAAATATATTCCATAACTTTAGAAATTCAAATGTATTCCCCACAGTACAATTTGGCTACAGTACGAGTGCACCACCTTTCAACCTTATTCTTCTCATCTTATTTTAATAACCCAGCGAACCTTAAATAAACATCTTTAATATATTATGGACTATGTTAATATCTCAATTCAGGGTATTGAGATATTAATTCGACAATCACATTGTACATACATACGCACCTCCATATATATATATATATATATATATATATATATATATATATATATCAAGATTTTAAATAGACAACCGATCACCGCATAAATCACAACTTCACCATTAGACCAAAGAACAACTCGCTGACCATTCATAGGCGTAAAATACTCGGCCCCACTCATTTATTCATTAAAACAACGTGACATACCTTATAGCCAATGTTTAAACTTTCGAAACTTTGTATTAATACCGACACTCTGTTTTAAACAATTAACCGTATAATAACCCTCAGCTCCGGGCCCCACCTCTATGACCAATAGACCAATCAAATGCATGCACCGTACCTCGGTTATCATTCGCGCATCTCCATCAAACGACCACCGTTCGATGACTCCCTTCCAGGTCGACGGTTTCTGGTGATATCGCTCCGCCTCTTGGTACGAAGGTTAACATGCAATGGCGTGCTGTGGAGAGCGGTTTTCTTGGGTCTCGCATTGCCACGCGTCAGCACATCTATGGAATCACTCTTAATTAGAAAATACCGCTTGCTCTGCAAAAGCGGTGCGATGAAATCCGGAAACTACCTTACTGTTCACTCCAAACCACGTTCACTGTTTACTCGTCGCGGTTCCACTTCTCTCACTCCAGGTTCCATTTAACCCCATCAACGCTCTATTCAGGACTTTGCAAGGTTAAACGCTCCTTATAACCAGCTCATCTTTCGCTCCAAGGTTCCATATGCCTTTAATTTTTTATGAGATCCGCTCACTTTAATCATGGTTCCATCTTCTAATACTTCGCTCCTTTCGATATACATATATATATATATATATATATATATATATATATATATATATATATATATATACATATATATATATATAACTTATTCATCGCATTTCACTGCGGTGCTTTCATCTGTTACGACACATAGCTCCATTCACACTACGCATTATGGTTCCGCCTCTCCTTTTGTTTATAAATCAAACCATTTGCATTAAACCTTATTACAGTTACTCAACAGCACCGAATTCATTATTATATGCAGGGCATTTCCACGACCCTTCACACACAGTTTCTCAAGAGTGAGGGGGATATTTTACAATGCATAAGAGGTAACTTTTCAACACTCTTTTCATACTTTCTATAATATGTTCCCACACTCAGAACTAGTTTCTTAAATCAAATACTGCTCCTTGACTGATGCTGCTCCTTGCTCCTGAAACTCCTCTGCTGCCTTTCTAGATCTCTAATCAACTGACCTTTCTAAAACTTCCTATGCTTCATATCTCATGCTCTCTTTGCTTTATTGTTGTTTCAAGTGCTTCTCCTTTGACTTCTCCTTTTCCATCTCCTTTGCCATCAATGACAACATTTCCAACAGTCTCCCCCTTTCGCATTGATGGCAATACACTTCCTCTGCTTTCCTTTTAAGACCCTTTCTTCTGTTGCTATCCTCCCCCTTTGACATCAATGGAAAGGGGTTGTATATTTCTTTAGTGTAGATTGTATCCTATGTTATTTACCCTTTTTCAATATTTCTTGCCTTTTCTCTCTCTGAGATCTTCTGAATTTGTACCCTGCTTCTCCAAACTTTGGATGAAATCTAACATTCTGAACCTTTAGCCCTTTTATTGACTCTTTTATGTTGGATGTATTCTTTCCATAATCCTTTTGATCCTGAGGACCTGTTTCATGCTTTCCTTGCTGGCTGATCTCCCCCTGGAATGATATTTTCGTTTATGTTCTCCCCCTAAAACTGTGCTTTCTCTTTATATCAGAGAGTAGCATCTACAGATACTACCCCAAGTCTATGTCTCAAATATTCAAATGGTTCTCTAGTAAGAGGTTTGGTAAACATATCAGCTTTCTATTCTTTTGTTGGTACATATTCCAGCTTTAATATCTTCTAATCCACTTGTTCTCGGAGAAAGTGATACTTGATTGGGATATGTTTAGTTTTTGAGTGAAGTACAGGGTTTTTAGATATGCTTATAGCACTTGTATTAACACATTTGATTGAGATAGGTTCATCAATACTTACCTTCATATCTTGGAGGGTTTGCTTCATCCACATAACTTGTGTACAACATGCTACTGCTGCTATATATTCTGCTTCTGCTGTAGACAGAGAGATAGATGTTTGTTTCTTTCTTAGCCATGCCACCAGACTTTCTCCTAGATAGAATGCACCTCCACTTGTGCTTTTTCTGTCATCCACACAGCTGGCCCAATCTACATCTGTGTATGCTGTCAAAGTGAGGTTGTTTCTCTTAGGATACCAAAGCCCATACTGTGTTGTTCCTTATAGATATCTAAATATTATTTTGACTGCAAGAAGGTGATTTTGTTTAGGTGCTGCTTGATATCTAGCCACTAGTCCTACTGCTAGCATGATGTCTGGTCTTGATGCAGTCAGATACAATAGACTTCCAATCATGGATCTATAGAGTTTTTGATCTATATCAGCAGACCCATCATCGGCACACAGCTTGCAACCTGTGGTCATGGGAGTTGACACAGGTTTGCAGTCCTCTATTTTGAACTTTTTCAGCATTTCCTTTAAGTATTTTTCCTGTGAGATGAATTTACCTGTGTTCTTTTGCTAAATTTGAAGTCCTAAGTAGAAACTGAGTTCTCCAATCATAGACATCTCAAAATCTAATTTCATTTCCTCAACAAATCCTTTTGTCAGTTCATCTCTGTTGCTTCCAAACATAATGTCATCAACATATACTACAACAATTAGGAGTTCATTTTCATGGGCTTTTATGTATAGATTGTTGTCTACTCCACCTCTCTTAAAGCCTTGTTTTTGCAAATATTTATCCAGTCTTGAGTACCAAGCACAAGGAGCCTATTTTAGTCCATATAGGGCCTTCTTTAATCTGCACACATAGTCTTCTTTGTTTGTTAAAGAGAAACCTTCTGGTTGTTCCATGTAGACTTCTTCTTCTAGATCTCCATTCAGAAATGTAGATTTCACATCCATTTGATATACCTTGAAATTTTGGTAGCATGTAAATGCTAGGAACATTCTGATAGCTTCCATTCTGGCTACAGGGGCAAATGTTTCATCGTAATCAAGTCCTTCAATTTGTGAGTATCCTTTACATACAAGTCTGGATTTATTCCTAATTACCTGTCCTTCTTCACTTATTTTATTTTTGAATACCCATTTTGACCCTATGACATTTTTCACAGTGGATCTAGGAACTAATTCCCAGGTATTGTGCTTCTCTATTTGGTCCAATTCTTCGTTCATAGCATTCACCCAAAAATTTTCCTTGCTGGCTTCTTCAAATCTCTTTGGCTCTATTTGTGATAACATGGCTATGTATACCTCTTCTGTCTGTTCAGTTATCTGCCTTCTTGTCTGCACTCCTACACTCTTGTCTCCAATGATTTGATCTTCTGGATGGTTATTTTGAGTGTATATTGAGGGGGTTTTCGAGTTCAGTTCAGCATCTTCTGATGTCTTTCTTGTTTCATCATCATCTTGGTCCTCTTCTTCATGATTTTCTGAATAGCTGCTACAGTCTGTATCTCTTGTCTTGTTTGGGAGTTCTTCATCAAATCTTACATCAATACTTTCTACAATTTTTCGAAGAGTCTTGTTGTAGCATTTATATCCTTTACTCTTGGATGCATATCCTAAGGGTATTCCTTCATCTGCTCTTGCATCAAACTTCCCCAGATTTTCATCATTATTTTTTATGTAGCACTTGCTGCCAAAAACTCTAAAGTGCTTTATTGATGCAGGTTTACCATGCCATAGTTCATAAGGTGTCTTATCACTGTTAGGTCTTAAATGAGCTTTGTTTAGAATATGTACTGCTGTGTGTACTGCTTCTGCCCAAAAGGTTTGAGTAATGTTATTCTCTTGAATCATAGCTCTGGCCATTTCTTGTACAGACCTGTTTTGTCTCTCTGCTACTCCATTCTACTGAGGTGTCCCTGCAATGGTAAATTGTTGCTTTATCCCATGTTCATTACATAGGTCTGCAAAGTCATAATCTGTGAATTCACCTCCTCTGTCTGATCTGATACATTTAAGTTTGCATCCAGTTTGATTTTCGGCTAATGCTTTGAATATCTTAAATTTTTCCAGTGCTTCTGATTTGTTCTTGAGAAAAGAAACCCATGTCATTCTGGAGAAATCATCTATTATCAACATGAAGTAGGATTCTCCACTTGGTGTTTTAGTTCTTGCAGGTCCACACAGATCCATGTGCACAAGCTGGAGTGGTCTTCTTGTTGATAGCTCATCTTTAGATTTAAAGGATGTGCAAGTCTGTTTCCCAAATTGACAAGATTTGCATATGGTATTTGAAGGCCTTTTTATTTCTAGCATATCTCTGACAGCTTTCTTCTTGCTCAGTCTGATGATATGGTCGAAGCTGAGATGTCCCAATCTCCTATGCCATAACCATGACTCCTCAAGTTTGCTAAGATGGCAGGCTTCATCTTCCTCTTTCACTATGTACACATTACTCTTTGTTCGAACACCTTTGAGCAGAGTCTTTCCTGTTGTGCTTGATCTGACTTCACAATCTTGAGCTCTAAAAAGAACTTCACAACCTTTGTCACACATTTGACTGACACTCAGTAAATTTTCTTTCAGCCCATCTACAAATAGTACATCTTGGGCCTTTCCTCTGCCATTGTCTATGCTGATTGAGCCTTTTCCCTTGATCTTACCTGATTTATCATTGCCAAAAGTAACATTGCCAGATTTCTTTTCATCAAGAGTTATAAACTTGCTTTTGTCTCCAGTCATATGTTTTGAGCAGCCACTGTCTAGGTACCACTGGCTTTTCAGGTCTTGAGCAGTTAGGGCCAGGTCACATTTATTCTCCTTCTTTATCCACTAGAAGCACCCTTTTGTTTGGTATCTTTTGTGGGATGATGGACTACATTTTCTTAGAGGACATTTAGAAGGTATATGTCCAACTTGATTGCATACACAACATTTGATCATAATTTTTGCAGAATTATGAGTATGAACAAAAATTATTTGAATCATAAACCTCCTTGAGGTGTTAAACATCAATCTTTGTCCATACTTTCTACATTCAATGATTTTATGACCAAATTCCTTACAATAAAAGCAGTAACCATAGAAGCTATTTGCATACCTGATGTAAGGTTGTCTCTTCCATTTGTTTTCTTGAGGCAGTCTCTTCAATGTTTGCATCTTTTGCTGGTTTGAATTACTCCTTCTTGCATGACAATATGCAGCAATGTGTCCCAACTTGTGGCAGACATAACAGGTGGCATTCTTCATAGGAGGGAAGAATTTCCTTTGATGGCTTGCAAGCTTGACAGACCCAGGAGTATATGAACCTTTTTCTGTTGTCTAAGTATTTCTTTCATTCTTTTTTATTCGAGGATTCTTCTGGGTTCTGTTTCCCTCCTTACCTACTTCTTCTTTTGTAGGCATTATTTGAGGTGCTTCATCATTATTCTTTTCTTTTACAAAGATATTTTTTTTGTTTTCCTTTTCTTTGCTTTTACTTGATTCTCCTTCATAGCCTATTCCAGTTTTTATCAAAGGAGATCTTTGAGCATCCAAAATTTCATCCAACTTACCAGAGCTTGTTGTTTGAGAGGAGTTCATATACACTTTCTGTTGAGCTCTTTCTAATTTCTTCCTCAGACATACAATTTCTTCTTCCAGCTTCTCTTGTTCTCGATTTTTATCCTTGATTTACTGAAGTAACATATCTTCTATCTTCTTAGCTTCTTCAAGCTTTACCTTCAGCTGCATGAGGACTTCTGAATTTTGTTCTTCTTTCACACATTTGAGGAGAATCTCTTTTTGTTTTCTACATTTTAGTTTGAGTCTGTCAATCTCCTCCAGAGCACTTCTTAGCTCCCCCTCAAGATCGAATTCCCCTTCTTCTTCTTCTTCTAGCAAGAGTCCTTCAAGATCTTCTATGGCCATTAGTAAAAATTCAGAGGTTCCCTCTTCTCCTGAGGGTTCATCTGAGTCTTCAGATGCACTGCTGTCTTGCTGAGCGTAGAAGGATTTTCTGCTGAATTTCTTTCCTTTCTGCCAATACTTTGATGTGTCTTTCTCTGATTCTTGAGCTTGATTTCTTACTTTCTTGTGAGGACATTTAGCAACATAATGTCCAACTCTTCCACAGTTAAAGCATTTGAAGGGAAGTTTACCTTTGTATCTACCTGAGCCTCTATCCAATTTCTTGACAAATTTAGCCTCTTCTTCATCAGAGCAAGAGCATATGTCTTCCTTTTCTTCTTTCTTCTTTTCTGTTTTAAAAGTTGCCTCCCTTGTACTTGGCTTCTTCTGTGGGAGCCTCATCTCATATGATGTTAGATTTCCAAGTAATTGGTTCATGGTCAAGGTCTCCCAATCAGTGGTTTCTTCTATTGCAGACACCTTGGGATTAAATCTGGATGGAAGTGATCTTAGAATCTTTTGCACAACTATACTTTCTAGCATGGTTTCTCCAAGAGCTTTCATATTGTTAACAATTTCTGCAACTTTTAAGAAGAAGCTGCCAATATCTTCATCATCATTCATTTTTAAATTTTCAAACTGGGCTCTATATATTTGAAGTTTGGCAGTCTTTACCTTTTTATTTCCCTCGTGGATATTCTCTAGAGTGTCCCACATATCTTTGGCAGTCTTACTGTGCATTATTTTGATAAACTCAGCTTCACATAGTCCATTTAAGATTGCATTCATTGCCTTTGCATTAGCTACAAAGCTTTGTTTAGCTTCTTTCTCTGAATCAGTTGACTTTGCGACATATCCAAATTCCACAGCATCCCAAACTTCTAATCCTAAAGACATTATGTATGCTTTCATTCTGATTTTCTAGAAGGCATAATTAGCACCAGTGAAGAAAGGTGCTTTATTGATTGAGCTTCCTTCTTGACTAGCCATCTTGAGAGCCTAGGATCTCCTTTCAGTTGTTAGACTGATATAAAAGGAACCGGCTCTGATACCAATTGTTGAACCCTTAGTTAAAATGAGAGGGGGGGGTGAATCAGTTTAACATATTCATGGTATTTTACAACTTTTCATTAAAACTTATTTACACTTTCATTTCATGTCCAACTTAAAATATGAGTAATCTTAGAATGTGAGCAGCAAGTATTAATATGATATAACATTAGACTTAATATGAGAGCAACATGTATTAAGAAGATGATAGAAATCATATCAACACATAAACATCATACACAGAGACGCCAGATATAAGTGGAAACCCATAAAGGGAGAAAACCACATCTTATTATTGTTGTGATGCAAAGGCAAGCTCCAACTCCCTCTCACCACTGTTTTTCTACAGGCACCAACCTACAGGAGGCTCCAACCTCAATCAGCTACAACTGACAGTTATCAAGCTACAACTTGATAGGGAAGCTCCAACTTTCTCAATTTATCAAACTGAATGTTTTTTTATTTACCTCAGATATCAGCTCTGTTCTGTAGCATCTCTTTCTACTCTGCTTCTTTTAATCTTCTCTGTCTCACTCTTCTATACTCTACATTCTCTATTTTACTCTCTCTCCTTTTTTTTTGTGCATATCAGTGTGATATTATATATAGAGTTCATCACATGACTCTTTACATTCCTCAGGGAATTTGAAGTGAATAGTCCTGACTCTTTGGCTTCTGTCTTCTTATTCCTTTATCCAACTCATTTTTAAAAATTATAACAATATGTACACATTTCCATGCTACAGTTGGATTTTGTCTTTTCCTTAGGATACTTGCCTTTTCATCACAAACAATATAAAAAAAATTACATTTACATTTTTCAGTTATACATCTCAATTTCACTCAGCTCCTTTTCTGGATTTTGGCTTTACTGGATTTGTCTTTTCCTGCTACTGTCAAGAAACTGTTTTATATACTTTGGTTCACTATAATTGTGTGCACCTGAACATGTATACCTGTCAACCCTGAAATCTCTGTGTATCTCTGTCAGACCCATACTTTTATCCCTGTGATTATTCACCTATTCATTGTGCTTTTGTGCACTTGCTGCATATATAATTGCTGATTTTAAATCTGGGCAAAATCGAATTAATGTGGATATTTCGTTTTTCCATGGTTATAAAACCATACATATAAATTCATTCATATTTCAGTATTTGCAATATTTCATACAGGACTATATATATCGGGACCTGCAATTATTTACGTTGCATAATTAAATATATTCCACAACTTTAGAAATTCAAATGTATTCCCCATAGTACAATTTGGGTACAGTGCGAGTGCACCACCTTTCAACCTTAATCTTCTCATCTTATTTTAATAACCCAGCGAACCTTAAATAAACATCTTTAATATATTCTGGACTATGTTAATATCTCAATTCAGGGTATTGAGATATTAATTCGATAATCCCATTGTACATACATACGCACCTCCATATATATATATATATATATATATCAAGATTTTAAATAGAAAAACGATCGCCGCATAAATCACAACTTCACCATTAGACCAAAGAACAACTCGCTGACCATTCATAGGTGTACAATACTCTGCCTCACTCATTTATTCATTAAAACAATGCGACATACCTTATAACCAATGTTTAAACTTTCGAAACTTTGTATTAATACCGACACTATTTTAAACAATTAACCGTATAATAACCCTCGGCTCCAGGCCCCACCTCTACAACCAATAGACCAATCAAATGCACGCACCATACCTCAGTTATCATTCACGCATATCCATCAAATGACCACCGTCCGATGACTCCCTTCCAGATCGACGGTGTCTTGCGATATCGCTCCACCTCCTGGTATGAACGTTAATGTGCGATGGCGTGCTATGGAGAGCGGTTTTCTTGGGTCCTGCCTTGCCAGCCATCAGCACCTCTATGGAATCGCTTTCAATTAGAAAATACCACTTGCTCTGCAAAAGCGGTGCGATGAAATCCGGAAACTGCCTTACTGTTCACTCCAAACCACGTTCATTGTTTACCCATCGCGGTTCTGCTCCTCTCACTCCAGGTTCCATTTAACCCCATCAACGCTCTATTCGAGACTTTGCAAGGTTAAACACTCCTTATAACCAACTCAACTTTCACTCCAAGGTTCCGTCCACCTTTAATTTTTTATGAGATCCACTCACTTTAATCACGGTTCTGTCTTCTAATACTTCGCTCCTTTCGATATATATATAACTTATTCATCGCATTTCACCGCAGTTCTTTCATCTGTTACGACACATAGCTCCATTCACACTGCGCATTATGGTTCCACCTCTCCTTTTGTTTATAAATCAAACCATTTTCATTAAACCTTATTACAGTTACTCAACAACACCGAATTCCTTATTATATGCGGGGCATTTCCATGACCCTTCACACACAGTTTCTCAAGAGTGAGGGGGATATTTTACAGTGCATAAGAGGTAACTTTTCAACACTCTTTTCATACTTTCTATAATATGTTCCCACACTCAGAACCAGTTTCTTAAATCAAATACTGCTCCTTGACTAACGCTGCTCCTTGCTCCTGAAGCTCCTCTGCTGCCTTTCCAAATCTCCAATCAACTGACCTTTCTAAAACTGCCTCTGCTTCATATCTCATGCTCTCTTTGCTTTGTTGCTATTTCAATTGCTTCTCCTTTGAGTTCTCCTTTGCCATCTCCTTTGCCATCAATGAGAACATTTCCAACACCAAGTCCTCTTGCAAGAGGTAGACTGAAAAAGAGATCATAAAGCACAAAAAACCCACTTTAATATTCCTCAAGATGCTTAAAAATCTTATAAAAGGAACTCATACCTCTCTATTTGGTCATTGCGAAGTTTGTGAAAAAAGCAGGAGAGAGCTTCCAAGGGTTTGAGAGTAAGAGAAAGGAGGAGAAAGAAACCATATTCAAGCAAGTAAGTAGTAAATCACCTCTTTCTCAGTCATTCCTACACTTAGATGTTGAGATAATGTGTTTTTGAAGTCAGGTTTTGAGTTTTTAGAGGAAAAATTCCCCTGGTTGCAGGCTTGATACGGGAAATTTTCGGGCAAAGAGGCCCAACCGAGGGAATTCTATAGGCTGCCCATGGCTAGGGCCAAAATTGGCCCATGTCAATGGCGTGACTGGGGGGGGATATAATTTTTCTATAGTATTTCCCTTTAAATTTGTTTTGTTGTGTTTTTTCTCAATTTTATCATTGACTAATAATTATAATGTGGGTGTAGGAATAACCATGGTGCTCGAATGGAGAGAGAGGAAACACATAGAGAATGAAATCCAATCCATGGGCCATAGGCCAACCATAAATTCACTACGGAATTATGGCTTACTCAAATTCTATAGAATCCCAAGCATGGCCAGTCAAGACTATCTCTTGACCTACATTATATGGTGGTGGGATGTGGACACTCAACACTTCATTTTTGGCCAAAGAGATTGACCATAGAAGCTTGAAATATATATATTTCTCACTAGTTTATCGAGGCAGGGAGCTCCAGTTGTGCTGACAGGGGTTCGAAGAAATACAGGGGAAATAGTTAGAAGTATGAGGTCTTCCCATTGCAGGCAAGTGGAAGGGGTATGAAAAAGAAATATCCTTATAGAGGATATAGAGGAATTAACCCTTCATACACTAGCCTATATAACTACTCATGTAGCACGTGTATTAGCACCCCATTTAGTGACAATTCCATAGTTGGAGCTGTGTATACAATGTTTGGAATCGACCTTGCTTAACGGGTGTGAGGGGATGACCACTAGTGTGAAGGATCAACTTACAAAGCTGAAGAGGAGGAGTGAAACTTGTGGTTAATGGGGCTTACTGGTAAGCTTCTTATTTGAGAGGATTGTAGTGATGAGGCCCCAAAAATTGGATTATGAAACCTCTCCACTGGCAATACAACCCCGGATGGCTAGATGGTGTACCATTTTACCATGAGATGACAAAGTACATATTTGCATTAGGTACCCATACACATATTGGAAATGGATGAGGGAAGCCACATTTTTAGTGGATGATTACTCATATGATGGGGTGGAATTCACGAGAGAACCTAACATAGTCTTGCCCCCTAGCGAAGGTTTGGATTGGAGAGGTAAGAAAATTTGATTCTTTATGTTTTGTAATTTTTTGGTATATTTGAAATATTTGATTTTTTGGTGTAGAGTACATAGTCACTAGTGATATGGGTTTCTGACATGTAGATGTTGCACTTGCACACCCAATTGTATATTCTACATTGAGGAGACATGTATGAGTGGCCTTGACCCCAACAAAAACAGAGTATATATAAGATGAGGATGAAGAGCTATAGGAGTTCACTTGAAATGTTATGGGATTGACACTAGGGATTCCTCTAAAGAGGCTAGATGAAACTCATCGACACATGCAAAGGCACATCATAGGAGTGGCCTCATCTTGTCTTTAGGGTCTACTCTACCACATCTTGAATGCAATTCTATGTTATCATGAGCAACATTAAGTGGGGTTAGTAGCAGAGGGTTGTGAATTGTTTGATGTATTAGCATGTATATGACATAGTGTCTAAGGCGTCGGTCGCCTACTTTTGAAATATGGACTCAAACTTTTGAGATAAAAGATATCGACTTCTATATGTTGTTTCTATTGTGTATGCACAATATATGTTTAAATGTTCATATGAATGGTTTAAAATGTTATACATGTGACACATGCCAATCTAAAAAATAATTAGCTAACAAGTTATCCAATCGGTTTTGGTCTCGAGGAATATGTATATAAGTAATGTAATAAAATGAACATTCCAGGAGACGTACCCTCAAAAAGTGATAAAGCAGAGTCGGATTCCTTACAGAGTAAAGATGATTGAGCTCATACACTATCAGCTGAGAGTCAAGTTGAACAATGAGATCATGTATGCGAATATGACTAGCCTCAGTCAAAATCTCAATGAAAGCACTATACTCAACCATGTTGTTGGTGACGGGGCAAAGACAAACATCGCCAAAACTCATAAGCTCATCAATGGGTGAAAATAGGATCTAAGCAATGAAATTAGCATTCCTAGTGTAACGGCTTGCACTATCTATAAAGCCCTTATAAGGAAGTGATGGTGTTGACATAGTTACAAAAAATACCAAATACATGAATTACACATAGAAACTGGGCTAATGACAAGAAAAAAAAACTAAACACACTCACACCTATATACATACTATACAAGAATGACATAGTCTAGTAGGTCACGCTAATGTGTGCCCATAGATGGGGACAGGTCAAGGGTTTTTATACACAAAATTACGAGAATAAGAGGCCATATGGTTCACCAATGTAAAGCCATGCCAAATGAAGTCGAACTACCCCATCCTCAAAGGTTGACCATACTAGGTATAGTCTAACATAGTAATACTTTCAAAATGAGTGTGAGGACATAGAGGAGGATCAATACATAATGGAGGTACAAGATACTCGATTACAGGCAGTGATGAGTTGGACAATTCATTGGAAATTTTAATATTCGAAGCCCAAGACTTGACTCGGTCAATGGGTGGAAGTTCTAAGGAAGGACAAGGAGGTGCCCCCTAAGTTGATTCAAGGTCTAATATGCCAAGCTATACATGGTTCAACTTGGGGATATTAGAGGTAGAAAGAGGTATAACCTCCCTATGATTATCAATGGATATATCCATGACTTCCAACCTGACTATCTGGGGAGGTTTATCATCAGGAGAGTCACGTGAAGCCAGCAGAGGGGCGACCTATGTGGGTGAAGGATCCTAATCATATTCCATATAATTATGGATTTTCTGAGCATCGTTAGGAAGTAATGATGGGACTTCCATAGAGGAAATATCTTCCACAATAGGCGGCAAAGGGTTCTTAATAGGTTGATTTTCTTCCATAATAGTAGGAAACATAGCTCACATATAAGGAGGTATATGGGGTCCACAGGTTCTAGAAGAGATCATATGCATAGGAAAAGTGGTAGGAGTCGAAGGAGTGTTGGGCAGAGGGAGTTTAGGAAAAACCACCATAAGAGTAGAACTTTTGAAAACTCCTACCCCAGTAATCTAAGATTGAGCAAGATGGTTCACCACAAGTGGTACAGTGTTTCCAGTAGTGGAAATATTGATCGATGACACACAATAGTTGAGCTGGTCAATGGTGACGATATTTCCTTCATGAGGAAAGTAAATTAAATGAAACACAGATGAGACAACTACATTCATGGCATAAAACCAACTACGACCAAGATGCAGGTTATAGTCTAAAGGAGCATTGACGAATTCAACATTGACATGTACCATTTCCCCCCCTAATGCCATGGAAAAATGTGGGAGGAACACATAGGAATGAAATTGTGACCGTAAAATTCTTGGAGAGTGCTATTATACTTTGCGAGAGCCTCAGAGCCAATTTATTTCTAACAAGATATAAACATGACACGTGTAAGAGCCCAAATATACTAGAGTGTGATGAATTTTTGTCTGGGAAAATCACATGATAATCTGGAAGGTGATCTGTTGGGAAAGATGAGGGGGAGATTTCTCTACATTGAAAGAGATGATACCAGAGTCAGATAGGTCAACTCCACCAATGGTAGACAACAAGCACTCACCCTGCTAAGGACAAATGTTCAAGACCTCCAAGGCAGACATGACACAAGGTGCCTCAGCAAAATCTTCAGTAATACTATAATGTTGAGCAGACCTCACATAAGGGTTGTGTGTTGTATTACATAAAACACCCTTGGGAGGGAAATCGACAAATTCCATAGGCTTATCTAGAGTGAGAGGTCCAGTGGAACTAGGTGGAGCTCTTGAGTCCTTGGAAGGAGAACTCAACTTAGTGAAATCATAAGACTTAGCTCATGTGGCCACGTTGACATCTTCCTGACACATAAAGACAAATGAATTATGAGGGGGATGGGAAGATCACCCATCATTTCCCCTTTGTGGAGATCGAGAAGGTATAGAAATCATTTGTTGTTGGGGTTGTGTGGGGAATGGATGAGTTAAAACAACATAATTTTGAGAAGATGCCAGTGAAATAAGCCTATGAAATTAATCCATCTAAGGACACTCATGCATGAGATGATCACCTTGAAAAATTTTAAAAGGGACTTTACTTTGTGGTGACACTCATTGGTGCTCCTTCTCGGACTCTCAAGATTGGGTTTAGATACCTAGGAAGTTTGATTTTGTTGTTTAATTTTCATATTATCCCTCTTATTCTTACCACTATATTGATAGTTGTTCTTCAATTGAGTGGACATAAACATAAAAACATCAGTGGACTACTAGGGAGGGGGTGCTTTAGCAGATCTAGATGCACTTGCTGGGGCTTTATATGTAATGATCAATCTCCCAATATGGACAGAAATATGGCTCAAGGGATTCGAAACATACCCAATCTCGCCATCAGCATGTGGGCTAGAACTAGTTCAGGCGAGTCGATGGAAGGCATAGGGGCATTAGGAAAAACTGTGTATAGTGCACCTAACTGTGAATATATGAGATCCAATTGTTGGGCATATAGAATAGCATTCTCCTCACTAACGACTCAGAACATGCACACATCATTGGAAATTTGTGGTCGAAGTGATCTAATGAAAAATTTATGTATAATCTCATCGTATAACTTGGTTCTTAATAAGCTCTTGCGACGGCGCCAATCATGAATGTGATCAGAAATAAGTGTGGCATCATCTTGTTTGAAATTGGGAAAAAGTGGAGAGTCAATATCATATCGAGTTGGTAACTGGAAATGTGTCAGGAAATTTTGAGCTAGAGAGGAAAAATCATAGGAGGATGTAGTTTCTAACTCGATGTACCACTTGGAAGCATCCTCGGTTAACATTCTTTGGAACAAGAGAAGTTTGATACAATCATCCACCAACAAATTAGATGAACACCATAGATGGTAGGTGGTGATATGGGTGGACGGATTCTCCCCACGCATCCCTTCAAACTTGGGAATATTAGAATGTAATTTTGCGGGCATAGGTGGCCACCAGGGATCATGATGAATGGGTTCATTAGTCAATTTAGCCAAATATAGTCAATTAAGAGAGGATATAAACAAATTGTGAATTTGACTAAATTGTTAATAGGTAGGAGAAGCCCCTCACCAACCTTGAGGTCACCCCATAAATGGGTTAGATGGATGTGTTTTCAAGTGGTGAAAAGGGTTCGCCCCAAAAAATGGCTATTGTGGGCTAGAGTAGCTGGTAGATGAAGGTTTCCCCCAAGATAAAAACATCTAGAGAGCAATGAACCCAAAAAATCATGACTAATAATGGGGTGCTACCCAAAGTGGAAAGAAGGACTACTCTATGCATTAAGAATGACATAAGGCTAATGACGGAGGTGAGACACAGTACTGGCAGCATTGTTAACCCCAGGTAAACTAGCCCCTCTAGGAAAAGTACTGGTATATGGCTTCCCTCCAAATATCAAAATATACCAATATTTCATCATAATAGTAGCTACATTTCCCCCACGCTGACTAGGGAAAATTGGCGATCCCCCCCATGGATTCTCAGAAGTAACTATACGTAACTAAGAAACATGAATAGTTGGTTTGGAAAAGGTCGGTGAATAAATTCCTTGACCTACTAGCTGACTAGGTTGGGGTACCGTAGTCGACATAGAGGATGGTGTGGGCACCTAAAAATTCAAGAAACTTGTGGGAGTGTTAAGTCCCTATATTAATACTGCAGTCCCTTATTATTTTAGTGTAGCCCCCCTTATTGTTATTTTTGTACCCTTGTAACCCCCATATTGTTATTATTGTGCCCTTATATTATTATTGTTAGGTCGATTAGGATTATATTGTGGTCCCACTAGGATTATATTGTGGCCCCATGGAATCCTATATAAAGACAGAGGTTTTGGTAATTTGTATCATCCAAGAATTGTTCATTCATGTAATGTATTGGAGGTTACCCCCTTGAAGTGGCTTATTTATAAGGCGTTCATGTCTCTTTTCATCTATTTTTGGAGCTGGTTTCACAACATTTGGTATCAGAGATTTGGATTCTAGGGTTTCGCTGCTCCAAACAAGTCATCGTGGAATTTTCACTATAACGTTTTTTATGTGAAGGTTCAGAAGCTGAAAATTTTAGAGTGCAAAGCCGAAATCTAGAGGAACATCTTCGCAAAATTTCAGAGCTTGGTTCGCAACATTTATGGAGATATCATCTGTGGAAGTTAGGGCTTTCTGCAGGCTCCTAAATTTCACTTAAAACAATCATTATGGTATTTGCACTATAACATTTTTTCTACGAAGGTTAAGAAGCTGAAAGTTTTAGAGTCCAAATTCGAAATCTTGTGGAACATCTTCGCAAAATTTCTGAACTTGGTTCGCAATATTTTCAGAGATATGATCTGTGGAAGTTAGGACTTTTTTAGGCTCCCGAATTTCATCTCAAAGAGTTGATCGTGGGAAAATATTCATAACTCTCTCTCTGAGCATCAGATTTTAATTATGTAAAAAGTGGCTGGAAGTAAATGGACTGTAGTTTCCTTTCTATAAATTTTAGACCTGAAGGAGGAAACAGTAACACATGGCAAGTCATAAAAGTTAGATCTACTGAACCAGTCCATAATTAGGTCATTGTGGGAGATTGGACATAACTTTGCCTTGAAGAGTCCAAATCAGGTCAAACCTGTGGAATTTGAAAGCATATTCAAAGGGATACTTCAGGGCCAAATTTCAAATATTGAGGATCTGCAAGTATAGACATAAGTCAATTTCAATATCAAGCTCCTCAAAAGCAAGTAAAAGGTGTGTATTTTTTTCCCGAATTGCATAAGTCTTGTTTGAAGAATCAAGTTGAATTGATTCCAAGGGCATATTGTAGAATAGATATCAGTATTGGATTCTAAAATGGCCCCTAAAAATAATTAGATGTCCATTAAGCCCTCAAAAATCTATACTATGACGCATGAAGAGGAAGAATTTCAGTATGAGATATCAAAATTACGATACCAAGTGCAACAAATTTGGATCTTACGAAGGGAAACCAAAGATGACATAGATGGTTTAAAAGTAGAAATGGAGGCTAATTTGGATGGTTTGAAGGATCAAATAATAGCTAATATGGATGATAAATTAAAGGGAGATCACATCAAGCATCAACAACAAGTTCTCCAACTCTCAAAGGATAACCTAACTTTGGTGCAGAATCTAATGAAACAATAGGAAGATAAACATCACATCGAAAGAAGTTCTGAAGCAGTCACAAAAACAAGAAATCAACAAGTACCATCAATTTTAGAGTATCTCAGCAAGTGGAAGAACTTTCCTGTACAAGATTTCACATGGGAGGATGAGAATTTTATACAGAAGCATCAAGAAATAAACAATCGTTGAGGACAACACTTGTTTGAAGGAGAGGGGCAAGTTAAGTCCCTATATTAATAGTGTAGTCCCTTATTATGTTAGTGTAGCCCCCCTTATTGTTATTTTTGTACCATTTTAACCCCAATATTGTTATTATTGTGCCCTTACATTATTATTTTTAGGTCGGATAGGATTACATTGTCGCCCCACTAGGATTATATTGTGGCCCCATGGACTCCTATATATAGAAGGAGGTTTTGGTCATTTGTATCATCCAAGAATTGTTCATTCATGTAATGTATTGGAGGTTGGCCCCTCAAAGTGGCGTATTTCTAAGCCGTTGATATCTCTTTTCTTCTATTTTTGGAGCTGGTTTCATAACAGGGAGCCATAGAGGAGACTAGTGGAATGCCCCAGGAATAAGTGACAGGCGTAGAAGGAGGAGTCGGAATAACCACACTAAGAGGTGAAAATGTTGTAATGTCAATCGAGACTACTGTTGTAGAAAGTAATGAAGTCTGAGACTCTACCATAGTGTAAATGGTGGATAAAGGCACATAAGTGTAGGCTAGTGTAGAATTGTCTGGGTTGAGCCACAATAAGGTAGGCCCTCAATGATCAATTAAAGGTGGATTGGCAGGAGTGTCAAATTCATCCACCAAAGTCTTAATAGAGATCAGATCACTATTAGTGGGGCCATAAACACCTTCTAAAGCTATGTGATGGTCTGAGTCATGAGCACTGATAGACACTCTTCGTGAAGGAGAAGTAAGTCCACTTCGTTCAAGAAGTAAGCCTTGAAGACGATGTGAATGTTGACGAAAAAATTCAACCAGGGTAGTAGTAAATAAAATACAATTAAGTTAGTGCAAACACCTTAAGGCCAAACTATAGACCGAAACCAAATAAAACACTCTAAAAACATTCTAAAATATATCACACAAAAACATGGTACAAATAATCTAGCGATGGAACAGTTATACTAGCAACCTGCTTCCCATCCCTTTCAGTTGCGAACTTGGCACAAGTGTCCCCACAAGATGTGGAACATCCCACAAGTGGACTGATAAAGTATCAATAATATTTGTCCTGGGTACACAAAAGACGACCCTGACCCTACACCTGTGTATGATCTCTATAAAGAAAGTCCATTGTGATCAGCACGTACAATAATACAACCTAGGGTATAGTCACAAGACAAATCAATAGGCAAGATAAGTAAACTTAACCGCCAGAGGAGCCAAGACCGAAACCCCCTTGTGAGTTACCTCTCGAGTGGTCCCCAAGTGATAAAACACCATTTTTATGCGTTCCAATTACGTTATATCATGCCACTTGAAACTGAGTGAAATGGGTTATGTTACCTCGCTTAGCCTAAGTGTGACCTCATGCTTAACCCTTTTGTGAGAAGGGCTTCCCAGACCACATTACTACAAATGGATTTTACTCCCTACCGTAAGATGTTAAGTTGATTTTGTGGTCTTGTAATAGTTAACTCACACTCCTACCTCCAAGGCCCTAGCCTAAGATAGTGTTGGTGTACTACCAGTAAAAATAAAAGATGAATCGAGTTGATTTTATTATTTCATTAATTTTAATGGTTGTTGTTTAAACAAGTGGGCAACGATGTGAAAGTGAAATGGTGTGTAGGATTGTTAGTTAGGCACCCTAATGAAGTTATATGAAATGTATGTTTTCAATTTGATGAATGCTAGCTATGAGAGGGCAAGATATTATCTAACACAATTCATATTAAGATGCACTTTTCACTAAATCTTCCTAAATGAAAAATATCCCAAGAATTTGAATTAATGACCCAAAAAAAAAACCAAAAATGTAACTAGTAAAGAGACCAAAACAAGTCTCTCAAGCAAGAATGCAAAGCAATCCAAATGAGAAAAAACTAGGGAAACAAAGCCTAATCAAAGACACTCAAACAGATCAAAACTAAAGCCAAAGTTACAAAAAAATATGAGAATGTCAATCAAGCTAGGGCTACAGCACAATGGCTCCATGTAATATTCCTAAACTAGCATGCAACTAATTGGAATATTAAAATATAATTTTGCTTCTTAGTTAGAATAATAAGAGGGTAGGGGGACCCATAAATCTCTTTATTAGGAATAAAACCACTCCAAATGTGAATGGAGGGCATCAAAAGAGCTAGATAAATCTCCCCTATGTATGAACAACGGAAGAAGCATGTGGAGTCGGTCAACTTTGACCAAATCAACAACACTGGTATGGAAGTAGTCGACATTCAATGAGGGATGATGCAATTTTGAGGGAAATGCCTTACATGGAAGTAGTTCCTTTAATGAGTGGGGCCAAGGGTGAGGAATCTCACCAAGAATATAAGGAAGAGTATGGCAGCCATTAAGATGATGTTTTTCTGGATTATTATTTGATTGTGGTATGTTAAGACTTTGTCTCTCTTCAGCTGTTTAGCTAAGATTGCAGTGTTGTTTATCACAAGGGTGTTTCCAAGCGGGAATCACACCTTCATCCTTGGGGGACTTCGAGTGCCTACTTAGGAGAAGTACATTGAGAATTATTTCCACATTCTGGCATTTGTCCAAGCTACAACTTCTTCTACAGTGCAGTTTCTATTTAGAGATGTGCTGAGTTGCAGGGTGCAGCAGTGGAGGATTTCTTTGGACCATTTCAGAGCTTGTTTTTTAGTGGAGGAAGGTTTCTTCCTATTGGAGGATCATTAAGGAAGTTCCCTGTGCTTCATATCATATTTTTTCATCAAGCCAACTCATCATATTCCCCTACAGTGTAGTTCCACTCCATGACTACATTATTTTAGAGATCTGTTGCAGAGGTAAGTTCAGTGCTCCATTTGGAGTATTTTCTTTCCATTGAAGGGATCAGCCCTTAATTGAGAGATTCTTTTGGAGTTATTTTCAGATCTACATGAAATTCATCCACCTCCTTTTTAGGTGCCCAGTTGTAGAGTTTATTCAGCCTTAGGGTTGCATTATGGCATTCTAATATTTTGTGTATTTTTGGAAACCCTTCCTAGGTTATCTAGGAAATGTGTATGGAAGCATAGACCTCCATTTTTGGAATATGAGCATTGTATTATCATATCCATTCATTTACATTTTTCTAGCTGCAGTATTATCCAATAAAATTGCACTGTACTTGCTTCAGACATTTTTTGTAGCAACTGCATCTCATGTATTGGTGCTTTTGGTTGATGGAAGCTTCTCTTGCCGAGCTTGAGGGGTTTTTTCTCCAATATATTGTATAAATTTTTTGTTTTTATGCTTAATAACATGGATCTATCATCTAGCTCCTATGTGATGTGCTAACATTTGCTGCTATTTCCATTATTGTGAGCTATATTGCCACTTTTTCTATTTGGGAATATTATAGTGGGATCAAAGAATAATGTTGGCTCAGCCTGTGAAGGCATTGCATCTATGTTATTAGAATAAGAATAAGCTTCTCACAGAAAGGATAAGATTCAGAAAAGAGGTAAAGGCAAGTCTCCATTATTGGGAAAAATGGAGGGAAAGAAGTTTTAAAAGCTTCTTCTCCAAAATATGCATGAGATTAACAGAGAAATCAAGGGAATGAGGAGGGAAATACATGAAGAGTGCTCAAAAACACTTGAATGTGAAGAAAGCTCTAGTTCTTCATATTATGGGTGTGAGAATTCCGCCACACAATTAGATCTATAACGCTCAACCATGCCTATATTCGTAGCAAGAGAGATGGAGGAAGGAGATGTACCAAAGGATCAGACTCTTTGTGAATATCTTCAAGAGTATGAATCTCAATCTCAGAGGTTCAAAGATCATCTAAAATTCAAAGATTATTGTGTAAGCAGCATGATTTGGGTAGATTCTTTCTATCTACTTTTGATGGGTCACCTAAATGTACAGATAGGGCTTGGGTGAAGGAGCTAGACACTTATTTGTAGCAACACCAAGTTTCAGAAGATGAAGCCATTAGAGTAGCAGTGCTGCATCTTGAAGGTAAGGCTTATGCTTGGTGGTTTTATGAAACTTCTTCCTTGAATGATGTAAATGTATGTACTTATGCAAATTTCACTAGGAGGTTAGTCAAAATATTTGATGCAAAACATTTAGAAACATCCTTGGTTGATCTAGCCAAGCCTAAACAAGCAAAACATTTTCATGAGTTGGAAGGATCTATAAACCCAACTCCATTCTAGAATGCTATTGAGGGGGTTAAAAACTTGCAGAATACCTTGCTAGAGGCAAGATCCCCACTTCAAAAATAGCTCTCTTCTAAAAAAGAAAACATGGAGATCTCTTTTTCAAAGGATGATCTAAGCAAAGAGCCTCTTAATGATGATGAGGAAACCTCCATTCATGATGAAGGGGAAGAGAAGGTAGGAGGACAATCTTGTCACATCAGGAGCAGATCTAGTACCTCATGCAGAGGAAAATGGAGCAATTTCTTCAATGAGAGGAGTTCTTGTATCCTTGCAATAAGTTTCAAAGAATCTCATATGTGGAGATCAAGGCACAATCCATGAGCAGCATGTACAATTATTGATAGGTTGTGAGACCTTGAAGATGAAAGAATAAGATAGGGAGGAGAACCAACATCATATGACTAGGAGCAAACACCCCTATCTATTTCAGATGGTTGATGTATAGAAAAGGAAAACTGATTTGCGCAGTGAGAGCAAGGACAAAGCAGTCCACTCATATATGCAGTCTACTCTTGATATTGATGTCTCATTACATGGAGGCATTCCACCTCAGACACTGTTTTCGATGGATGTTGTCGCTCCTAGAGACAGCCTAGAGTTGCCATAGACCAGTGCCTAGGACATATTATCATAGAAAGGAGCATATAATATAACTTGGGTGTCAATCCAAAGGCTCTCCTGCTATCTCCTGTAAACAAGGAAATTGATTTAAATGGGACCAGAACTTACAGAAACTACCACAGGGAAAGTAATGTTGCAGAGACAAAATGCAAAGCTCCAACACAAAGCATGAAACAATTAAGAGACAATTTACTGTAAAGATGGCTAATTCAAGTAATATTCCACAGAAATCAAATATCAGAAGGTGTATGTAGTGAAAGAAATATGAGAAGATATTAGTTAGCTTTGGTCTGATACCCAGATACACAACAGAACCATATATGGGCTTATCATTCTAAGAATCCATACATGACAATGGCGTTTTAAAAGCACCCTCCCAAAGAAACTAATATAGCAGAAATATGGATGAAATGAACATGAAACAATATATCATGTCTGAGCCATATTTAAAGTGCTCGACTGATCCAAGTATGGGTATCAACTAGGATAAATCCTTACCTAAAATCAATGAGTCACTCACATTCCAGTACATGATACAAGAAGAAGGATAAAATGAAATGTTGTATTAAACACAGTAGAGAAGATTACATACTGTGGAATATCAAAGACCAGAATCCTCTAAAACAGATAGAACTCCTCCTCACTGAGACCCTACGGGCACTGAGCCTTCATACAAGAGTTTTCACAAGATGTATACAAAAATGCCTTTCACTGCACAATTCTCTGATAAGAATCTGGAACCCCTACGATGTCTTTCTCCCAGGTTTTTATAGAGGAAGAAGAAGAAAAATTCATAAAATAAGTAGGTGAGGACAATTAATTGTTTCATTAAAACAAAAATGGTGGAAACATTCGAGCCCATGCTATTTGGTGGCCACGAAATGTTGAATGTACTTGACAATCTTCTTGCAGAAATAAATGCACTGAGTAGAAAATTTCTTCAGGAACCCAATATAGAGATACATCCACCTAAACATTATGTCCTTTCCTGAAGAAAATTCGGCTGAAAAGAAACCTTGAAAGCATTTCTTCTTGTGCTTTGTACTCCCTGTCTTCCAACTTTAAATTGGAATTTAAATTCTTCAGTGCCGGACACTACATTCCTTGATTTTCCCTTGATATTTCTTCGATGCTCCATTAATTTCTCCATCTGCTCGATCTGTGTTTTGAATGGCTCTGGAGGGTCTGATAGATTTTGAACCTTGCTGTCTTAATGAGAGCCATGTCACGGCAACTACCCAGGGCTTTCCTTCATAAATTCTTCCTCTGCAAGTCGATCCTTAGATGCATCTTCAACTTCTGTAATGGAGGCAGAGATTAATGGCAATTTTCCATCGCAACTAACCTGCAAAACCCACAAACTCGTCAGGAAAAAAAGTGTACAAGGACGAAAATGCATGGATATGACTTGGGTGACAGAGCGATGCGATGAAACGGTGAAAGAATGCAAGGTGGCAGTGACAACATAGTGAAACCATGGTGAGCAGACTGGGTAGAGGTTCATATCGTGAAACGATAAAATATGAAGTATAAACGAAATATATGAATGGTGGTGGAGGAATATGATAGATTCGTGTGATGATGACGTGGAGATGGACCAGGTCAACAGCTGGGTAGAGAAACCATCAGAGCCGTCCGATCTTTAAAGGAAATCAACGGTTTAAACTGTGTCGGGCGGTGATGTGATGGTGGGCCATGGGCGTCATTAGCCTGGGCTAATGTTTATGCAACTTCGATGAATTATCGCCATAGGATGGAGGCTCACAGATCTAATGGTTCATGCGGATATCGCTGCACGTCTTCAACCGAAATATAACGCGCGATAAAAGGTGGTATTGAAGTCGTACACTGGGACGCATGGTGTGTGCTGAATGGAATCACTGCGTTTTAAGGAATACTGTCTACCCTGGATGGGCGGTGCGATGAAAACAGGCCGGTTTTCGAGTGAGGCGCGGTGGGGCCACCATAGCAGAAGAGATTCTGGGCCGTTGGTTTATGTTTTTATCGAACGGCACAAAGCGTGTCCGATAGACATATATGTTAAGTGCTTTTGGGACTAACGCTCGGTTCTGAGCCCTGGTCACGTGGACAATAAAATTTCGGGGGCTAGGACTGAAAGTGGCCGGACCTTTCATGACTTCGAATACGTATTTGTGGCCTTTCTTATGCATTTTAGGGGGCGGGAAAGGTAGTGGTAAGTGAAAGAATGAATTCCTCGTGCCCTGACAGGAAATTTCAAAGGTTCAAGCAGGATACTGGCCAAAAATCTTAATGGGGGCTAACATGGGCAATATCGGCTCCATATGGGGACGGCACGTTCATTCCTGGACGTGTCGAGAACTGCGCAGACCTCCTGATCATAATCTATGTAAACTCTGTTCTTCAGCCCCTCTTACTTTTCGCTTTATGAATCATCAGCACGCCCACCTTGTTCAAACAAAGAATGGAACAAAGCTAATATACAATATAATACATCAGGCTCTCTCTACCTGAATTAAAATTGGAAGTAGGGTTTAAGAAATTGACCATTCACAGGGGCATCAAGCAAGTCACCCTGTAAATTCTCTAATGTGAACGTGTTATTGCCTCCCTGTTCCACAATTTTAAATGGGCCGAACCAAAGTGGGTCGAATTTACCATGCTTTCTTTTTTCAGCCCTTTGGGTGTCCCACCTGAGCACTAGATCTCCAATCTGCAATTTCCTCTCTTTTGCATGTTGATCAAATATGTGTTTCATTTTCTCTTGATATTCTGTTAATCTCTGATTCACTTGGTCCCGTGTTTCCTCTAATTCCACCAATTGATTGATTCTTCTGATCATATCATCAGGTTCCTCCTGACTGTCTTGCATGAAACGTGCCACTGGTAAAGCCATCTGCACAGGAAACACTGCTGCTCACCCATATACTAATTCATATGGAGATTTCCCAGTTTCTCTCTTACTAGTGATTCTATTAGCCCATAAAGCAAATTTCAATTAGGAATCCCAATTTTTCTGATTCTCATTTATAGTTTTCTTCAAGGCCCTCACTAAAGTTTTATTAGAAGATTCTACTAAGCCATTCCCCTGTGGATAGTAAGTTGTAGAGTGACTTAGTGCAATATTATACTGTTGGCATAAATTCACAAATTTTGCAGACTTGAAGGCCTGTGCATTATCAGTCACTATTCTAGCGGGGCAGCCAAACCTAGATATAATGTTTTCTTCCATGAAATTTATGATGACAGCGTCAGTAGCATTCCTTGTAGGTATGGCTTCCACCCATTTTGTTAAATAATATGTGGCAGTTAATATCCATTTATGCTGTCCACTTGAGGGTGGGTGAATTTCACCTATAAAATCTATTCCCCATTGTTGAAATGGCTCATTCACATGAACTGGAATCAGGGGCAGAGCTGCCAACTTTTGTCTTTCTGCAAAATTTTGACATTTATCACATGCTCTGACCCAAACAAAAACATCTCCAAATAATTTTGACCAGTAGAAACCAGCCTTCAGGATTTTATGAGCTGTAGCCCTCCAGCTATAATGTCCTCTGCAGATTCCCTCATGAAACTCCATCATTATACTCTCTACTTCATCCTCTGTAAGGCACAGGAGTAAAATGCCTAAAGGGTCCCTCCAATATAGCTGGCCATTAGCAACTATATAATTTTGTGATTTCAATCTTAAAGCCCTATATTTTGCTTTGTTACAACTTGGAGGACAGCTGAGTGTCAAGAGATATTCAACTATTTCTTTGTACCATAGACTGGTGAGATACTTCACGTGTACTTTTTGAGTAGCCATCTCCAATCCTGGCTGCTCCTTTTCACTTTCAGACTCTTCACTTGCAATCATAGACAAATTTATGCCTAGAGCCTGATAGTTTGATTCAGATAATATTTTAGCAAGTCCCTGTCCTTTGATCAACTTGGTAGGGCGGATATCAAGATCATACTCCTGTATTTTAGCAATCCACCTTCCCCTTTTTCCTTCACTGTCTCCCTGAATAAGAATGTCTTTAACAGCTATTGTAGGGACAAATGCAGTGATGTGAGACTGCAAAATATATATGCGAAAAGCTTTGAGAGATTTTACCAGGGCATAAGCCTGCTTCTCCAATACATTATATTTCAGTTCTGCATCATGGATAACCTGACTGAAGAAGGCAATAGGCTGCTCATATCCTTCTTCATTTTTATGCAATAACACTCCAGCTACTGTATGAGGTGATGCAAAAGAAAAGATCATAAATGGTTTATTATAATCTAGCCCAGCTAGTACAGGGGCTTCAGCAAATGCAGCTTTAATTCTAATGAAGGCCTCCCATGATTCCTGTGACCATTTCACCGCATTATTCTTTTTTAGCATATCTGTTATATGCCTAACTATCTTAGCTTAGTTAGGAATTAATCTTCTCAGGAAATTTATCCGGCCTAAGAATACCTGCACTTCCTTCTTATTTCTGGGGAGAGAGATACTATTTATAACCTCTACTCTTTTGGGATCTATCCGTACCCCATCTTTAGTTACAATATGCCCCAAAATTTTGCCTTCCTCTAATGCAAATAAAGACTTTTGGGGGTTGAGAGAAAGGCCATACCTTCTATACTTCTCAAAATTTCTTTGCAAGTGCTAAATGTGCTCAGTATCATCTTTTGAAAACACTGTAATATCATCAAGGTATACCACCAAAAATTTATCCTGCTCCCCAACAAAAGCAATATCCATAGCCCTTTGAAAAGTGGCCCCTGCATTAATCAATCCAAAAGGCATCCTGGCATACATGAATGTGCCCCATGGTGTGATGAAAGCAGTCTTATTCTGATCTTCTAGAAGTACAACTACCTGATTATAACTAGAGAAGCCATCCATCATCGACATTCTAGAGGCCCCAACCACTTTCTGCAAGATGTGGTCCATCTTGGGCAGTGGATAATTATCTTTTAAATATGCTCTGTTTAAATTCCTGAAATCCACACATAACCTTATTTCTCCATTTTTCTTTTGGACGGGGACCAAATTTGCCACCCATTCAGAGTATCTCAAGGGCATAATTATTTTGGCCTTCAGCAGCTTCTTGATTTCTTTCTCAATAGAGGGAAGCAGCAAAGGGTTTATTTTTCTAAGCTTCTGCTTATAAGATTTTGCATCTTCCTTCAGAGGAATTTTATGCTGCATTATACTAATATCAAAAGTTTTAAGGTCCTGATAGGACCATGCAAACACATCCCTGTATGACTGAAATAATTTCAGATATTTCTGCTTGTATTCCTCTGGGACCTTCTTGGATAATTTCACAATTTTAGGATCAGCCTCAGAGCCCAGATTCAGATCTTCCACTTGATCTTCCTCTACCACTTTACTAGGCTGCAATGGGACATCATTTTTATCAAATAATCTTTCTAGAGGCACCAACCCTCTAGGGATGACATTTCCTTTCAGCTGCAGCACTTTACTTCCTGCCATTTTCTCCTCCCATTTATTTTCTGAAGCATTCTCATCCTCATCTTCTTCACAATCATCAATCTCCATATTAGAGAATTCTCCCATTGCTTCCAAGAATTTCTTCATCTGTTCATCGTCTTCAAACACCTGCCAGTGCTTAATATTATCTGGGATTGATGGCCTATAACGTACCTTGATTTCATACCTCAGGAGAGGATTCTAAGGAGGATGAAATGTACTAGCAACTACAGCAAGAGAATCTATCATTCTATTCCGCTCCCAAGGCATGAACTGAATATTGAATGCCGAGAAGAAGTTCTCCACCATGTCCCATACTTCATTCCTGTAAGCCCTCAACCGAGGATGTTTGGTTTGACATTGATTTCTGATTTGTCTGACCACTAGCTCCGAGTCTCCCAGGACCTTTAAACATTGTATGCCCATGCTCCTGGCTGTTTGTAATCCTAATAGCAGTGCTTCATATTTAGCTACATAATTAGTAGCTTCATATTCCAATTTAAAAGACAGTGGGATCCATTTGCCTATAGGAGAGATTAATAATACTCCAGCCCCATTACCTTCTCTAGAATTTGCCCCATCAAAATGTAATGTCCAGATTCCTACTTCATGGTTCTCTGAAGGCTGCTCGGTCTTGATCTAGCAGAAGGAAGGTTCATGAGCATAATTTTGATCTTCTTCTAACATCAAACATGAGAAGCCTCCTTCTTTGTTGTAGACTGGTGAATTCTCTGAGCTTTCAGCCTTAGTAACCATCTTGACAAATCTGGTTTCTCTGTACAACCTCCTCTCCTGGCCACCAAAAATTGGAATAGTGGCATATGTTAAGTCTAATTTTAGTGACCCACCAATTTTTGTTCCCAAGGACCTTGAAAACAGCATGCCAAAGTGGGCCGGAATGTCAGCCACCACAATGCCCATTACTACACTTTTTGCTGGAATTTGGGCCAGATTGACCACTAAATCTTTAATCATCCCTAAGCATTTAACTCTTTTGGAGTCAAATGAATAGAGGTCTTTGTATGGGCATGTGATTTGTAGTACTAGTTGTTCCATGACTGACAGAGGCATAAGATTATGGGAAGCTCCAGAATCTAACATACAATTGTGTAACAGCAGGTCATGAATTACTAGAGACACATAAAATGGAGGAGTCGAGGGGTCTATCTCCTCGACATGTGGGCCAAAGACTACCATGGGTCTTTCTTCTTGGAGGTTGAGACTATCTGGAATGACTGGTGCTTCAGGAGGGAGTATGAAAGAAGTAACTTGAGATTGATATGTAGGTTGTTTCAACAGTTCAGTCAAGGGAACTAGTATTTTGATTTTCTCAAGTTCTTTTTGCAGATTGAAAGTAGGAGGGGAATTTTCTATCACAACTTATTTTGGCTCTTTATTTTTAGCTAAAGGTTTAACTTATTTTGATACAGACTCAGTACTAGGAGGAGTGACTACTTTTGAAGAAGAAGGAATTTGGTCATTAAATTGTAAAGGTTTGTTTAGAGGACCCTTACCTTTGTCCGTGGCTTTCTGCATTGTTGACTCCTTTTGAGCAGATGCTTCCTTCTGGGGAGGCTCTTCTTCTTGTTCTTGAGTACGATTTCTCTTCCTGGAAGATCTGAGATCGTATCTTCTATTGAAATTTGCTTGCATAAAATCATTAAACTGTTTGCAATAATGATCAATTTCTGCATCTTCTGTGTCTCTGATCTCTTCTTCTTCTTGCAATGGGAATTCTACTTCATCATTGTTTGAGAATGCAAGATTTTCATCTTGCAGTTCATAGGCAGCATCTTCAGTGGAGTCATCTACTGGGCCTTCCAGGTATAATGGGTGTGGTACCTGATCGTGTTTCTCTTTTTCTTCTCTTGGCAATATTTGCAGGGGTGGCTTTCTATACTGAGGATTTTAACCCCTGTTTGGAGCATTCTGAAAGTTCTTGGAAGCCAAGTTCTTGGTCTCCAATTCAAGATTGACCAATTTATTAGAAAGATTATTAATCATTTTTCTCATTTCTTCAATTCTGTCTGAATCCTTATCCTGATTAGAAGTAGATACTTCCTCTTTACCCCTTCTTCTGGTATCTAGTTCAGCTTTCCCTTTTAATTTTCCAGTGGAAGCAAAATTTGCATCCAACTCAAGAGCATCTAACTGAGCATCATCTAGGGTCGCAGGCTTCCTTTCCCTAAGAGAGAAACCAAAATCTGAGTCAAAGGCTGCTATGAAAACAACTTTGGCAACATTCTGATGAGGCTTCATATCGGCAGGAAGGTTTAGATACAACTTGTTAAATATTTTGATAAACTATGACACCCCTTCATTATGTTTCTTCTTAAGGGTATTGAACTCGGTAAGACATTGTCCATGATATTTCTTCTCTCCCTATTTTCTGAGAAAAGTATTCTCCATATCATCCCAAGTGGTTACGGAACGGTTTCCTAATGTTTTGAACCATTTTCTAGCTTCACCGTCCAGAGACTGCACAAATAGTCTTACGACCACATCCAAATGTTCTACATTAAAGTTCTCTGCAAAAGAGAAAAAGGTCTCAAGATGTTTCTGAGCATCAATTTCATTTTCCCCAATGAATCTGGGCAAGATCTTCAAATAATCCTGTGGCATATCATTCAACACTTGAGGTAATGCCAGGGGAGCATATTTATTCAACAAAAAGGCTGGAACATTAGCCATTGGAGGAGGTGGGGGTTGTGCAACAATCTAGCGTACAAATGGAGGAAGAGGCGGAGGTGGAGTATGGATAACAATAGGGATATATTGTGCAGTTGCTTGAGGTGTAGATGGGAACAGTTCACGGTTGACAGTAGCTACTTCGATGACTTCTTTAACCTCTTCGACCTCAGGAGTGGGGTGAATATGAGCTTTAATTCTAGCACCTCCCCTAGGCGGGCTATATAAATAATATTCTGTGTCTCCCACAGTGGATTTGAGATTTTCTTCTAGAACTTCTTGAGAAGAAGAAGATGGGTAATCTTCTACGGAAAACTCAGGGATTTCAGCACAGACTGATTTATTTTCTTTCCAAATTATTTTATGTATAATCTTCTCAGGGTCAGACACTGAAGGTGTCTTTGGCTGTGATGTATCTGACCTCAAATGTGGCTTACGAGGAGCCAGGCCTACAAATAGATTTATTAAATAAACAACAGTGGAGTCACCAAGGTGAGAGATATGCAACTCTTCAACTCTCTGTGCTCACCTGATTAGAGAGTGAATATGATTTGTCGAGGCCCAGGGATAATGATTATCTTAGCTTCGATCCCTGGCAACGGTGCCAGAAAGATGTTGTCGACGGATGTTGTCGCTCCTAGAGACAGCCTAGAGTTGCCATAGACCAGTGCCTAGGACATCTTATCATAGCAAGGAGCATATAATATAGCTTGGGTGTCAATCCAAAGGCTCTCCTGCTATCTCTTATAAACAAGGAAATTGATTTAAATGGGACCAAAACTTACAGAAACTGCCACAGGGAAAGTAATGTTGCAGAGACAAAATGCAAAGCTCCAACACAAAGCATCAGACAGTTAAGAGACAATTTACTGTAAAGAGGGCCGATTCAAGTAATATGCCACAGAAATCAAATATCAGAAGGTGTATGCAGTGAAAGAAATATGAGAAGATATTAGTTAGCTTTGGTCTGATACCCAGATACACAACAGAACCATATATGGGCTTATCATTCTAAGAATCCATACATGACAATGGCGTTTTAAAAGCACCCTCCCAAAGAAACTAATATAGCAGAAAGATGGATGAAATGAACATGAAACAGTATATCATTTCTGAGCCATATTTAAAGTGCTTGACTGATCCAAGTATGGGTATCAACTAGGATAAATCCTTACCTAAAATCAGTGAGTCACTCACATTCCAGTACATGATACAAGAAGAAGGATAAAATGAAATGTTGTATTAAACACAGTAGAGAAGATTACATACTGTGGAATATCAAAGACCAGAATCCTCTAAAACATATAGAAATCCTCCTCACTGAGACCCTACGGGCATTGAGCCTTCATACAAGAGTTTTCACAAGATGTATACAAAAATGCCTTTAACTGCACAATTCTCTGATAAGAATCTGGAACCCCTACAATGTCTTTCTCCCAGGTTTTTATAGAGGAAGAAGAAGAAAAATTCATAAAAGAACTAGGTGAGGAAAATTAATTGTTTCATTAAAACAAAAATGGTGGAAACATTCGAGCCCATGCTATTTGGTGGCCATGAAATGCTGAATGTACTTGACAATCCGCTTGCAGAAATAAATGCACTGAGTAGAAAATTTCTTCAGGAACCCAGTACAGAGATACATCCACCTGAACATTCTGTCCTTTCCTAAAGAAAATCCGGCTGAAATAAAACCTTGAAAGCATTGCTTCTTGTGCTTTTTACTTCATGTCTTCCAACTTTAAATTGGAATTTAAATTCTTCAGTGCCGGACACTGCATTCCTTGATTTTCCCTTGATATTTCTTCGATGCTCCATTAATTTCTCCATCTGCTCGATCTGTGTTTTGAATGGCTCCGGAGGGTCTGATAGATTTTGAACCTTGCTGTCTTAATGAGAGTCATGTCACAGCAACTACCCAGGGCTTCCCTTCATAAATTCTTCCTCTGCAAGTCGGTCCTTAGATGCATCTTCGACTTCTGTAATGGAGGCGGAGATTAATGGCGATTTTCCATCGCTGCTAACCTACAAAATCCACAAAATCGTCAGGAAAAAAAGTGTACAGGGACTGCAATGCAATGGAGATGACTTGGGTGACAGAGCGATGCGATGAAACAGTGAAAGAATGCAGGGTGGCAGTGACAACACAGTGAAAACATGGTGAGCAGACTAGGCAGAGGTTCATATCGTGAAACGCTAAAATATGACGTATAAACGAAATATATGAATGGTGGTGGAGGAATATGATAGACGCGTGTGATGATGACGTGGAGATGGACCAGGTCAACAGCTGGGTAGATAAACCATCAGAGCCGTCCGATCTTTAAAGGAAATCAACGGTTTAAACTATGTCGGGCGGTGATGTGATGGTGGGCCACGGGCATCATTAGCCTGGGCTAATGTTTATGCAACTTCGATGAATTATCACCGTAGGTGGAGGCTCACAGATCTAACGGTTCATGCAGATATCGGTGCACGTCTTCAACCGAAAGATAACGCGCGATAAAGGGTGGTATTGAAGTCGTACACTGGGATGCGTGGCGTGTGCTGAATGGAATCGTTGCGTTTTAAGGAATACCGCCTGCCCTGGATGGGCGGTGCGATGAAAACAGGCTGGTTTTCGAGTGAGGCGCGGTGGGGCCACAATAGCAGAAGAGATTCTGGGTTGTTGGTTTATGTTTTGATCGAACGACATAGAGCGCGTCCGATAGACATATATGTTAAGTGCTTTTGGGACTAACGCTTGGTTCTAAGCCCTAGTCACGTGGACAATAAAATTTCGGGGGCTAGGACTATTATAGCATCATTTCTCACCTTCATATGATTCATGATTGCTTTTATGGCTCTAGGCACCCATTCCTACAGACTTGGACAAAATTCACTAAAAAACAGTGTTAAATTCCCCATACGCGGCTATGCCTAGACTTTTCCCCGTGTATACGCGAGTCCACATGTACTTTTACGCGTATGCCATTAAAATCATTTAAAAATATATAAAAAATCTGTATTTTCAGGCTGGGTTGATGGTTACTCTGGTAGTTCAACCACCCCAGCACGTGGCCAACTGTTTCCAACTGTTGAAACTACTTGGAGGGAGTATAAAAGCCCCTCATGTGTATGGCCTAAGGGAGAGAGAGAAATTATTGATATTATACTCTGTTGGTATTCCCTATCCAAGTCTGAAATCCCGTGCCTCCTGCACTTCCCAGTTCATTACAGGAAACCCTTGTTTCCTGGAGATGCTCATCTCTTTATATGTCATCTCGTATGCACCAGTTTGGAAGGAATCTTAGCCTCAGGAGATGGACAGGATCGAACAATGACTTTGCTGGAAGATAGTGGGTGGTCAGGTGATCTCTCACTGTATTTCTTGTCATGCTATTTTATAAAGTTAGAAATGCATATTATTAGGATATACGTGGCCAGTAATAAATTTGCAATATATAGAAATATTGATTATTTAGCATTTTGTGGTGCTTTTATTTAGTAACATCATATGGATTTCACTAACATGTTGCTGGGAGTCAGATATATGGCAGTACAACCAGTTCTTTTGTGCTGTTTCTTCTTGTCTTCGGGTGAGAGGAGAGAGGTTGCTGGGGATTGACTGTGGATCTTTCCATTGTCGACCCTAGATAACTATGATCTCAGTCTATTTAGTTTCATGAACATGCTATGGATGGCAGTCTTCTTCGTATGGCACCTTACTCTTGTGAGTTGAATTAATATTCCTCCTAGGGTGATATTTCACCGAAGCAGGCTGGTTGCCAAGCTGCAGGATTGCATTCTTGTGATTCCCCTGTTGGGTGGTTTCAGTTGTTTGATAGGTTTCCAACAGTTTTAACTTTTATTTCCAGTCCAGTTTAATCTTTCTCAATCAGACTGAAGTCCTGGTTTTCTATCCAGGCTTGATTCTTTTTGTTTTTTCATTATTTACCTTTCTATACGCGCTTTTTTTTGCACACAGTCGTGTATACACGCAAGTTTCTCTAAAGGGATTCGTGTATACGCGTGTTTCCTTTAGAACAGTCGCGTATACACGCTTGTTGCTTAACTATAAGGTCGCGTATACCTAGGCAGATTTTGAAATTTTGGATTATTTGGCTTTTTAGTCCTTTCTGTCTGTGGAGACCTATTCCTACAGTGTCTTTGTACTCACTGCATTGTGAAGAAAGTGGTCTTTAGTCTTTTCCCTCTTTCGTTCGATTGAAAACTAGTCTTTTTGGCAAAGTATTGTTTCTTGTGCTGGCATTCCTGGTTTGAGTACCAAGATCTCTTTTGGGGGATTCTTGGCTGTTCTGCTTCATCAGAATAGAGAGATCCTACTTATTTACTCTTTTTTATCATTGTGTTTTGCTTTGCTCTACGTTTTTGCCTGTTTCTTGATTGGTTTTCTTGAGTTTAGTTGGCTAGGTCTTGTTGCAACTTTTGAAGAGTCTTTCTTGGTTCTTTGAAGTTTTTGTTTGCGGCAAGGTTGCATTATTGTTCTAGGCTAAGTGGCTGAGTTTTCTTGTCTTCTTTTGCTTGTATTGATCTTGCTACTAGTTGGCCTTATAAGATTTGAAGAATTTTGGAGGTTTTTGCATGAAATTCAGTGTTGTTTGGCTTGGAATTTTATAGTTTTACTTGGTCTTTTCGAACTCTCTTATAAAACACAAAAGCTCAAAAAACATTTTGCTTTGTTGTTTGCTTTTGTTTTTCTATTTCTGTTTTCGTTTCTTGGTATCTTTTGAAGCTTTGTTGAAGTTCCTTGCCTTTGGATTTTGGCTTGATATTGGAAAGAAGTTGTTATTGATTTCTTCCTCTTATTTTTAAGCATTTTTTGGTGTCTTCATGTTAAGTGTTCTTGATTTTGGGAACTTGCTTTCTGGACAACCAAAAAAGTGTTAAAACTGAAGGACTTTTGGGAAATTTCACTCTGCTTTAGGAGATTTTTGCATCTTAGGATTTGCATGCTTGTAGTGATTTTCATTAGGTGCACTTAAGCATTTAGTCAGTTTCATAGTTTTTGTGAGTGTGAGTTTGCTATCTGAAAAGAAAAATACAATTTTTAATCTCGTAGAACCCGTGTAGAAGTTGCTTTTCATCGAAAGACAATAACTGCATTTGCATGTAGTTTGGTTTTTATTAATTTCTTTCTGCATCAAAACATCATAAGTTTCATTTCCGCATCCCTTTGACTTAACATAACAGCCCATTAAAATAAGCGATATAATTTAAAATCAACTAGCAAGTTTTCTAAGTGTCATACACTAACTAGCTAGGTTGTAGGGCCTTGGATTAGGTGAGTGGAGAGTAACTCTCCAAGGCCACTCAAACAAAACATAGAAGTTGATTAATTGAGCGAAATCCAACTCCGTTAGGTGGACCGGGAAAGCTCTCCTCCAGAGAGTCAAGCGCGAGGGGAAGTGAAGGCTGAGCAGAGAGATACCCCCTCTCTAATTAGTTGAATCTGACCTCAAGACCGTTCCGCCCGGCTTCTGATATGGATTGGTGCCCATAGTTGCCACTCCTAGGTTCCACACAGGTCACTGCGGGGGGGAATACCCGTGGTACCTGAGGCAGACGTCGCATCACTTTCAGCAGTACTTTTGGGGGGTACCCTTGCGAAGCTTGGGTGCTTGTGCCAGCAAAGGCTGTCATTAGGAGGTCGGCGTAACTGTTTCTGATACCTTCGCTAGTAGGACTGGGCCGTAATTATCCCAGACTGCTTTCGAGAGGTCCTATATTTCGCTTTCCTCTATTTTGGTGTCCGGTCCTAATCACCCGGAGCGAAAATACTTGAAGGTTGTTTGCTTGATTGTATCTCAGGAATTTGTATTATAGTGAGTGCTCTTTGCTCCTAGCTTGCCTAGCTTTTCACTTTTTTGAGTCTAATTTAAAATCTATAAAAGTGGCTGATCAAGCGCCTCGGCGATCGAGGAGAATCCGGGGGTTATCTCCCGATAGTTCAGAGCCTTCTTCGAGAAGGCGTAGGAGTGATTTAGCAGGTGGTTACCACCCTGTGACGTCTGACGTAGTGGACAGAGATCCTCCACAACGGTCTGAAGGTTTCATAGCTGATTCTGGTGTTGGTTCCGAGAGGAGCGTTCCACTCACCTCGCGAGTTTTATTTCCTCAGGAAGAAGATATACAAGTAGAGGAAATACCTGAACCTCCTAGGTCAGGTCCATCTCCTCTTCCTCCTGATTATATGTTCGTTGTTCAATACGTCGGACCTGAGTCAGAGAGACCAGAAGAACCTCCGTACTATTCATACCTTTCGATGGCCATGACTGGGAACGCGGCTTCTGCTGTGAGTGCTGCAGGCATTCAGACTCCTGCTTCTGTTGAAGGAGGGGGCACTATTGCTCTATCTTCGATTGCTTCTAGTGCTGCTGTGTTTGGCTCTGGTTTCACCCAAGCACATGCTTCTCATACTAGTCCCTTCAGTTTCGGAATACCCACTAGTGGGATTCCTTCTTTTTCCTTTTCCGCTACTGCAGCTAGATCTACACCCATGTCTTCCATGGCGAGTGGATCTACTTCTTTTCAGGGTTTCCCCTTTGGAACTGGGCACATTCCTAGTTCTAATCCTTCTTTAGGGTCCTTTCCGTTTACTTCGCAGACCCATAACTTCAATCTGTGGTCTGGAGGTCAGAATTCAACCACTTTTACAAGATGGAACCCTGTATTCACTACAGTGGGGGCAGGGAATCAGTTTTACGCAGGTCATCAATGGAATACTTCTTTCCCTTCATCGAGTGCTTATCATACCTTTTCTCCTCTTTCTAATGCCTGGAACCCCTATCAGGGCCTCTCCTCTTCATTTCCTACTTCAACAGGAGGAACTAGTCTGGGCTTTGGTAACTCTACGTCGGGAGGAGGTTCTTCTCCATATTCTACGAGTCCTTTTTGGTAACCTGGTGCCTCATCAAATTCAGCGTATTCTTTTCAGAATGTAGGGAATCCATCCCATCAAGGATGGAACCCTCAGGCTCCACCTCGCTTACCTTTTCTGGCAACGTTAAACTTGCCAGATATGTCGAAGTTGACTAATGATCCGATTCGCTATAGTCCGGGGTGGCCTCCAGTTCCCACCAAACTTCCTTCAGACATTCCAAAGTTTGAAGGTAATAATGGAGAAGATCCGGCAGACCACATTACTACTTTCCATTTATGGTGTTCTTCGAACTCCCTGATCGATGATTCGATTAGGTTGAGATTATTTCAACGCACTTGACCGGAAAACGCCGCTGTAAATGTATTGAGTCAATCAAAGGGCGGGTTAAGCATTTTGAGAATCTACGCATTAACCATTTTCGCTGTTCATTCGTTATGACGCCGGGACCGAACTCCTAGCCATACCCTAAGTAGATGATGCCACTCACATTTCGATCACATTCGTGGAATGGAGGAGAAGGAAGAGAGGCTGATTAAAAGGATAAAAGCCCATATTCCCGGTGAATTCCTTTGAATGAAGCCAAACTCTGCAATGGAGATTTCAAAAGATGTGACTTTCTCTGGGTATTTTCGAGGAGCGTGCTAATAGGGCTCTAGCAGTCAGATGATCTATTTCGCTCCGGGGTCCTTCAAGGCATTCTCCCAATGCTCCTGCTCCAAATTAGATCGACGAAAACTAAGCCGATCCTCATGGTGGATGTGAATCATTGGATCGATCAATAGAAAGAAGCGCCTTTCTTACCACCCCAGCAGCTGACGGTAACCGCTCTTCTGGTCAGGCTGTGCCTGCTGATTCATCACCTTCCCAGTCTTTGTCCATAAATGTTGTCCAAACTTCTGATCCCAAAGGAAATCAACAATCCGATGGGAAGAAGAAGGGACGAAATAACAAGAAGAAGGGCAAGAACGGGAAGGGTAATGCAAATAAAACCAACGAGCGTGTTGGTGAGGGTCAAAGGAGATGAAGAAAGTGAAGTTTCCATGCAAGCTGTGTGCTGGAGACCATCTCACACACCTTTGCCCTAAAATTTAGGATGCGCAGCGCTTGTTAGCCCAGCAGGGTTCTTCTAGTTCCCAGGCTGTGTTAACAAACCCTTTTCCCCAAGGGCAAATGGATGTTGGCGCTGTAGTAACCCAAATCCTTCAAGCCTGGGCACCTGTGAAGGGGAAATTCACTGAACGCTTACATGATGAGTGTATATTTTAGACAAGGCTGAGATGTTGGATTATGGCTTTACAAGAGCTAAAATCTAAGGATGCTCTGATGGGCATCGAGTCGTCTACATTACGGCTTCAATACAGTTGAGTCTATGCCTCGATGCCCAGCATGTTCTAAGCTATTTGACGATTAATCAAAACGCTGTGGCTGCCTTAACTACCTAATTGTAAGGACGGTACAAAGTCCTTGTATATGTCAAATTTTAGATGAGGTACTCCAAATTTGTCCCTCTCAACAGTTGCTTTGCTCATCACAAAATTGATCCAAAATATCTTCTGATTACTTTTGATATGACTAATTTTAAGAAGAGACTTCCTCATCACATGGCTTTTCATATTAAATCATCGTATCGGAAGTGCAATATCTTTCGAACGGTTGTTGATGAGGGTGCTTCCACGTGCGTGATGTCTCTCGCATGCTGGAAGACACTTGGATCTCCCAAAGACTCGGATCTCCCAAAGCCGTTCCATCTAGCACTCACCTCGACCGTTACTGATGGTCATTTCTTCCCTTGCAGCTCCCATGGTATTGTCCGCCTGTCTCATCCAGGTTGGGGGAAACTCAGCCATAGAGGCTGAGGTAGTGGATGCAAGCTTGGACTACAACCTTCAAGGTTTAAGAAATTGATTTATGAGATGGATGCCATTACATCCTCATTATTTCACTATATGTTTCCACGAAGTGAAGATTGCTGTAACAACCCCTGATCGTCCTCCTGTAGACCCGAATGCATCTACTGACTCATCTGTTCCTAAATTGGATAATTCTAAGGTGCCTGTTGAGAATTTAGGAGTTGGAATGTATTCTTCTTTGATGGGTACTTTCGATATTCCTCCTCCTAAGGTTCATATTAATGCTATTTCATCCTCCAAGGCTCCTCTTCGAAGAGAGTTCTTCAGAACTCTTTATTTTTCGGACCCTTGGACCTTACCTTCCCCTACTACCACATTAGCAGAAGGTCAAGTGGGTGGAATGGCATTCCCTATTTCTATAGCTGAGATTGCGTATCAGTCTATTGTTGACTCTACAGAATCCGTTCCAGCTCCTCTGTCACCAGAAGAGTTGGATGGAGATGTGGATCCGGCTTGGACTCTTGGTTCTTCTTCTGCCCAGGATTGCCTTGATACTACTCTTCCATCTGAAGAGGCCATCCTGGAAGCTATGACTGGTATAGATAGGCCGTGGGATGACTTGCATCATCGGTCTTATTTTTTACCTGATTTAAGCGAAGTTGAAGCTAGTTTTCCAAGTACTTCGCCTCCTGGTCCTGTTCACCCAATCTTGAACCCTTTAGCACCAACACAGGTTTATGCTGAAGGAAACATGGTTGTGATCTCTCCTACTATACCGGTGAACATCTCCAGGAATCCCAATATTATCGAGAATGTCTTCATCGGAGCTGAATGTTCCCGTGAAGAGGTTCAAACTTACACCGAGCTCTGGGTATATGTTAGGATGTATTCGCTTGGTCTTATGAGGAAATGCCTGGTATAGACCCATCTATTGTCCAGCATGAGATCAAGACGTATGAAAACGCTAAGCCGGTGAGGAAAAAACTTCGTCCAGTCAATCCTAGGAAGGCAGCAGCTATCAAAGCTGAAGCTGAGAAGCTGCTTAAGGCGGGATTCATTTTCCCCGTTCCTTTGACTGAATGGGTTTCAAACCCCGTTCCCGTAGATAAAAAGCAAGGAACGATTCTAGTTTGCATCGATTTCAGAGACCTAAATAAAGCATATCCTAAAGATAATTACCCCACACCATTTATTGATCAGATCATTGACGAGTGTGCCGGTAATGAGATTTTCTCCTTCATGGACGGTTTCTCCGGATATAATCAGATTACTATCTGTCCTGAAGATCAGCATAAGACTGTTCTTATTTGTCCCCTGCGCCATACAAGAAGATGCCTTTTGGTGTTAAAAATGGGGTTGGCTACCTTTCACGTGCCATGTCTTATGTGCCTTTCCACGACATCAAAAGATTGATTGCATACTTAGATGATTTAGTCATTATTCTCGAAAGAGGATGGATCATCCCGGTCACCTTCGGCAAATAGAACGATGTCGTTTTATAAGATTTAGATTGACCCAACAAGTGCTGCGAAGATTCCCATTTGGCCATCGATTCATCGTGTCTAGGGAAGGGATTAGGGTAGATCCCTTCAAGGTTGAGGCAATACTTCGGTTGCCTCTCCCGTCCTCTATTCGTCAACTTCAAAGTCTACAAGGGAAGTCTAATTTTCTTCGGCGATTTATCGTAAATTATGCTGAAGTTACAAAGGGATTTATGAGACTGTTGAAGAAGGGAGTTCCATTTCTTTGGGATGACTTCGCTCAACGCTCATTCGATGCTTTGAAAAAAGCATTGACCTCTGCTCCTTTATTGAGTCCACCTGATTATAGCAGGGATTTCCTTTTATATCTTGCAGCAGCAGAATCTACCATTGGTATGGTTCTGGTTCAGGAGGATGATGCTCTTGTAGAGCATGTTATATACTATCTTAGTCAAGGATTGGTAGGACCTGAACTCCGGTATACTTCGATAGAAAAGCTAGCTTTAGAAATAGCCTGCTGCCGTATCAATAAATGAAGGTGGCATTATTCTTCTTTTCGCCATCCAATTATGTTCTTGGGTAAAGAACAATCCATGATAAGAACTTCGTAGGCGAGTTATTGTAAGTGTCACAATAGATAGATTGTGATTTTACAAGAATTTGATGTTGAGTTTATGTCTCAAGTCATTGAAATCATTAGTTTTGCGAATTGATCGAGTTGCCCCGTCTAGAGAAGATCGCTTATGATGGTGGGGTCGATGAACATTTGTTTCTTATCTCTTCAATGTGATCCTGGTACCTGAGATATCCTTGTGTATCTCCAGACCGCGAAGTTTCCTCTACTTTTAGTTTTTGTCACCGTCATAGCTAAGGCCATTTGGCCAAGAATTATTTGATTATTGGTGATGCTCTATACCGTCGAGGGGTTGATTCAATCCTAAGACGCTGCTTAACTTTCGAAGAAGCTGAGGCTGTACTCAATGATTCTCACAGTGGAGCTTGTGGGGGTCATTTATCTGGGCTTGCTACAGCTCAAAAGATTTTGCGTGCTGGATACTTTTGGCCCTCGATTTTCAAGGATTGTATTGAATCGGTCAAAAAGTGTCATCCATGTCAGGTTTATACTCGAAAAATGCGCGCTCATCCAGCTCCGCTTTTTCCAGTCGTTACCGTTGGTCCCTTTACAAAGTGGGGTATTGATTTTACTACTTGTAACCCGCCTTCGGCAAAAGGTCACAAGTACATTATTGTAGCAGTAGACTACTTCACGAAGTGGGTCGAGGCTATGCCTACTTTTGGGAACGATGGTGAGACTGCAACTCTTTTCCTCTTCAACCAGGTTATCGCTCGTTTCGGTATTCCTAGAGAGATTTTCACTGACCATGGCAGTCATTTTCAGAATAGTATGATGGCTGAGTTGGCTCTCAAATTGCTTCTACAACAACTCAAGGTCGTGATATCCTCAAACCAATGGGCAAGTGGAAGCCGTGAATAAATCCTTGAAGACAATTCTTCAAAGGACAATTAATAAAGCTAGATCCAACTGGTATATTATGCTATATCCTGCACTTTGGGCATACAGGACGTCAGTGAAAACTGCAACTGGCTTTACTCTGTTTCAGCTAGTGCACGGGGTGGAATCCGTTTTTCCTATTGAATGCGAGATTCCTTCTCTGAAGTTAGCTGTTGAACTTCTTCCTGACACTTCTAGCCTTGAAGAACGGCTCCTTCATCTGGAACATCTCGATGAGCAGAGTCGGGATGCCGCCACGATGAATGAAGCACATAAAAACCGAGTTAAAGTTCAGTACGATAAGGCGGTCAAACCCAGGGTTTTTTTGGAACGTGACCTTGTTTTGGTCTATGCCCAAGAAAAAGATGCCCTGGGGGCAGGAAAGTTTAAGTCTATGTGGTATGGCCCCTTTATCATTAAAAAAGTCCTTAAGAAAGGAGCGTATACCTTGGTTGATTTCGAAGGGAACGAGTTGCCGGAGCCTCGAAATGGGCTCTATTTGAAGAAGTGTTATGCCTAGGCTTTGGCCTGGCATGTTGCTTTTGTATGTAGTAGTTTTTTCTTTGTACATATCTGTTTGATTTTCGATATTTGATGGGATGGTGATGTTTTTGATCTGCTTTGGCAGGTTGTGTCGGATGTCATGAGTCACTTTGGTTTCACCGATGGTGCTAGTAGACACACCCGGAACTTAGCTTCCGCGGCTTGGGTGCTTCATTATCCTTCCAGTCAGCTGTTAGTATCAAGAGGGGTCTGCATTGGTCCTGCTTCCAATAATATAGCATAATACACTGCAGTTATTTATCTACTCTCGGAGGCAATATCTTTGGGTGTTGATTCGTTGGTAGTTTTCTTGGACTCTCAGCTTGTGGTGTCGCAGTTGAACAATACTTATCAGGTTCGAGACCCATTTTTATTACAGTTGTTCTTGAGGGTACGTTTATTACAATGATCATTTCAATTTTTAAATTTCATTCATATTCCTCGAGCTGACAATTGGTTAGCAGACTCATTAGCTAATCAAGCAATTGATTGGCATATTAATCATTCCATACAATAAAATCTAATCATCAAAAACATCATACATTTTGATACATTTATCACATCACATCAAATATCGTTGTATATATATCATCAGTGTGTTCAAAAACTTTACAAAATTTGGATCCATAAGGTCGTACAAAATTTGGGCTTATATCATACATTTTGATACATTTATCACATCACATCAAATATCGTTGTATATATATCATCAGTGTGTTCAAAAACTTTACAAAATTTGGATCCATAAGGTCGTACAAAATTTGGGCTTATGCCCGATCATGTTCAGTCTCAAAAAAGAATATACAGTCATCTAATACATAATATCTGTCTACTCCTGAGGTCCCTGCCCAGAAGTCATGTTCCTATAGAACGTGACCGCAGTGGCCACGCGGCGGAATAATCGTACCCAGTCTCGGGGCACTCCTACCACTCGCATTGGATGGCTTCCGGCAAGTCTTCCAAGGCAGCCATAGGTATTTGGTGGGTTAACCCCTCCAAATTCCTCTGCATGGCCTGGAGGGTCCTGTCAGAATCCACTGTATCTTCTTCGCCTCTGCGACGCTTATGGCGTGCGAGACCCTCAGGTCGAACAGGTCCAATATCTGTTTCATGATCATGTTTACATTGTCAGTCATTATCAATCCAATCAAAAAACATGTTTGTTTTCATTTTTTTTCATATATATTTGAGAAAATCCAAAAAAAAAAAAAATTATACAAGTCAAAAATTTTAAAAACTTACCGACTGTACCCCATGCTGTGCCTGGTGGAAGAACTAGATCTGGATCTCCACGAAAGTCCATCCCGGCATAGGGATAGTCGTCCACGGCGATGATTTGCTCTCCCCACCAAAGGAAGAACTCATCATCCCATGTGGTCTGGGGAACCTCACTTCCCCCTAGCCTCTTCATCATGTCTGCCCAACGGGCAATTCTTGGGTCCCGCGGGCTACTGATGGTAGAGATAACTCTGGGTCTCAATGCTAGTATATTCTCAAAGAAGAATGTCATCAAAATGGTACCATACCCAAAGTGTTTGGTCTTTGCTTGGAGGATTGAGGTCAACTGTTGCTTCATGTTCAGTAAAAGGGCTGTGCACCAATCATACACATGACTCAAGCACTCTACTGCTATGCTCATTTGCGTCCTAGACGCCTGATGTAGGGAGGCAGATCCTGCCACTCTGCCAATGGTGAAAAGGAGGATTTAAAGTGCAAATCTCGTAAATATTTAATTGCAATCTGAGTTCCAACTTTTTTCGAACCCTCTACGCAATACATGTGGACATAATCTTCCACGGTTAGCCCTCCCAGGGGCTTCCCGTGCAAGTCTACTGCTTCCCCCCTCCGGGAAAGTCCAGTGATGAAATATATGTCTTCCACTTCAATGCGTACTGTCATCTGATCTATAACGAAGCAATCTTGGTCTAGTTCCCAGTAATTGACGAGCATTTCTAGCAACCGAGCATTGCTTTTCATGTTTGGCATTTTGAAAAATTTGAACAATCTGCAATTCCGAAGGATATTTTGCGATACTCGATCTTGCATGACCTCTTGATCAATTGCACTGTGTTCACACTCTCTCCATGAGATTGTCATCCTGTCAAAATTCAACAAATCATCCATTAGCCACACATTTTTTGATTTGGACCTGCGCATATGCGACTTTTTCTATGCACAGTCGCGTGTACATGCGACTTTCCTATTACCAACCCGCGTATGCGCAAGTCCGAGTTTTTTAGCAAGGGTTTTAATGGTAAAAATCACTAAATTTTAATTTCTAAACGGACAAAATGATTTGCAAGGATGATTGAGGAGCCTACCTAACAAATTCGGTGCGATTCGACGGTCGGTTGTTCCTGATTTGACGAAAGAATTTTTTTGCTCCAGAGCACTTTTTTCCAAATCAACAATGCAATAATGAACCAAATATGAGGTAATTTGTCTATTTATGCCTAAAAAGTTGAAAATTTTCACAAAAATTTGTTATGCTCATTTTTTCAACCTATCTTAAGCTGCATAACCCGGATGCTTGGAAGTGCCCAGTTTGGTATGTTTTCAGGTACATTTTGATGATTTTGAGATTTTTCCCGGTTTTTGATCCATGATTACCGACTCGTCACGGCAGGTATATGATCTTCACTAGCATATAGGTTAGGGAAATCACTTTCCATTGCATCTTGCATACTAGCCTCCATACTGATCACTTGCCATAGGGTCGATCCCATCAGGTCATGACTATTACACCTATTTCACTCGCCGATTATTTAATCATGACTTGGTGGTAGAGCCTTCCTTTACATGGGCTTCCTAGTTAGTTCCTCGCTATCACTTGTTGCCCATGCTGCGTTTTATGTAGGCTCGGGAGTCCTCTTTAGTCCCGCCATGACTTATGTGTTGAAGCTTCATTCTTCTCTTTCCTCACTATCATTTTTCTGGCTATTACCCTAGAGGCTCCCTGGTGTTGTTGAGTTGTATTACTGCATTGCATATTGGCTACTTGTTTATCCTGGCCTTTAGCCGGCTTCATTTGGACTCAATGTTTAAGCCAACTTTTGACCTTGACTATTTGTACAAGTTAACCATTGCATGCACTTTAGCTATCATGACTTGACACCCTTTTTACCCATGGATGGAACATTCCTTTGAGTATCACTTACCAGTTTCCGCTACCTTGCATTGAGCATAGGATTGTTCCAATCCCAGGAACTAGTGCATCTGATTTTTGATACTCATTCTATCCATTGTACCATAGCATTCTTTTATTCTTTTTCAGGCTTACTATATGAAAAAGAATAAAAAATCAAATATAACAAAAAGAGCGGGAACGGGATATATCTTCGTTATTTTGATGGCAGTACAAAGTTAGTTTGTTGCCCTTGAACAAAGCACATATACTTATATATATTTCCTTCATTTGGCATGGTTTTTAGTTTTGACCTAGGTTCAGCCTTTACCTTGTTTCACTTGTCATTTCTCCCCTGGTTGGTTATCTCTTCCAACCATATGGAGAGTTTGTTCTGCCTCCTGCATAACAGACTTATACAGTGTCATTTTTTACTGCCATGGTCATCATGAGTCGTGATTTTGTTCAAGGGAAGTCTAACCAGAGTCAGCCATTCTGCGGTGTCTCTTGACTCATTATTCAGTCGGCCTTCCCGGTCTTGTCAGTATCTTGTTCTATCACATCAGATGTTTTGGTCTTCTGCTCGTGCTGGTTTGAGAAGGTCCCCATTGACTTCTTGCTGGCGGGTTTGTCTCTTATCGACTACGACACATTACTCTGAGAGAAAACCTAGAGCCGCACCCTGGCCCTATTTCCATCATTGATAGGTGACCTTGTGCTCAGCATTTGATCATCATTATGGGTCTTTGACTGAGTGGTTTCCCCTGTGTTCGACGTCAGCATACATTATCACACTTGGGATTCATGCAGTACCTTGATTTCCATTTGACCCTATTGGTGGATTTCTCACCTCTGTGTCAGCTTTCATTATTGGTTGGTTCAGAGGGTTTCTTCCGTGTGCTAGCTTCATCTTGTGCATGTCGGAAACGTACTTCGGTTTGGTTCCGTCACTCTACTTCATCCGATTCCTTCCAAATCTTGGCCTGCGGGTTACACTCGCGCTGGACTGATGTGGGATGCCTTAATGCCTTCCTTCCAGCAGATCTTTTCCCATCGACTCCGACTCATTGCTCTGGGAATAAGGTCTAGAGTCTTTTCGTCAGTACCTTAGGGTTTGCAGTCATCAGTGGCAGACTCTTCGCTATCGACAGTGGGGATTCATCATTGCCTCCTGATTGGTAGATTCTTTCAAGTGTTCGACTTCAACTCATTCATTCGCACTTGTCAGATTGTACTGGGGCACCTTGACACTCATTTTTGTTATTGGTGGGTTGTCTCACGTTGGTTAACGGTATACATCATTGACCGGTAATCCAACAATTTCTGACATGGCCGACTTCAGCTCATTTATTCCCATTGTGTAGAATTGTGCCATAGTGATCAGTGAAGACCTCGGGTTGCATCAGCATTTCTCGGTTCACTTTTGACAGTCCATTCAGTTTCTGCCGGTGATGCCTTCCACCCTTATATGTTGCAGTTCAGTTCAGCAGCATCCTATATGTTGGCTCCCGAGTTGCGTGATGGTACCGTTTATTCCACCTCTTATGATTCGGTACTTGGAGATTCAGTTACTTATTTGATCAGACATCCAGTTGCACCATCTTTGATCAGCTTTCTATATGTGATACTTGGACATTAATTCAGACTTATATTTCCGGGCCATGCTCAGATGATTCATTGTGTACTTTCAGTTCAGCTATACTTGTATACATGTTGGATCTATTCAGTACTTTATATCTGAGGTATTTTTGACTGAGCATGGGTATGCCTGCCTCAGCATGAGTTGACTCTCTGATTTCTTTCATTGGTTTTTGGCAGGCTGAAGTCTGGCAAAGTCCTCTCTTGTCCTTGCGAAGTTCTTTCTATGTGCATAATACATTTCGGCCATCATGTACCCCTTCTGACCTCATATATTAGGGGGCATCTGTTATAGCATCATTTCTCACCTTCATATGATTCATGATTGCTTTTATGGCTCTAGGCACCCATTCCTACAGACTTGGACAAAATTCACTAAAAAACAGTGTTAAATTCCCCATACGCGGCTATGCCTAGACTTTTCCGCATGTATACACGAGTCCACATGTACTTTTCCACGTATGCCATTAAAATCATTAAAAAAATATATAAAAAATCCGTATTTTCGGGCTGGGTTGATTGTTACTCTGGTAGTTCAACCACCCCAGCACGTGGCCAACTGTTTCCAACTGTTGAAACTACTTGGAGGGAGTATAAAAGCCCCTCATGTGTATGGCCTAAGGGAGAGAGAGAAATTATTGATATTATACTCTGTTGGTATTCCCTATCCAAGTCTGAAATCCCGTGCCTCCTGCACTTCCCAGTTCATTACAGGAAACCCTTGTTTCCTGGAGATGCTCATCTCTTTATATATCATCTCGTATGCACCAGTTTCGAAGGAATCTTAGCGAGGCAAGGGTGGGACGGATCCGGACGACGGTCTGCTCGAAGATCGTGGAAGGGTCAGGTGATCTCTCCACTTGTTATTTTTGTACATGCTATTTATAATACAGAAGTACCATATTGTTCCCGAGATATACGTGTTAGTGTTCGCTTGCATATATGAGAATATTGTTATTTAAGTATTTGTTATGGTTTATTTAATGTTTCATATGGATTTCACTAACATTTAGAGTAGATATATGATGTGCAACCAGTTCTTTGTGCTTGTTTCTTCTTGTCTTTCAGGTTGAGAAGGAAGAAGGGTTGCTGGGGGTTTGGACCCCACGGGATCTACTTCAACCGTAGGACCTACGGGTAACTTCCTTGATCTACTCTATTTAGTTTTTCATGAACATGTATGGTTGTGTGAGTCCTTCTTAAGTAGCATGCCCTACTCTATGGAGGTTTAGACCCAACAAACCTCTAGGGTGATTTTCCCCGAAACAAGGACTGAAAGAGGCCGGACCTCTCATGACTTCGAATATGTATTTGTGGCCTTTCTTATGCATTTCAGGGGGTGGGAAAGGTAGTGGTAAGCGAAATAATGAATTCATCGTGCCCTGACAGGAAATTTGAAAGGTTCAAGCGGGATACTGGCCAAAAATCTTAATGGGGGCTAACATGGGCAACAGACACCACCAGATCAGGAGATGATGAGAGATGCTTCACATATGGTTTCACCACTCATTGATCCCATAGGGGTGAGAACCTTGGGAGGACTTGAAACAACACAGAGAGTCTGAGGTAGGCTCAAGGAGGAGGGAGACATTCTCCCAATATCAATATTACCCACTCTCACCAAACATCTTGCACCAAGAGAAGATGTTTCAGGGATGGATGGCCCCATCAGGGTGCGAGGAGACCACTCCATGGTTTTGGAGAATCAGAAGATACTTCGACATTGGGAGGAATATTCCATATTTGGTAGAGGTTGGTGGCCACTCATTCTTACATTGGCCAAAATTAGAAAGCTTTTTTATAGGTGATAGCTTCCCATGGAAGGCTAGCCTCAAAAAACTTCCACCTTCACTAGAGCATGAGCAACTACAGGAGGAGCATCAAAGGCAAGATTGCAGCATCTTGATGTATGAATATTGCATGGGAGATGTCAAAGAAGAGAGTAGTAACCTGACATGGCCTTTACATGATAGATCAACAGCACTGTCATTATTGAGTATTGACCCTTATTGGAGATCCTAGTTGTTAGTGGTCTCCAAGGATCTCTTTTCATGTAGAGTGATTGATGACTAGTTATTTGATGGGAGATATGCAGTGGTATATGGGGTCATCTATTTTCAGGGTAGAGTCTTCTTGACTAGAGCCTCTAATATCAAGGAGAAGAAACTATATGCAGCATATGAGGGTTTTCTCTCCAAACCCACTGGTTTTATAAGAGCATAGCGTACTATCCTAGAGGGATTCATTTGGGAAAGCTTCAAAGAGGAGATGCACCATCATATAAGGAGATGCATGGATTTTTTGGAGGATGAGGAGAGACATGAATCTTTGGTAGTGTTATCACAGACACTTCCTTTCTCATCAAGAGTGAGAGGAGGCCCATCTATGAGACACCTTACTAGCATAAACCAAGTACATCGTAAAGATTGTATTTTTGTACATCATGATTCATTTACTACGTATATTTACCTCCTTACCATTCATATGTAGGGAATCTCTCCAAGGGGGGGCACTCTTTCTTCTATACTTCATGGTAAAATTGAGGCCATAAGAAGTATTGATGATGGCCACTCCCTAGGAGATCCTGGGGAGTTTATATCTTATTCAGGGTGTTCTCAATTTGCACCATACATCATACACCTTCTCCAAGCATGTGAGAAGAATGGGGCAGGCAAAAAGAAAGTGGTTGGGAGACCACTCATCATACCATATTCTGATGCAGTTAGGAGTAAAAATGTGTTGGTTTCACTTGAGGGACCATTTTCCTTCTCCATTACAACACATGGTAGCTAGCATGACTTTGATTGTGAACCCATATATTGATAATGTTCTTATTATTGTTGGGTACATTATTGGAGGGATGACACATTGGTCAGACGTGTTCGTTGGGAATGAAACCTCCCACACTTCTTCATGCTTCAAGGGGAGCATCAAACGTTATATGGCTACTACAATATATCACTTGTTTCCTTATGAAGTGAGCCATATGATTGACATGAGTCTTTGGGAGGAGCCTCTCATGAACATGTGGGAGGAGTTTTTCTATGAATTACCATTCTGGAGGGTGATTCATTTTATATGTATGATCACTTGGAGATTGGATCTTCACATGGGAATGAAGGTTCCCTACACTTTTTAGATCTATCCTTGAAGTTTCTTGAGGACAAGCAACATTTGGGATGAGAGGATTGTAATATTCCTAAATTATCATGAATCTAATTGGAATATTAAAATCTAATTTTGCATCTTAGTTAGAAGAATAATAGTGTTGGGGGAACCATAAATCTCCTTAGTAGGAATAAAACCACTCCAAATGTGAATTGAGGGCATCAAAAGAGCTACATAAAGCTCCCCTATGTGTGAAGAAGGGAAGAAGCATGTGGGATGGGTCAACTTTGACCAAATGAACAACGCTAGTATGGTAGTAGTGGACATTCAATGAGGGAGGAGGAAATTTTGGAGGGAGATCCTTTGCATGGAAGTAGTGCCTTTAATGAGTGGGGCCAAGGGTGAGGAAGCTCACAAATAATATAAGGAAGAGGATGGCAACCATTGTGATGATGTTTTTTTGGATTACTATTTTATTGTGGTCTGTTAAGACTTTGGCTCTCTTCATCTGTTTAGCTAATATTGCAGTGTTGTTTAGCACAAGGGTGTTCCCGAGCGGGAATCCCACTTTCATCCTCGGGGGAATTCGAGTGCCTACTCATGATAAGTACATTGAGCGTTATTTCCACATTCCGGAATTTGGCCAGGCTACAGCTTCTTCTACAATGCAGTTTCTGTTTAGAGATGTGTTGAGTTACAGAGTGCAGCAGTGGAGGATTTTTTTGGACCATTTCAGAGCTTTTTTTTCAATGGAGGAAGGTTTCTTCCCATTGTAAGATCAGTAAGGAAGGTCCCTATGCTTCATATAATATATTTACATTGGGCCAAGTCATCATATTCCCCTGCAATTTAATTCCAATCCATGACTGCATTATTTTAGAGATCTGTTGCAGGGGTAAGTTCAATGCTCCATTTGGAGTATTTGCTTTCCATTTAAGGGATCAACCCTTCATTGAGAGAGTCTTTTGGAGGATTTGTTTTCATATCTACATCAGATTCAGCCACCACCTTTTCAGGTGCCTAGTTGTAAATTTTATTCAGTGCTAGGGCTGCATTATGGAATTATGATATTTTGTGTATTTCTAGAAACCCTTCATGGGTTATCTAGGAAATTTGTATGGGAGCATAGATCTCCATTTTTGGCCTTGTATGATCATTGTCTTATCAGATCCATTCATTTACATTTTCCATCTGCAATATTAGCCAATAAAACTACATTGTACTTTATTCATACATTTTGTGTAGCAGCTACATCCCATGTAATGGTGCTTTTAGTTGATGGAAGCTTCTCTTGCCTAGCTTGAGGGTTTTTTTCTCCAATATATTGTATATTTTTTTTTTCTGCTATGCTTAATAACATTGATCTATCATCTAGCTCCTATGTGATGTGTTAACATTTGCTGCTATTTCGCCCACGTGGTGTAGATCTGTTGGTGATGGAGTGCACTATTAAGGCACTCCATATGGGAGGTCACCGATTCGAAACCCGTGGGTGGGATGGGATGAGACAAAATGGAAAGATTGGGATTAGACTAAACTACCAAGAAAAAAACAAACATTTTTTCCATTTCCATTATTGTGAGCTATATTTTTACTTTTCCTATTTGGGAATATTACACTCCACCAGGGCCAATGTTCTATAAAGGACTAAACTAAACCCTAAAGGAAAAGAGGCCTAAAGAAGATCTTAAAGAAAGTGATACAATATGAAAAAACACTTTCAAAAGAACGTGATCAAGTGAGGTCTTCACAGTTAGTCACAACACCACCATTTGTGACACTAATGACCAAAAAATGAAGGGATCACTCAACAAGAAGGCATGAAAATGAGAAACAATCCCAAAATATGAATGTAAAATATAAATAAGATCCAATCAATCACTTAATACAACCAACCTATACTCGTAATGAAGTCAAGATACCAAACTCAAAAATTAGTCCCAAGCACCCACCCAAAAACTCAAGAGGCAACTCAAGCAATGATCAATAAGGGAAGACCTTGAGAAAAATGACCAAGATAGATCAGATCAAGAATGTAAGGCAACTGATCAGCTACAACAAAATATTGATCCAAATATGTTTTCAACATATCAGCAAGCAATAACAAGCTTGATTCCTAATGAAAGAGAAACACTCGTCTAAAGAGGCACTTAACCAACCCAAATAAAAACTAATAAACAAGGAAAATCTAGACCAGATCTAGTAGATACACAGTAAGCCCGAACTATAAAAATTCAAAAAAAAAAAAATCATAATGAAGGGAATGGTTTTCAGAGGGAAAAACGCCTGAGCCATGGGTACAAAACATCCTCGAACGGGTTGGCCGTGGGAAAAGGTTTTCCAACTAGAGCCTAAGGGGTCCCTGGCCATGTGAAAAACCTTAGAAGGTCACGACTAGGGTTCTAAACATGAAATTACATATTTTCTCATGTAGTGACCAACAAAAAAACAAAGCACAGAGATAATAACCCTATAAAATAGTTGAAAATTGTTAGAAAAATTCAAGGAAACCCATAAAATTGAAAACAAGAGGATCCAATCAGGATCGAATGCAAAGAAGACACAAAATTGAGTGTGCTCTCATTGAAAGCACTATTTATGTTGCAATGGAAATCGCAAGGAGATATTGATCCATGATCTAGTGTCTGATATATCACCAGATAGACATAGGCACGACTAAGAAGATACAAAAGACCAAAATCCTATATGATCAATAAGAAAGATGCAATTGTATTTATACTACAACAAAGGGAATATTACCTTCCCTCCTTGCAATTTGGGGATGGACCTTGAGTTCGTAGTAGAATTATTGTGCTCTACACAAGCAATCCACATCATTCGCTCTCGATCTCAACAGCTGTACACAATCACAAATGCTCAAGGAAGATAAGGGATATTTCTTAGAAGACCGTTAGAAAAATATATATATATATATATATATATATATATAAACCAATCACAAAATATGTTGAGACACAATTATGTAAGGGATAGAACATAGATCTTCATTAATCTCATAAAGATGACACAGTTCTTCTATACCTTCGCTTCAACATCTCCTCTCTATGATCTGGCAAAGCTTCCCCACTAGATCGAATGAATTAGCATGAAGAGCATTCACATAAGACTAGGACCTCACAAGCTCTCTATATGGCATCAAAGTGGTGGCATAAGATCAAGGCCTCACCTCAAAAATATTTCTCCATAGCTAGCTCTCCAAAATCTGTCTCTCGAAAAACTATCGTGACTCTCTCAAACGATCCAATATAGATAGGTAGATGATATTTCATGGGAGGATGAATACGGGCGCTCAGGATGACGAGAAGTTATAGAAGATTCTAATGGATTAGTCCTGGTTAGCTCGAATAGGTGATTAATTGAACTAATCTCCAAGGGACTAAGTGATTTTGGAGTATTCCCTTGGCAACATGCACAAAAAGGAAGGATTAGGGTATTAGAAATAGGCACAAGAGGGATAGGTAGCGGTTAGAGGCCTTTGGATACAAGAACAAGGTTTAATTCCCATGTCTATGGATTAAAATAGAAAAAAAGGTCACCCCAAGTCAGGAAAAAGACATTTGACTATGAAGGCCAAGGGTCAGTGATGTAGTGGTAGCAAAATATGCTGCTAAAAATATTTTTGTGGATGATAAGTTGTATTGAAGGAAACATTTGTGCCCAAGCCTACCGACAAATCCTTCCAAAACTTGGAAGTGAACTTGCCATCCCTATCTAACACAATATTCTATGGAAAACCATGAAATATAACCACGTCCCTGATGAAGACCTATGCACATCATTCATTGAGTATGAAGATTTCACTGGAATGAAGTGTTGTACCTTCGGACACCTGTCCACCACAACCATGAGGGAATCATGTTGTTTAGATGTCCTCGGTAAACCTGTGATAAATTCCTTGGAATGACCTCCCATTTCCACTCTAGAATCAGAATCAGTTGTAGTAGTCCACCGGGATGCTTACACTCTTCCTTGAGATATTGAAAATCCAAGCACCAAGCCACAAACTCTGCTATGTCTCTCTTCAAATTTAGCCAATAGTAAAAATTCTTTACTTTTGTCACCATGTTCTGATAGCTTGGGTAACCTGAATATGGTTTCCCATGAAACTTCCCAAGGTAACCTTCTTGAGTTCAATGATATTGGAACATATATCTTGTCTCTAAAGCTGATCAAACCATATGCTCAGAGGCGATAGTCCACATACCATGCACCTGAACCTATACCTATACTACTCCCTGTACTTGTACTTGTATCTATAGATGTACCTATATCTATACCTGTACCTATACCACTAGCTACACTTGTACCACTACCTACACCTATAATTTGATGCAATCTGTACCTAATCTCCTTATACCTATCATCTTGCTGATCCTCCTGCAAGATCCTATCATGTAGATCCATCCCATAGGAGCTCATAACTGCTATATGATTCACCTGTATCTTCCTGCTAATAGAACCTGCAACTATGTTCTCTTTACCTTTAATATACCTGATCTCAAATTTGAACTCACTAATCGTGGCCAATCATCTAGCTTGCCTAGCATTCAGATTTAGTTCGTCAAACAGGTACCACAATTCACTGTGATGCACCTATGCCTCGACATGAATATAATTCCTCCACATATTCAATTCATGAATGATCATTGCCAACTCAAGATCATGTCTCAGATATTTTTTCTCATGCTCATTTATTTTTTGTGACTCATAGCATGTGGCTTGTTCTTCATGCATAAGTATTCCATCAAGCCCTCTCTTGCAAGCATTTGTACATACCACAAACTCTTTTTCTAGATCTACAATATTTAAATTGGAGCATGTGTCAACAAATTCCTCAATTGTTCAAATATGGTTTCACATTCCTCTGTCCATTAAAAATTCTCAACTTTTTTTTTCAATTATGTGATGGGATAAGAAATATGTGAGAAGTCACACTCCATGAAAGCCTTTATCATTTCTGGGTCCACTACTATGCCTTCCTTTGATACAGCATGTCCTAAGTAATGTACCTTTGTCTGAAAGAACCTATATTTTCTAATCTTAGCATGAAATCGATGTTCTCTTAGCAATATAAACATTGCTGCCATATTTTCAACATGCTCTTCTTCGCTTTTAGAATATACCAATATATCATCAATGAACATAATGAAAATCTTGTCCAAATAAGGACACAACATACTATTAATCAAAAACATAAATGTAGCTAGATAGTTCGTCAAACCGAAATGAACTACAACAAACTCATAATACTCATACCTTTTCCAAAAAGTTGTGTAATATCCCAAAATAGGGAAAATCTACAATATTAGGAATATCTTATAGTATTCCTAAATTGGAGCTACAACAATACATGAACACAATATTTTAAACACACCAAATATGATCATGTCATGAGAGAGAAAAATATTTAGCCATCATATTATTAATGGATCAGCAAAAAAGTAAAAAATATCATGAGGGACATGCCACTCAAGCCATAAAAACAAGTCTCCAATGATCCAAACAATAGATACATGAGATGCTGCAACTATATAGAATGCCAGAGAGCAGTGACTGCACAGTCTATATTAGTGTAGCTGATGTTGTAGATGTACATACATGAAATATGGCTGAATGAAACAAAAGAAATGCCCAATAATGAAGATATGGGCTCCAATACAATATTTCTAGCCAACCTGGAAAGGATTGCTAGAAATGTCGGAAAACATACAATGTGACAAATAACCCTAGGGTTAATGTGCCACTGCAAACTGGATCTAATATAAAATGAGGCTATGATAGATCTAAAATTTTGATGTCCTCCTCCAATGGTATTTCTAATTAGAAGGTTGATCCCTCTACTCGGAAATAGACCCTCCCTGAGCTCAATGAACCCTCCCAGCAACTGCCTCTGAAAATAATGTAGATCTGAATTGAAACTGCACTTTGAGGGATGGTAGATGGTTTTCCTAATGCCAAAGATATGAAAATATGCTTGGGATTCCTCCTTGTTGATCCTCCAATGGATATACAAGTTCTCCACGGAAAAACAAGCCCAGAGATGACTCAAAGAGATCCTCCTTTATTGCACCTTGCAACACAACCCAGCTCTAAACAGAAACTGCGTTGTAGCTGAAGGAGGTAGCTTGGCCAAAATTCCGGAATGAGGAAATGTAGCCGAAAGAACCTCTCCTTCCCTGAGGATGAGGTAGGGATTCCGGACCAGAAACACCCTTGTGCTAAATAGCATTGCAACCCTGCTAAACAACAAGAGGAAGCAAAGTCTAAACATAACAAAGAAAATAATAATCCAAGAATGAATAACAGTGGCTACCCTCCTCTCCATATATAGCCACAATGGGTCCCATTCATATGTGCCACCTAGCCCATGCAAGTTGTCCTCCATTAAAACTGCGCAGTCCATCATGGAGATACAATGTATCTAGACAGTGCATGTGGACTTGGTCAAATATGACTAAATCAACATGATCAAATCCTATTCACACCTGTAGGTGCTCAATCCAGCTGCTTATTCTCCCCCTTTTCAAATGATGAATTTTATTTTCCCTTCTAAAGAGGTTATGGGCCTCCCTACCCATTTTATTCATCTACCTAGTGAGAATGTTAACTATAATGTTCATTTTAGCTTCAAGCTAAAATTTGGGAACATTACAGTCCTCCCCTCCAAAATGTTGCTTGTCCTCAAGCAAATGTATAGGGAGAGAAAAATTCCTCCCCTCCTCCTCTTGTGGCCTCTTCATCAATAGTCCCCACCATTGCTCAAGATAACCTACAGCAAATCTGCTCTCCAATGTCTCCTCCCAAAGATGCATAACAAAATGGCTCACATCATGAAAAGGTGGAAGGTGTAAGTGGAAACCTTCTTGCTATCCCATGGCCTCATTGAGGTAGGAGTGATGATACACATGGGAAATATCATTCCCAGTGAGTGACCCTCTCACCCATGCTATCATCCAAATGAAATGAGCCATCCTAGGTAGCTCATCAAAGAAATCTGCAACCCTGGGTTTATGCAATGTGTTGGGGCTGAATGGAGAGTTTATATTTTCCCATCCAAGTAGTTTCTCTCTCCATTTATGGTAAGTATGGGGGGGTTGCTAATATTGGGCTGAAATTTCATGGCCTTCAAAAATGGCCCAAGCTACCCCAAAAGATAAGTCAACCATGAAGTGCCTCCTCCAAGAATGCAAGTTCTCCCAATGGCTCCTCCTATATGAAGGGAAGAGGTGTGATGTGGCAATCATGGTGTGCCCATTGTTTCTCCTAAAACATACAACATGTAAAATAGGGAGAATCATATTCCCAATGGGCATCTCCAACTCATATCCCACTCTCCAAACAAAGCTTCCCATGAACATGAAATTATTAGAAATACATGAAAGCAAAAACCAATAAAAACAATTTGCCATGTGACAACCGGAAAGTGGATCATAGTTCCTCATAGGGAACCAGCGCAGTGCATCCCATGCCTGCCTCAAAACAAAGTACAACAAGTGATTTCCCAGCCACTTGTTTGCTGCCACAATCATCTCATAAGATGGAATCATGAATATATAATTTGGTGCCAATGGTGCACACCAAGAATCATGTGGCTTCCACCACAAACCACCAACTAAATAGCCAATCTCAATGCCACAAATGGCTCTAAGTACATCATCATATAATATGAAAGAAGGAACAATCCTTCTTGGTACAACATGCTGCTCATATAAAGAAAAGGAGTACAAAACATAAAGTTAAATTGTACATCCTCCATCATTTACTTGAGACCTTGAGCTGAAATGGCTCAATCGAAAATTTTCCCTCACCTCCAAAGAGTAGGGAAGTGGCTGTGACATCCTCTCTATCACCATCCAGGCTATGCATCTCTCCATATGCTGAAATATATCATGCTGGATGCCCTCCCAAGTGAACTCCTCTTCCAAAGAAAGATATGCACCATAATGCATGGAAAAGAAGTCCTTATGTGATGCATGAAGTAGCTTCTTCTTGAGCTTAGAATCTCTAGTAAAGAAGATTCTGCCATAAGGATATATGACCACATCATCCACCATATACTCATCATCTCTATCTAGGTCATTAAGAATCATACATGCACCTAGATCCTTGGAGTACTCCACTAAGAGTTGAGATCTCCAATATGGATCAATCCTCCCAAGAGACAACATTGGTGATCTGGCATGTGAAGCTCTCCTCATGCTACTTCCTACTACTTTGACATCCCCCATTCCAAAATCTCCGTTTAAACTCTTCACCTCTCCAAAATACAAGAGTGGTGATCCCAAAGACAAGATGTCTCTCATCAAATGTAGATATGGTGGCCTCCCTCATGGAATGCCTCCATGTAGTGAGACATCAAAATCTGAAGTGGACTGTATATATGAGTGGACTGATTTTTCCATCTCTCCATTGTGCAGTACAATCCCCTCCTTATGTGTAGAAACCTCTCGAAAAAGATAAGGGTGAATGCTCATCATCCCTTGATGTTGATCCTTCCCCTCTTCTTCCATATAAGAGAATGCCTCGCCCTCAATGAGAGACCCTTGATCTTGGTCATCTCTTTAAGGAGGAAACTCCATGTCTTCACAAATAGAAGAGGGCTCTTCAAGAAGTGGGGATATTGCCCTTGGAAAACTATCATGCATGTTTTTATCCCCTTTAGAAATATGGAGTGGAGTTGGTTTAATAGGTCTCTCCAGCTAATGCAAAGTGTTTGAGTTTTTTTTTTTAACAAATGATGCTTCATAATGTTTTCTATCAAATCTTCTCACCAATTCCTTAGTGAACTCAACATAATTTTTTACATTTACATGAAAAAATGAAGTAGAATCATTAAACCACCAATCATGGGCCATACCTTTGAGGTGCAGTGCTGCTACTCTGATTGCCTCCTTCTCTAAAACTCGGTGTAGCTGAAAATAGGAATCTAGCTCTTCTACCTAAGCTTTAGTTGTGCACTCTGTTGATCCATCAAAGTGAGATAGGAAGATTCTACCTCTCTTACTCCTTTTGTGGTTATTGGATATTTCCTCCTTGAGTTTGCAAAACCCTTGGAAGTCCAAATGCTCTTTGAATCTCCATGATTGAGATTCATACTCCTGAAGATAGTCACTCAAGGTCTCCTCCCTTGGTGTATCTTCTTCCTCCATCCTTCTTGCAGTAAATGTGGGAAATAGACTGCGCTATGGATCTGCATGTGTGGCTGAATGCTCACACCCATCATGTGAACAGCTAGGTATTGCTTCAAACCCTCTCAGAAATCTTCTACACTCCTCCCCTTTCATCTCCCTGAGATCTTCTTTGATATTATTCATAGTTTGAAAAAGAAGCAAGGAGATCCTCTCTTCCTTCATTCCTCTAAATAAAGGAGTCATGCTTTTGTTTCTTTTGTACAACTTCTCTTTTCTGTGAGAAGCTTCTCCTCCTAATGGCATAATGTCTTGGATGCACAACCTGAGCCAAGATTCTACTTTGATACCACTGTAATATCCCAAAATAGGGAAAATCTACAATGTTAAGAATATCTTATAGTATTCCTAAATTGGAGCTATAGAAATACATGAACACAATATTGTAAACATAGAAAATATGATCATGTCACGAGAGAGAACAATATTCAGCCATAATATTATTAATGGATCATCAAAAAATTACAAAATATCCTGAGGGACATGCCACTCAAGCCATAAGAACAAGTCTCCAATGATCTAAACAATAGATACATGAGATTCTGCAACTATATAGAATGCCGGAGAGCAGTGATTGCGTAATATATATTAGTGTAGCTGCTACTGTAGATGTACATACATGAAATATGGCTAAAGGAAACAAAATAAATTCCCAGTAATGAAGATATGGGCTCCAATACAAGATTTCTAGCCAACCCGGAAATGATTGCTAGAAATGCCAGAAAACATACAATGTGACAAATAACGCTGGGGTTAATGTGCCACTGCAAACTGGATCTGATATAAAATGAGGTTATGACAGAACTAAAATACTGATGTCCTCCTCCAATGGTATTTCTAATTAGAAGGGTGATCCATCTACTCAAAAATAGACCCTCTCGATGAGCTCAATGAACCCTCCCAGCAAATGCCTCTGAAAACAATGCAGATCTGGACTGAAACTGCACTATGAGGGATGGTAGATGGTTGACCTGATGCCAAAGATATGAAAATATTCCCAGGAGTCCTCCTTGCTGATCCTCCAATGGATAGACAAGATCTTCACTGAAAAACAAGCCCAGAGATGACTCAAAGAGATCCTCCTTTGCTGCACCCTGCAACACAACCTAGCTCTAAATAGAAACTACATTGTAGCTGAAGGAGGTAGCTTGGCCAAAATTCTGGAATGAGGAAATGTAGCCCAAATAACCTCTCCTTCCCCGAGGATGAGGTAGGGATTCCCGACCAGGAACACCCTTGTGCTAAACAGCACTACAACCCTGCTAAACAGCAGGAGGAAGCAAAGTCTAAACAGACCAAAGAAAATAATAATCCAAGCATGAATAACAATGGTTGCCCTCCTCTCCATATATAACAAGCGCTCCTCTCCACAATGGGTCCCATCCATATGTGCCACCTAGGCCATGCAAGTTGTCCTCCATTAAAAATACACAGTCCATCATGGAGATACAATGTATCTAGACAATGTATGTGGAGTTGGTCAAATATGACTGAATCAACATGATCGAATCCTATTCACACCTGTAGGTGCTCAATCCAGCTACTTATTCTTCCCCTTTTCACATGAGGAATCTTGAGAGTGCAAGCTTCTGTGATCCATAACATTTTAATCATAAATCTTTCGGGAAATCACATAAGGAATTTTTGAACTACAGTTAGTAGTTCGAAACGCGTCGGTCCAAAAATTCCTTAAGTGATTTCCCGGAAGATTTATGATTAAAATGTTATGGATCACAGAAGCTTGCACTGTCAAACTCCAATGCTCTCGTGAGTTATCACTAGGATAGTCCCAAGTGGCTGTTTATGGGGAGAGGATGAAATGTACAATGCCCTCCATCTATGGCTTAATGTCACAATATGGAGCATTTCTCAGCTTGTATTCATCTATAGTAAAAATACAATCTTTTTTAGAGTTCTTGTATATTTTGAAAGCATTCCAAAGTCTAGTTCTCATCATTAGGATCCTAAGTTGCAACAAATAGAATGTAATTCATGACATGTTTGCATTATGCAATTAAAAAACATGGCCGCAAAGTTTTCATAAGAATCATTCCTTTGAAAATATTTGGAAAGGGATTTTCCAAAGAAAGACACAATATTTTTTTCATATATATATATATATAACAATGGAACATTGTTTGTCTTCTCTGCAACCCTCTGTATTGTGCTCTGTATATTAAGTGTTTGACTCCTAACAAAAATACAATCTACGACTTTCAATCATATCAAGCAATCAATTGCAAGTGCAACCTAGTGTAATATCTTTTTCTGCAAATTAATTTTGTGCCAAACTAATTTAAAAATCATTACATGATATAAAAGTAAATAAGGATTAACTTAAAGTGAGGGAATCATGCCAATGGACACTTAAAATACATATCTATGAAATTCACATTATTGACCTAAAAATTATCCCTAAGATTCTCCACAACATGTCTGGAGAACATGTGAGACTAATGGAAGGAGAAGAATGAAATCCCTACAGTATAACTGCATGCCACAAAGTGATCCACAACTCTTAAGGTTATAGTAATTATGTTTAGCATGGTTTTAGATTTGAATGTAATGTAATGTTTTGAGCATGAAATCAATACAACAATTAGAGAGATTTGTACTTAGCAAATGAATGTAAACATTGTAACTTAGTATTACAATCACATAAGTGACTTTTACCTAGTTTTCTTGATATTGTACACTATAAAATGAATAATAGTTTGGGCCCTTTGTTTTTGGATTTGTTGTAGCTTTTCTGAGAGTGTATCTTAAGGCTAAGAATAAACTGCACAGTATTGGGTTTATTATTCAACTTTTCTAATTGACCAACTAAGAGTTTCACCAAATGGGTTATTTTTTTTAATCTACTTATTTCAAAAATGGAAAAAATATGTACAATGTTTGTATATAGATGAGTGGGAAAGATCATCATCACCTCTCCAAGCTAAGAAAACTCTCCCAAACTTTTTATAAGAGGGGATTATAATTGGTTTCTTGATATTGTTGTAGCTTTTCTCACATAAGAGCAACTATTGTATAGAGCTTTGCTAGTTAGCAAAGACTCAGTTTCAGCAAATTAGTTTTTTTTTCCATGCAACTATATATTTCTTTTGAAAATAAAAAAAACCTTTGTACAATCGTTCAATCCTTCATTGCATTATATTATATTATTGTTTTTATTTAAATAATTTTTCCATTAAATTTATATTAAAATCTTACTTTTTTCTTATTATTTTAATATATTAAAATAACAAATAATTTTGGTTTCATGTAGTTTATGTTTACATTGCTCTACATTTATCTAAACTTTTATCGGAACCCTTAACCCAATGTTCAATCCTAATTTTTATTGTGTTGAAACCCCAAACCCAATGTTCTATCCTAATTTTAAGTGTGTTGAAAAAAGTTTCCCATGTATAACATAAACTAATACACTAAGTAGTGATATAATATTTGAATGAATTATACTTCACACTGTGTAACTATTCGAACAATATATTTACTCTTTCTATAAAATTGATTTTGAATGAAATAAATATTTGAACCATTTATTTAAGTTTCAATAATTTTCAAAAATATATGAATTTTTAATTATAAATATTTAGGGAAATCACGTAAGATATTTTGGTTCCAAAATATCTTATGTGATTTCCCGGACGATTTATAATTAAAATGTTATGGATCACAGAAGCTTGCACTCTCAAATATATGAATTGTTTTGTTAAAAAGTAGAATTATAAGATTTTTCTTAATTTTAGTTACTTTATTTTCCTTTAAAATTAATATAAATTACTTTACTTATATGAATATTAAATTATTTTATTTATGGTTAAGAGTGATAGTGAAATAATTTTACATCACTTTCACATCAAACATATTTATCTTGGCTCTTCTCTCCTTGATTCCATCTTTGTTGTGTGTAGTTATTTTCTTCTAAGAGTAGAAGAATAACAATATCAAGGTGTGGTTGTCTTGATATTTGTTTTTTTCAAAGAATTTGTTTAATGTTATTTTTAAAAAAAATTAAAAAATTAAATGTATCTTGATTCCCATTGTTGTGAGACATTTATGTTAAATTTTCTTCTTAAATTTAACCCCTTTCTATATTTTTTAATAAATATAGAAAATCAAATTTTGCATTTTACCATTAATATATTTCACTTCTTTATTACTTTTTACATTCCCTAACTCCTCCTTCTAGTATTCTTTACACCTCTCGTCCAAAATAACCTAAAAAGAAGATGATGAAGATAGACTTGTTATTAAATTTCCAAGGACAGGTGTATTATATTTCGAATAGATGGCCCTTATTGAAATGCACAAGAGGTCAAGGCACGTTAAATTGAAAGAGAAAAAAAGGTTCTTTGAAGACCACGGAAAACGAAAGATGGGACAAATTCATGACTTCTAGCTTAAATAAAAATATCGTTTGGTTTATGCAATCATTGCGTTTCCCGTTTGGATTATGTAATCATTGCGTTGCAAACCTCATCCCGTCATAGGGTTCTTTATGTGGTAATCCTTACTCGTAGGGGTTTTTTCATGGCCATTGGGAGTGGGCGTAGGGGTCAGTTTAAAGAGTCTGCAAGGTTTGCACATAGTCTAATTAATTAATGAAATGCTCATTTTCACATTAAACCAAATAAATTTATAATTTTGGAAAAAAAATTATTTAATCTATTTTTTATTCCATTTATTTAAAATATAAAATTGAATTATATTTTATATATTTAATTTTCTAAATTATTTTTAATATGATATTTTGTATTTACTTTTTTATTATTTAAATATATGTAGTATTATTATATTTTAAAATTTTCATTTTTTATATGAATATAGTAACTAAGAATAATTATGATTATATTATTTTAAAATTTAATATTTAATATGAAAACGATGTCAAATAATATTATATTAAAAAATAAAAAATAAAATAGTTTTTAAGAAAATTTATATTTATATTTTTTAATTAAAATTAAAAAAATAACAATAGAATCATAATATTGGTTATATATTTAAATTTGATTCTGATTTAATTATAGAAAAATTATATTTAATTTCTTTGTAATAAGAAAATAATAAAAGTTTATTTATATTTATAAATAATTAATAAAATTAAAATGTTTTTCATTAAGTCTAGAGGCTTATTCTACAATCCAGTATGAGGGCCATGTGTAAGTATGTCATGTTCTCAAAAAAATAACAAAAATAATTTTCATTAATGTGAGCCAAAACAAAAATTAAATAAGCATATAAATAAAAATTTAAAAATCCAATAACTCAACAATTAATAATGTTGGTTGATATTTCACTTTCATTTTAATTTCACTCTTTCATAAAAAAATAAAATATTTGCGATATTTATGTTAAATAATATAATTTTATCATTTTAAAAGTTAAAATAATTTTAAAAAAACTTGTATTTCTCTTATAAATATATCAATATAAAACTTATATATGTGTGTATATGTGTGGGTTAATGTTTACCTTTGTAAAATATTTAGATGTTGGAAAGGGAAAAATAATTAAAAGTAAAATAATGTAGTTACTTAACTATAACTCATTCAATTTTTAACATAAAATATTAATAACTATAAAATATTCAAAAATACAATTTAAATAATGAAAAATTACCACTATATATCCATCTTAATAACTTATTTATCAAGCACTAAATGGGATTAAAACTATTGACATGTAAATATTTATTCAACTTTTGTATTCTAAAAAAAGGTTTCAGATAGAATGAGATTTAAACAATGAAAAACTATCACTATGGATCTATCTTAATCATGTATTTACCAAGAATTAAATGAGATCAAATATCTTGGAATGTAAAAAATTTAGAATTTAGTATTCTAAAAAGAGGTTTGCATATAATGAGATTTGATCCCTCTCTCAGCTCTTGGTAGATCCGTGGTTAAGATGGATATATGCTTAGTTGAAAATGCAGTAGTCTAACTAGACTGTTTTTTTGCCTTGAAAATCATGGAAATTCCGGTAAGATTTTAAGAAAATATGGCAGGGATTTTTGTAAATCCAGGTTATAGCTATCAAACTTCAATATTTTGGGTGTTCTAGAGGTATTTGATAGTGTTGAATCCATTTCCACCATAAAAATATATGATATACACAACTCCATTGAAAATGATATAAATAAATTAAATTCTATTCAAAGTTGATTACACTAAAAGTAAAAAAAAAACTCTATAATGCAATATGGGAAACATGTTTACAGGAGACAAAAAAAAAAAATTACTACATACACAAAAGGTGCTCTACAAATGGGGGTGATGTTTACACATAACAATGTTACAAAAATAAATAAATAACTACATTTACACAAATGTCCATCATCATTATAAAAATTAATTACATAGGTATACAATAACAATTAAAAATAAATGTAAATTTATTTTAAAATCATATGAGAGTTCATTTTCTTTATATTTAAAGAAATAAGTTTATTGCTCAAGAACTACAAATATATGGTAGAAGTGAAAGTTTTCCTCTTTACTGATCATAATTTGATCAAGAGATTTAAATAAGTCATTCATCTATGACCATTTCCATGAGAGGTAGTTGTAACTGACTAATTTCTCATGATTTTTGAATAATTCACTTAGCACTCATTGCAAATGGGGTAGCAAGCTAAGTGGTCTTGATTGTGGAGGCGGGATGGGTGACTTTGGGGGAAGTCCTGGCTGACCCTATGCAGTTCATTTCACTGGTTTCAATCCCACTTCTTCCCACTTCTTCACCCCTTTGAGCATCACCGAATGTAATAAGTGTTAAGTGAACTATTCAAAAATCATGAGAAATTAGTCAATTACAACTACTTCTCATAAAATTAATCATAAATGAATCACTCACTTAACATGATTAAATCCCAAAAATTATATCTAATATAATTTTAATTATTTAATTAAATAATTTTTTAACATATAATTAACAAATAAAAAGCTTTCTGCCCTCATGCCCAAAGCAAAGCCAGTGCGTTGACGAGTGCCGTGAAGACCAAATTCTTTTGACTACCGTTGTACATAATAAACATTAACCACCTGATCCTTAATCTGGCAGTTGTGAGTCAAGATCGTGGCACGAGTAACTTAATTTAAAATATATCTGTATCCTAAATTATCGTAACATAAATGTGATTGAATTAACAAAAACGAGGTGACATATAGCGATACAATGAAGCATTCTAGGACGGAGTGATTGATAATGATTCGGTCCTTAAGCTTTAGTGCTCGATAATATATTTAATAGGGATAATAGCAATACCTCTCTACCTATTAACTCACATAACTCCCCGCTTCAATTTTATTCCTACTCAATTCATCGATCACCATCATGGAAAAATTATTAACCCCTTAACTCACATAACACTACAACATAAAGGGGGGTTTTAAGACAATATTTAAGACAATTTTTGGGTAAATTGTCTTAATTTGAGACAAAAAAAAACTTGTGTATTGTCTTAAATATTGTCTTTAAGCGGGTGTCTCAAATTAAATCGTCTTAAAATTAAATTGTCTTAAAATATTGTCTCTATAAAGACAATATATAACACACGCATTTTTGCCTCTCCAGAGACAATAGTTGCACTACAACACAAAGGGGGGTTGTAAGACAATTTTTGGGTAAATTGTCTTAACTTCAGAAAATTTCATTTTTGTCTCTCCAAAGACAATAGTTGGAATTAAAGACATATTGTCTTTATGGAGACAATGTATTTAATCCTATCTATTGTCTTTCTAGAGACAATATAAAACAATGACTCCAAAAAAATATCTCACCATTAAAATAAATCAATATAAAAATATTTAATTAAAAAAATCAACAATATCATTGAATAATTCATGTTAGGGTGCAGTGGAATCGAACCACCAACCTCTTGCATGGCAGGTGCTCTTCCAATGAGCTAGCACTCTTTAAAGAATTAAGTGAGGAGTTATGACAGTCCTTGAAATTGTATAATAAACATTGATTTTTAAAAAATGTTCAACACATAATTAGAGCAAAACAAAAACAAAGCATTCTCAGAAGTGAAAAACACCGATAGCAAGCCCAAATAATCTCAATACAAAACCACAACTATAGACACAAAAGGCAACGAAGCCAACCAAATTCCAATGAATTATAATAAAGGTGATTGGGATTATATGAAAAACCCAAGTCAAATGTTCCAAGACAAGCTTGTGATCAGATGATTCTTCTAGAAATCGTGTTTTCTCTACAACAGTTGCCAGCTGATCATGTGTCATACCAGTTGACTCCTTTCCTCTTTTCCGCATAACTGAATAAGGTGGTTATCTAACAATTTTAGAGTAATGTTTGAATCCTCATGAATGTCACGAACTCACAATAAAAATCAACTTTTCATAAAATGAAAACAAGTCTAGATTCATAACTTTATAACTTTCTTTATTTCCACGAGCATTTGATTCTAATACCACAAGTATGATCAAAATGTTATAAGTTTTTCACACCAACCAGAAAAATGCTCTCTCTGGGTGCTGCAAGTTTCATCTGTCAACAGGATGCTAGAAGTAATGATGAACATATCCAAGACTTGATGTAAACAGAGATTGTAGATATGTTTAGTTGTTCTGTAGACAAATGACAAAAGCAGGTATGATAAAGCAAAGGGAAATGATAATAAAATGTTTAGTTTTCTTCCATTATCTATACCTTAAACTGCCGAGGAAGTCAATTACAACATTATACCCTGAGTGACACAAAAGATCAAACAAATTGATCGATGCTTGTAACCAACATTGTGAGATTATACCAGCTAAACACACACTTTTAAAATATGTTGTTTGAATAAAAAAATGTTGTTCAAACTTCAAATAAAAAACTAGCAGATGATTTCTTCACAAAGATTAAAGGTTGTTCTGTGGGATTCATAATCTGGAGGTGGACAGAGCCTCATGAATCAAATATTTTCTTAAGATCTTTCCGGTGGGGGACTTGGGAATTGAATTGACAAATGCTACTTGACATATCCTCTTGTATGGAGAAACCTGCACACAATGGATCTCACAAAGATTAAAGGTTGTTTTGTGGGAGTCACAATCTGGAGGTGGACAGAGCCTCATGAATCAAATCTTCTCTTAAGATTTTTCCGATGGGGGACTTGGGAATTGAATTGACAAATGCTACTCGACGTATCCTCTTGTATGGAGAAACCTGCACACAATGGATCTCACTCGACGTATCCTCTTGTATGGAGAAACATCACCAAAGTTATCACAATGGATCTCACCTCATGGTTGTGTGTATTGTATACAAGGGAAGAGGCATCATGTCAAGAAGATTGGAAAGAACCAAAGGTAAGATCATGGAGTTATTGTAAAATCACCAAGGCTCTAATACCACTAATAGGGGAGAGATGAATAACTCTACAAATAAAATAAAAATTGAAGAGAGACATATATAAATGCAATTAGAGATGGCCTTTGGTTTCACCTTCCCACAGGTCCGATGGTTGTTCCTATACACCCAACTCTTCATATTTCTCCTAAATTAAATATTTAGGATATTTACAATATATCATAATACTAAGCATTAGGTATCTAACAAAAAAACAATACCCCACTTCACCCCAAGTTGACACTTGCACTAGAACTAAACAGCACATGGGAAAGTAGAATTAAAACTTGCTTCTATTAGAAAAATAAGGATTCATGGTATGATATGCTATGCTATGGTATTTAATAGTCCACGGTAGAGAGGCTCAAATGATGTGCATAGGATTAGTGCCTTGATTTCAGACTTATTTTTGTTTTTTTCCTTGATAGGTGATAACGCTGGTTATGCATGCAAACCCCATCCTGTTGTGACTTTGACCCCAAGATGTTATGGGGACCAAACCCCACCAGGACCACTTCAGCCACCAAACAAGACAATATAACTCCTTCCTTTATTTTCTTGGTTGATGTGTTAGAAATTAGAATGTCGATTCTAAGAAATACTTATGTGAATTTCACTAGATGGTTGTACATGCCAAATTTACGTGGATATTTTCTGGTTTTGTGGCTAGTTTAGTTGAGGGTTTCTATTTTTTAATATCCAATTCAACGTGGTATTTACCTCTCAAAATGTCAGCAATCTTCTATTGAATTAAAACTCCTAAACTCAAATTATAAAGGGGCAAATTCTTGACAATAATTCTGAACATCTAGGGTTATGATATTGTGATTGTGAGAGTACCTTAATTCAGAAATTTGCATCGAGAAATTAGGTGTCATTGGAAATCCCCAATGTCACATGGATTTTCCAAGAAAAGAAACAGGGGTTTTGGCTCTCTCTCTCTTGCTGCGGCTAAGAAGTGGATTAGTGCTCTTCCCCAAGAGATAGAAGTTTGACACCAATTTTCCTCATGTGCATAGCAGAATGTATGAATTTGAAATTACTCTCAAACATGGGTTTCAATAACCGCCAACAAGGAGAAGCTGGTTATGTCATGGTGATGGAATAAGCAAGGGACTTACAGAAAAATAAAAAGGATTCTGGCCTGTCCTCCTGAGACTGCAATCCAAGAATGCTTCTGCAGACTTTTGGAACTGCCAGAGGCAGCTATTATAATGAAGTGGCCAAGCTGCCAAGCATTCAGATAATTAGTAGGATAGTGATGAAATCCCGACTGAGCACTCTAAAGAAAATTGCAGACTCTGAGAAACCTTTGCAAGCACACAAAGTAAACTCTAGCTCCTATTCCAAAGTGGTTCTATAAGTCCAATCTATGTTAGTATGCATTACAATCTACTCTGCTGAGCCCACGATTAGAAGTCTAGACTCTATAGGATGAACAATTTTCCAGTACCCGTGTATTAGATGTACCAGAATCCATGCATTAAATGATAGTCCAATTTCAAGTTTCCCAATTAGGTCATGCTTTTGCTCTGTTTCTTTGTGCAGGGATAGTTAGAAACCAGATATGAAAGTCGACAAAGAGATGATTTTAGAAAACAACAAACTTTTGGCATATGCTTTATCAAAATCTCTAATAATGTGAAAAATATATCAAATGCATAGAATATTAAACCAACATTATGCCATCAAAAAAAATGTCACAAATAGCCTCAATGTGATTATTACAATTTTCTGATCAAAAAATTTGTACTAACAGGCGTTCAAAACATTCTAGCAATCAAAATAGTGTTCAAGAAAAACAGAAGTACCAATTGGATGTCGGCAAACAAGGAAGACAAGAACCAAATGGAGACAAGACTAAAATAGAACACCATTAAAAACAATACCACTATGGAGAATTACATTGTTGAAGCTTATTATCACAAAGGTTAAGTCAAGCAACAACGGAACAATCCTGTAAAATTCATTTTAACAATGTTTCCCTTCTACTTTTCTGCACCTAAATTTGCATACCTGATTCAATTTGATTTTCCTAAGGGAAAACTTGTCTTGTGCAAACCATGAAGAGAAAATGTACAAGAACATTTTGTGATCAAGGTCCCATCACTAGAGGAACCCATCAACAGAATAAAAGTTTTAACTCATTTGAAATACCTATATAACCTAGAGAAAATCAAGGAAAAGGAAAATTCAGAAAGCGTGAGAAATCCTTGAGAACAAATACCTAAAATGTACTAATTGTTATGAATGATCCTAGTCTTTCTATGAAAAGAATTTTTCTTCAACCTGGCTCTTCTTATGTCATGTCTGTTTCCTTTCATAAGATGATGATTGGTCTCTTTCTGCTACTTAGGAATACCCTTCTTCATTTTCTGCTGATGTTTTTGAACCTGCTGCAAGCTCCTATGGCTATACTCCAAGAACGTCTGCAACACCTCCTCTTTTTTTCCCACTGGAATGCTTGTAGCCTTTACAGAACCCACTCCCTTGGTAAATGTCAAGCCCCTAGGTTTTATCAACAAGTTGGAAGCTTCAGAACTATGCACCAGCAACACCTTTCCAACAGCTCACAGACATCCTTCCTCAAAGCTTGTGGAATCAGACTGGTCTGTTGACTACTTGTTAAGCTTTCCATTCATGTCACCAAGCTTCTACTCAATCTCACATTAATCTTACATAAATCCAGAATTTTGTGGGCTAGATATGGGGTAAATCTTGGTGCAGAAATACAGAGTGCAGGAAACAGCTGATGGATTGTTGGCGCCATTGATTTCACTCTCCTATTATGTTTAAGTCCAATTTGGTACAGTCAATGATACTAGTGGACTAGTTAATGCTCCATATCCTCATATTTGGGCCAAACCTTGTGCCACCTTAATGATTATTTCAATTGTGTTTCATTTGAAAGTTAGCACTCTTTCAAGGGGGGCAAGATAATATTTCATATTTCCAAGGGGATGCTAAGGTTATCAAAACTAGTCAACGCGAAGGTAAGTATTCCTCATTTCCTTCTTATTTGCTATGAGTCAATCTGTTTTGATTCATATTCTCTCCTAAGATCTATAAAATTACCTCCCAGCTTATTTCCTTGTTCATCTCTGGAGTTTTAAACACTATCAGATCTCTATCTTCCAACTTGAGTGCTTGATTTTCCACACAATCTGTTACTCTTATGGTAGTGCTTCTAATATGATAAAATTCAATATTATGAATGACTGGCTAACATGTTTTAACCATTTTAGTTGTTTTAAAAGATCCCAATTTTGGGGATAAGCCTTGCCTTTCTGGTGTTTATGATTATATGAGTCCCCTTTTATTGCAATATCTTGAAAACCAAGCATTTGTAATCTCTTATCTCTATAATCAAGGCATTGACTTTGGCCTACATATTTGTATAACCTCCTAATCCTTTCATTCAAATTTTTGTGAACTAGCCCCTGTGATCTAGAAGGAAGTCTCTTCCACAACATGCTTTCTGGGGTTTTCATTTGTTATCCCATTGAAATTGATCTTTATCTGCCCCTCCCTTGGAGGTTTCCAAGACTCCTTGGGAGTAGGCAGCTCTCCTTCATCAGGAATGTACAGGCATAACATACCTCTTTTTGGCATCCAGGTTTGAACCTAGTCATTGGCTAAGGCAACTTGTATTTGTTAGTTAGACCACTATAGGGAATAAACTTTGAACCTGTATAAATATTATCAATAGCTCATGCTGGAAAATGTTTGATCCTGTTAATTCTGTGCTAGAATACATTATTCATGCCAATCAACTATTATCAATTTGACTGCCTCTCTTACAAGACTTGCATTTATATATGTTCTTGTTATAATATAGTTATAGACTTTCCTCAACAAGCATTTCATTCCATTTAAATCAGATCCATGAAGCAAAGATTTGAAAAACACTTTGGAATGCCTCTAAGTTAACAGCAGCTGACATGAATATTGGTTCCCTTAAATTGAATGACTATTAGCAAAGAGGCATCGGCTTGGCACTGGAAATGAAATACCACAGTTGGGACTTTCACAATTTTCAGCCCTGATAAATCATAGTAGGTATCAAACAGAAAAAACCCACCTATAGATTTCAGGTTATCAATCCCTGCCTTGAAACCATCCCTCACTGCAGTATAAGAAGACTCATCCATACAAGCCATAGAGGTTCTAGAATCGATAATAACTCCACCATTTCCAGTAGCATCCACCCTGAACACAGAGGCAGGGATGGAGGTGAGACTTATCGAGCGTGGTGTAAAAATTGCAGATTTGGGTACTGTAGTTGCACAAAAAATTAGGGAACTAGAGGTTCCAGACATGCTCCTATCGACTAAATAGTAAAAACTCGTTTGCTGAACTGTGCCCCTGTCTGAGATGGAAATGGGAGTATACCTCGGCCCAGACCCAGAAGCCCTTCAGCTTCAACAAAAAGCCCTTTGTTGTCATGGCCACAACCCAGAGCCATTCTTCTAATCACTTTCTTTTTCTTTTTATGAAGGGACTTACAATAAGATATAGTAATTAAACTTGATAAAGAATACACTTCCACCCAACTATTTAACTAGCAATTGCACCAAGAGGTGCAAAGGAATGCCGGAAGGTGAAGTGGTGACTATGGAAGGGAAGTGTCTTGATGTATAAAAAGACACTATTCACAATCTATCTGCATACTAAAATGAATAAGGATTTACAAGATAAAGAACTACAATTCAAAAAATATAATAAAAAATTAATTAATTAATTAATTAAAAAAAAAGCACTGTACTAAAATAGAAGAAAATGAGATTAATAAGTTCACACAATATCACTTTATGAATACAGGATCGACAACTTCACGTTGCACAGTGAATTGAAAATGGATCCAGAACTAACCTATTCATAAATCAAAAGCATAAAAACAGTGTAACAGATATTTCGTGACACAATTTGAGAAATATTAGCACACATAACACAAAATTGTATCCTCCAAAACATATTCAAACCCATTAAGTAACAAAATCAATGGGAAAAACTATCGTTGAGCTCACATCCATGAAAGCACACACAAAAAATAAAGGTGTATGCAAACCAAAAAGGATTAAAGGATACAAAACAAAGTGCTTATTAATTTAAACGTTCTAACACAATAAATACATTCATCTGTGACAAATAACATTCAAACTTAGCTACCATTCCCCATATAAAATTTTTGAAAATAACCTCCTCAGCAATAACATTAAACAGACCACTAGAGAGTTGTCTAGAATAGTACATAAGATAGTAACATCTGATTTCTCTTGCACATGCCATTTCCAAACTTCCTGAAACCCTTAAACTGTCACTTTTAAATCACAACCCCATACACAGTACATAGTTATGTTCAATAATGCCAACTTTTCAATGATTATGTATCATTTATAGAATAGCTTGTGCTGATTTATTCAATCCACGGACGATATTGTATTGCAAATGACATGGTAATTAGCATATATTCCACAAACTTCCTACAACTGCAAACTCCTCATAATGCTTGCAGATACAGAGCTTGTAATGGTTATTCATTAAAATTATGTTTGCACTTGCAGTGCTCTAATCTCAAATGATAAATATAATTTCATCAGTGATGACAATGGATAGAATGGATTAGAAAAGCTCAAGAAAAATCATTGCTTTGTCTGATCACAAGCCTCAACCACTCAAACCTTGCATCTAACATCATATTTTTCCAAAATCCACCTCCAATGCATCCGGCTTCTTGAAAAATGTGGAAGTGTTTTTTCAGGAGATGATTGAAAGCTTCTGAGATGTTTGGTGAGGAAATCTTATATGTGTATTTGTGCAAATGCACCATTTTGCTATTTCCTGAAATTTTTAAAGTGCCATTTTGAAATGCATTCATAAAATTTCGCAAATGCATGCAAAATACAGAGTTATGTTCATTAATATCAATATTTCAGTAATTGTGTATCATTTATATAATTACTTATGCGGCTTTATTCAATTCTCATACAGTCTTGTATCACAATTGACATGTTACCACATATGTTCCTCAACTATGTCCTGTATGTGCAGTCTCAGGTGTCCATGTGACTTTATCCATTAATTGCTAGAGATGTTTATCGAGTCAGAACCTAAAAAGGTACTTTAGTTGAATTTGTAAGTACGTATGTTCATCACAATTATTATGATGTATTTCATAATCCATCTTTTACACTCGTGGTATTGGTATTAGTCAACCATCTGAGAGATTCGCTAAATCTATAGGAAAAATATTGAAATTCTCCATTGTAGCTGCTTACTGGTACCGTGTTGATACAAAGCAAGGTTGTGAATAGATTTGAGATGAGCCATTTATGTATTTACACTTTCTTACATATGTAGATGCTTCTATTTTTAGGAAAGCACAAGGTGTGGATTCTGCACTAGGACAGCAATCCTCGTTCTCTCGTAGTCACTACTATACACTTAGTTCTTAATATATATTGTTAATTGTAAATGTTTATTGTCCCCGCTTGACTTTAAATTGATACATGTATATGATTTTGAAGCATATTTTGTATTAATGTTAAGCTAGATTTAGTTTCCCTGGAGGCTGGGACTAAACATTTAGGTAGAAGGTGGGCTATTTGGCCAAACACTCATAAAACAATATTATTGTGAAATTTTGTTCCCTTGTAAGGAAATACAAATTCATCATACCTGTTTTCTTTTCCCCATGAACAATTAACAGGAGAAAGCATCAGAATGGTTTCGTTAACATGCAATGATTACCACCACAAGCTATCCAAATCCACTGTAGTTGGCTAACGAAGGACCAGCTTCATTGGTTAGCTGAGATGATGACAGGCTGCCCACTGACATTGATTTCATATCGCTAAGTTTCAAGTTATAACACTAAAGAAACTAGTGTTCTCCCCCATTGAGGGCAACTGACCTTTGCCATTCTCCTCTGCACTCCAAGATCAGTCAACAATGCGCAATTAGCCTTTCCGCCATTCTCCTCTGCACTCCAAGATCAGTCAATTTTGTTGACTGATGCACAATTAGCCCTTCTTTTGTCTTATGCATAATAGGCTATGAAAACAAAGATGTCGATTACGTTCTACTTTTCAATATATTCTTGATGCCAAATTGACTCCTTGTTATCCTGGAGGAGAGGAATCCATGGTCGATCTTGACGAGTGTCCCGCTTGTTTTCTTTACTATCGAAGCCTTAATAGGTCAATATTTTTCCTGAAAGGCATTTGTACAGAATGTTTTTTTTGCAGACAAAGCCCCCAAATTGTAATCGCCCCTACACAATGTCCCTTTTGCAAAACATCAAACTATGTTGTGGAGTATAGAGGTGCTAAAACACAAGAGGAGAAAGGAATTGAACAAGCTGAAGAGAAAAAATTGGTTGAAGCAAAAATAAGGATGCGACAACAAGAGCTTCAAGCCGAGGAGCAGAGAATGCATAGAAGAAAAGAGGCTATGCATGCTGCACTGACACTACCTTCTGAAGATGTTGACAGACAGGATCTTCCTGTTTGCAATGCAATATCAGAGACTAGTGGGGTGAATGCCACTCATGGTTCCTCATCAGATCTAAATGGGATTCATTCAACTCATGGTTCATCTGGGGTTGCTGATATAAGGTCCAAACCTTTGCCTGGTCGATACAACAGGGACGATGAATTTGATTTGGACCTAGAGGACATAATGGTTATAGAAGATATTTGGCTCTCTATCCAGGAGCATGTTGCACATAGAATCTCGGGACCCTATTCTTTTTCCTTGGAAAACATTCTTTCGTCTAGACCTGGTCAAACATCTAGGTTGAGGGATAGTTCTGAGTCTACTATGTCACGTCCAACATCAACTGATTCAAGAGAGGTTGTGCCAAGTAGCTCTGTGACAGGGGGCCTTTCTTGTGCAATTGCAACATTAGCTGAAAGAAAAGTACTAAATAGTGATTAAAAATCTGCAAGGCAAAGCTCTAAAAATCATCAAAGTTGCAGAGACCTTGTTGGAAGTGGTGGAATAGAGGGACATGAGGTTATATATCATAACCCAAATAGTGAGCAAGAATTATCAGTGTCTGATATACAGGAAAGAGGGCATGGAAACCGAGAGACAAAAGAGCAACAACAACAGTTATGCATAGAAGAGGATAAAAATAGTGTGGATATAGGAGGTGGTGATAGAGCTGAGGCCCATGCACCAGAGAGTTGGATATAGGTTTCACCTGAAAGCGGACGTGTGTTTTCTCCATGTATAATACAAGGAATTCAAGGCTCAATGTCTGATTGGGTACTTGATCATATTTCTAAAGTAGTTGAAGTTGGGACTAGTTTTTCAAGTAGTGTACCCTCAGCTTCAAACTTACCTTGGGAAGCACCTGAAGTTCCTTACCATACTGAAAATTATGCTGATCCACCTTCCTTTAATGCATAGCCTTATGGGGTCCCCGAGAGTTTTGAAGAACAAATGATGCTAGCATTGGCCATTTCACTTGCTGAGGACCAAGCACACTTATGAATTTATGGAATCCTCTGTTATACGTACAAAACACATTTTGTGATTAGAAGCAGATGTCTTTCTATTACTTTCAACCTTCCCACCATGTTAGCATCATGTACGTGTCTGGAAAATACTTACTTGTCATTGACAGGACAGCTTGTTAGGGTGTCTTGTCAATGACCAGCCAGTTAGAAATTGTTTTTTGAGTTAGGGTTATCCATGCATTCTGAAGGTTTTTGTTTAAAGGTCACAATTATGAAATCAATTATATGATCAAGGAACTAGACTGGAAGATAAACTGTATTAATGGTGCAACTAGACAAAGTGAATGTTCTGTGTGGCTTATTATGTATGGAGTCTATGCTGCAGACACCTATGCATGAAAATTTTACATGGTTGTTCTCGACCTGATCTGTCATTGGTCTTTAACAACTGAAATGGAAAATTGGATATAATCTTATTTGCATATTGTTATGGTCTAGATGTTGTATATGGGGTCTGGTTCTAAATTTTTTATTATTATGGATGAAATCATGAATAGATTATCGATCAGAAGTTGGAAGCTTACATATTCAAGCAAGTGTTTCTTTTTTCTTTTTTCATAAAAACAGTTTTCAACAAATTGATATTTTTCTTCCTCTCCTTGTTTATCATATATTCACTCAGTTAATTTTCTAGAATGGGCTTGATGCCTCTTACTTCCAGGTATTTATGAAGGGCCTTCTGTAAACTCTCATCCAAATCGCTACAACCCAATAAACATAAGATCCAATCCAATAAATAAGATCCAATCTATAAACCGAACCTGTACATATTTAAAACCCCAAAAAGCATAAAATTCCAAAGCTCTAAACCCCAGAAGCCTGAAAATTCAAACCCCTCAAGCTCTATAGGATCCCAAAAAACATGAAAATCCAAACCACTAAACCCGGAGATATTTGATAGCCTGCCCCTAAAGACCCTTTAACTCTGAGAAGACTAGAATGACAGAAAAAAAATTAAAAACAGAAAGAGAGATAAGGCATCATGATACTCACTTGAAGTAAGGTCCATCGTCCGGAATTCGATCTCCTTCATCTGCTGTATTTTTCTGTGGGTTTTTAAAGGCCATTGCATCAATTGAAACCTCTTTGGTATACCCAGTGCAAATAAACTCGAGGAAAGGACCTTCTCCTCTAGAAATAGTGATTGTTAGCTAAACATGGGGTTCAACAGAAACGATATCACTGTCACTATCTTCTTCCTCCTCCTCCTCGTCACCCACATTCCCTGGCATAACTTCAACTTTTATATCCTCGTTACCATGTTTCTTCCACAAAATAACTGCCTGATTTCCCAGCATATCTTTGATATCCCAGGGAATGGTGCCCGGGGGTTTAGGATCCTGTAAACACATTCAATACAAATGAATCATGACCATATGCAACTCTTCAGAGCAAGATCATAAGCTCTTAGGTATTTTTCTTTTACTTTACCTTGGTGGGAGGTTCTGATTCAAGCGCACAATGAATCTCATCTTCGAGCATTTCCACTAGGTTTTCGTTCGATTTCGTATAGACTACAACTGAAGTAGTCACCCGGCTGGAAACCCATGGTGTTCCCTTGATTTTTTCTTTTCTGAAACAACTTTGAAATGCAGACGCAGTGGCCGAAACGATGAACCTCTGATGCTTTAAGCCTATGAAAGCCTTTGGTGCTACAGAGAAGGCTACCCTATAGGAAAAGCAGGTGATGCGAGAGTCATGGGAAGTTACGAATCTGGTTCTCTTGATGCCACCATTATAAACCTGAAACCATGCTCTATGCCACAGTCAAAATAGCTGAAGTAAATCCTGGAAACCCTACTCTGTGCCACAGGAAAAACAATGGAAATCCAACCTGGAAAACCTACTCTAAGCCACAGGCAAAACAGTCGAAATCCTGGTTGAACGATACCTGGAACAATGAGTATTATTCACTGGTAGTCTCTGGGGCAAGACTAACGAATTTGGGGATCGATAGATGGGTCAAGCAGAGGTGGTCCTATTGTTGGGAGGTGAAAAAATCTTATTATCACCTTAAAAGAAAAATAAAATAACCCAACCCAAACATAACGTTAATATACAAACATCTTTCATCTTGTGATAATTCAAGCTTTATTTTTTTTAATTAATAATTAATATCATTGTATAGTTGTTGCTTGTTCAATAATGTCAAACATCAAATGTGATAATAATCTAATATTATCGAATATCAACATCAAATGTAATAATAATCAAATATCAGCATTGGATATAAATTATTCAAGAGTCCTCTTGAGATATTTTATACATTGTCTTTGTCATATTCACTTGCATGAGGGATAGTAAATTCTTGTAGCTTTTGGCTATTAAAAGAATAATATTGTCATTAATTGTCACTATGGATCTATAGGGAAGGTCAAGTGGAATTTATATTGGACTCGTATGTTTTTGTTATTGTTTGGAATGAATTTTTTTAGCATTATTGATATATAACAAAATTATTATTTCGTATGATAAAATTTATGCATAAATATATTATAAGTAGGAAAAATTATAAATTTTTATTATTTGAGCTTTTTTATTTCATACACGAAGTTTATGTATTTGTGTTTGATTTTGTAAATGGTGCAAAAGGAGTATACTAGATTTTTTAAATTAGATGAATCTAGTGACAACTGATGTTTATTGATTTGATCTTCTAAGTGATGGTGAGATGTTTCAAAATAAATATGTGATATTGTCTTATATTAGATGTATCTAGTGCTCCCCAAAAACAAAAAACAAAAATCATGACTTTCCAAGGAGTTTTCAAAAACCTCCACTAAATCCCTAAAAGAATTTTAGAGATGATTTTGACAAGACTTTCAAAAGCCTAAACTGCCCCTGAAGGTCTTTTTTGTAGTAGTTTTTTCACTATATGTGCATTACAAATAAGTTAATCAATATAAAATTGACATCAAATTGACATTCAAAAGATTGATGAGGGGAGAATAACGGAATTTCAAATTTAGGAGGGCACAAGTTTTAGAAATATATCACAACAAAGATCAACAATCAAGATAATCTACAAATTAGGGTTTTGAAAGGTACATAACTTAGCATTGGCATAACATTGATTAATATGTAAAATATAGTTGTACCCTATGTCTCCTATATAATATGGAAAATAAGGAAAAACCCTCGCCTAATGAAGCTATCATAACATAAGTGGAAAACATAGATGATCTTGATTTGTCACCCATGGCAGAGGCTTGGAATATAAGAAGAGAGATCTAGTGGAATGCCCATAATTTGGTTTTGTTGTAGTAGTTCAATAAAAAAGTCTCAAGAGAAAAAGATGTTTGGGTTGTTTACCATATAGAGTTAGAATATTGAGATTTTATTAGAGTTGAACTAGTTCTTTAAAATGAAGAGAAGAGGAGTAGTTCAAGAAATGAGCTTATAAAAGGTTGGTTAAGGAGAACCTGACATGGATAAATAATTTTGTGGTGGAAGAGGATTATGTGTCTTTTAGTTCTCCAACCATGGAAGTGTAAGCACTAATGCTTGGATGTGACCTATAACGGATTAAATCGTATTAATAACTAAGGGAATAAGGTGCCATGGAGGAAGCACATGCATTAAAGAGTGGAAAATAGGATTTAAATCAAAATGCAATAATTAAGAAGTGGTGGATGAATAGAACAAAGGAGATTCATCAAAATACTATGGTAATGAAAATGAGTATTGATGAGGATAGAAACATAGAGGCACAAGTAAAAGAGTTCAAAATGTTTCAAAGGTGTCAAGAGAATACCAAACACTTGTTCAAATAGGGGGATTTAATAATTGGAAAGAGCTTGGAGAGAAGAATAGGTGGGGAGAATATGTCAAGAAATTTGGAAAAGAAAAAAGAAGTGATGGATCAAGGAGGTGAGCACGTTCAGTTAGATGGATCGTGATTGTCTAAAAGGAAGCCTTAATTTGTAAGATATTGATTAGCCTATGGAGAGAGATATCATCATAAAGAAAGAAGAGGAAGAAACACTTAGCAATGTGTTCTAATTGTTTGAGCTACAGGAAGGTCAAGTAGTAGACATAATATAGCCTAAGAAAAGTGGATCCAATCCAAACCAACCACCCTATGAATTTTAAAGGCCTAGAGGTAATCCCGAAATTTTATTCTACTTTTGACTTGAAAGCACCTTTTCTTAGTAGTTTGGGATATAGTAGTAGTGAAAACAAAAGGAAGGTGGGAATAGAAGTGGAAGTGGCATATGTTATGTTTGAATTTTAGTTCAAGTGGGGGAGTAGGCCTAATTATTCAAACATGTCTATAAGTTTTTATCTTGGTGAACAATCCAACCAACGATATGGTTATAGTAGTTCCAAGAACTTTATGAAAGTTAATGGTGATGAAAAACCACATTGGTTCTTATGTGGATTCATCTAGAGGGTGAAAAGGATTGTAGTGCTAGTTTCTAAGTTGATAAAGTTCCTAACCACATTGTGGGGGAAGCTTCTCTAATGGTGCATGAAGTTCATATAGATTTATACCTAGGGTGTAGCTAAGGCCTTGGACGAATTAAAGGTGGTATTTATAGCTAAGTTCTAGAGGCTAAACATTGAACAACAAAAAATCACTAAGTTGAAGGAAATTACGAAAATGGTTGGAGAAAGTTCTCAGGAGTATGATGAAAAATTACAAAACTTGACCAACAAACTCTCTTATATTATCCATGAAACTCAACACAAAGAATGATCCATTCAAATTTTGTTGCTATTTAATAGTGTACCGTTGATGCAATAATCGTGGGTGACATAGAGGGATGTATTATATTAGGCCATGATGATAGAATCTTGTAGGGTGAACATCCATTTTACTAAAAAATTTCATGGTTGGTAGGATCTAAGAGAGAATTATGTAAGGAGTTCATTCTAGGTAAAGGACATGGGTATTACTATTGTTAAAGGGGGTGGCCTACGAGGATACATTCATATCTATTGATACATTGGTATTACCTCTTGCAATTGAGTGGCATCTAGGGTGTTGAATATCCTTATAAGAGTCCCCTTTGTACTAGCAGTCACAAGGAGGCTGCCATCAAGGTGAGCGCAAAGCAAGCGATGTGAGAGTCATGGGAAGTTACAAATCTAGTTATCTTGAGACCATAGCGCTCGACTCTCATTTTCCCATGTTCCAAGCCTGAACAGGCCAACACGAAGCTATTGGGAGCATGAGAAACAACACACAAACCCTTGGGGTTTGCAATCATCTCAATATGGTGCACCAACTTCAAATCCACGAAATTGTACACAAATATTGTGCTCCAACACCACCACAATCCATCATGTCTTCGCTTCACGACTCGAACCTCAGACCTGAAGGATAATTCCCTAAGACAACGGCTCTAATGATCATCCTAGATCATGACCTTATTGGGAGGGTACTGGGGATTCGAAACCCCGCCCACGAGGGTCAAAATATTACATCAAAATAACATCTCCACAACACCAATACTGCCATTGTTGAATTCCCTTCTAAAGGTTTCTCTGAATATATCACAGTTGCTATGCATAGCTCACTAAAGGTGTATCGAGAGACTATTAGTCTATTGGCTATAGAATTGGACCCTTTTTATTTGTAACTTAGAAAAATGGAAAATATGTGTAGATAATCTCCATTCTTATTCTTTAACCGGGCCATGTAAAATAAATGAAGCAAATAGTCTCAACCCCTTGGAGAAGGAAAGTTGAGAACAATAATTAGCATGAACAAACAAAGAATCCAATGAGCTAAGCTTAGAGGGGTCTCCCTTTGTAAACAAGCATCGATAGGCTTGTTAGAGTTAGTGTGAATATTTACTAGAAGTTGAGTAGTATTCACATCACCAACCACATCCAATAGAAAGGTACCAACCCCTACAATAAAAATGATGTCTACAAATAAGGTGTAGTTAATACCAATAATATCATCTTATGAATCTATTTCAATATGATTTGGAAGTACGTTTCCATATATGTGTGAAAGAAACAATCGATTTGGTTAGCAAAAGGAAGTATTTTTTAAGACCTTAGGAAACCCCCTTGAAGGAGACAAGAAGGGTTTGATACCATATAATAGATGTTGATCTATGAACCCTAGTTCTGATGTGTTCTGTGCATGTGTTTGTTCACCTAGTTTGACATGTGATAGACAATATATGAAGCCTTTTTTTCCATGTATCATATTCATTAGATATCATGTTGCTAAGAATGAAATGTCTGGTTTAGATTTAAAGCTGTTATTTTAGTTTGTTGTTAGGGGGTTAAATGGGTTATAGGTTTAGGGGTATAGGGGGTTAAATGGGTTAGGGGTTGGGAATTAGGGTTTAAGGGGTTAGAGGTTTAGTGGGTTAAATGGGTTAGGGGTTGGTAATTAGGGTTTAAGGGGTCAGAGGTTTATGGTTTAGGGGGTTAAATGGGTTAGGGTCGGTTTAGAGGTTTAGGGGGTTAGGGGATCTAGCAATTAAGGATTTTAAAGGGTTAGGGGTTAATGGGGTTAAGGTTTATGGGGTTAAATGGGTTAGGTTTTTAGGGGTTTAGGGTGTTGAACTTGTTAGGGGTTGGGAATTAGGGTTTAAGGGGTTAGGGGTTAAGGTTTTAGGGGGTTAAATGGGTTAGGGGTTTAGAGGTTTAAGGGGCTAGGGGATTTAGCAGTTAAGGATTTTAGGGGTTAGGGGTTAATGGGGTTAGGGTTTAGGGGGTTAAATGGGTTAGGGGTTTAGGGGCTTAAATGTGTTAGGGGTTTAGAGGTTTAGGGGGTTAATTGGGTTAGGGGTTGGAAATTAATGTTTAAGGGGTTAGGGGTTAAGGGTTTAGAGGTTTAGGGTTTAGGGGGTTAAATGGGTTATGGGTTTAAGGGTATAGGGGGTTAAATGGGTTAGGGGTTGGGAATTAGGGTTTAAGGGGTTAGAGGTTTAGGGGGTTAAATGGGTAAGGGGTTGGGAATTAGGGTTTAAGGGGTCAGAGGTTTAGGTTTTAGGGGGTTAAATGGATTAAGGCCGGTTTAGAGGTTTAGGGGGTTAGGAGATTTAGCAGTTAAGGATTTTAAAGGGTTAGGGGTTAATGGGGTTAAATGGGTTAGGTTTTTAGGGGTTTAGGGTGTTGAATTTGTTAGGGATTGGGAATTAGGGTTTAAGGGGTTAGGGATTAAGGGTTTAGAGGTTTAGGGTTTAGGGGGTTAAATAGGTTATGGGTTTAGATGTTTAGGGGGTTAGGGGATTTAGCAGTTAAGGATTTTAGGGGTTAGGGGTTAATGGGGTTAGGGTTTAGGGGGTTAAATGGGTTAGGGGTTTAGGGGCTTAAATGTGTTAGGGGTTTAGAGGTTTAGGGGGTTAAATGGGTTAAGGGTTGGGAATTAATGTTTAAGGGTTTAGAGGTTTAGGGTTTAGGAGGTCACTGGGATAAAGTTGATGGCATTGGAGTTGGTAGTTTCAGACTATCACAGGGGCATCCAAGACAACCATGACCTGATTGAAGAAGTGGAAAACAAGCTAGCAGTCCACATTGAGGAAGATATCAATCCATTTTCGACTAAACCAGATATATAACCGTGGCTCTCTCTACTCACAGTATTTCATTGAGATTGTGTTAGGTATCTGTTATTAACCTATGCTTGTGTCTATTTAAATGGATACTATATTGATAGCCCAAAAATGAGGCATTTTGGATTGTCTATAGTTTGTACTAGTTCTGAAAAAGAACTAGAAACAATTAATCTCTTTAGCTGCAAAAAGTATTCTACTTGTTGTGTTGGGGAGTTTCTCTCAGGAAATTTATGGATAACCCAACATATTTTTTATATACTTACTGTGCAGAATATTTATAAATCTACCTGTCAAATCAGGGTCAATTCAATGCAACAACTTTTTCCCCAAAACAAGCACAAGATCAAGCCAACATGTGTGCCGTGTGCATTTAAAGAGATGGATAGGTAGGTTTACCCTTACAAGAACATGGTACCTTAAAATCTGACCACAATTAGTGAGTGAAGGCATTTGCGAAATGGCATCATGAGTGGAGCCTTTTCCAAAAGAGATTATTCATTTACATTACAATATATACAACATGTAGTTAGTGTTCCATCCATGTTGGTGCACACACCTGATGGTATCAATCCTTAAACTAGTACAAAGAAAATGATTTTATATATTCACATACAGGACAGTCACAAGATGTCAAAAAAATCACATACTTATCGAAATCCTCAACCATGAATATGTTAAATTGCTTCCAAACGTGCTTGCAACTACACATCAAAGACAATCATTGTAATGGGTTAATGGGATCTAAGAGAGAATTATGTAAGGAGTTCCTTCTAGGTAAATGACATTGGTATTACTATTGTTAAAGGGGGTGGCCTACAAGGATACATTGGTAGCTATTGATGCAAGAGCATAATTTCAACAATTTTTTTCAAAATTTGTATTTGTCCTCCAGAAGGTCTTAGAGATTTATAGAAGAGGAAGTTGGTTTCCTTGTTGCCCTATAATTTTGTAGAATTTCTAATTTCATATTTGGGATAGGAAATTTTAGTAATTTTAGGCATAAGTTAAGATGTTGTTTAATTTTTAAGGCCTCCTAGTCATTAGGAATGTTGAGTCTTATGATTAGGATTGCTTGTGGCATCCTATGTATTTTTCAAACTCCAATACACCAAGGCAAATATGTGGAGGACATTTGGGGAAAATGTAGATCAGATTTTGGGAACTTGTAGCTCTTTTCCTTGGACCCTACTAGTTCTTAGAGGTTGTATTTGGAGCAGTTAGCAGGAAAAAGCATAATATGCCCAAAAATATTAGTGTTGGAGCACCTGTGGTTTGGGAGAAAGGATAAGGGGTTATAGGAGTTAAGGGGTTTAAGGTTTAGGAGCAAGGGGTTACGGGTAAAGGGTAAAGGGTAAAGGGTTAGGGCTTATGGGATTTAGAGGTTAGGGGGTTTAAGGGTTAGAGGTTAATGGCTTAGTGGTTAAGAGATTCAGGGGTTAAATATTAACCATAAAGGGCTTACATATCAGGGGATTTAGGGGTTAAGTTTCTAAGGGTTATGGTATTTAAGTGTCAACGAGTTAAGGGGTTAGGGGTTAGGGGTTATGGGTTAAGGGTCAAGGTTTAAGAGGACATGGGATTAGGGTTTATGGGGTTCAAGGATTCTAAGTTACGGGTTAGGGGTTAAGGGGTTAGTGGCTTTGGGTTTAAGGGATCAAGGGGTTAATTTGTTATGAGTTATGGGTGTAGGGGTTAAGGGATTGTGGCTTTGGGGTTAAAGGGATAGGTATTTTAGTGGTTGTGGGTTAAGTGCATATGGGTTGTGATAATGTGGCCCCTAATCCCCTTTTCAAAACTATTGTGGTTTCCCCTATCAATTTCTCTCATTGCCTTACCTATAGGTCCCCTAGCCCCTATGCCATAAGGCCCTAAGGATCCTTCTCATTCTCTAATGTTAGGATTATAGATCTCAGTAAACCATGGTCGAACCTCTCACTTCTACCCATCCATGCTACCCTTATGTCCCCTTGCCCCATTCAATACACCAAAATACCCCCCTCCTCCAAAATTCATGATAATTGAACATTTGGAGGCGATAATTTAACAAAAGCTTCACAACTAGTCCATTTATAATGGTGCCTTGGAGCTATTAGATGTCATTTCATTGATCTATAGTGATAGGTGAGAGCTATGCATAGCTCACTAAAGGTGTATCAAGAGGCTATTATTCTATTGGCAATAGAATTTGACTCTTTTTATTTGTAACTTAGCGAAATGGAAAAGATGTGGAGACAATCTCCATTCTTCTTCTTTCATTGGGCCATGTAAAATAAATGAAGAAAATAGTCTCAACCCCTTGGAGAAGGAAAGTTGAGAACAATAATTAGCATGAACAAACAAATAATCCAATGAGTTAAGTTTAGAGGTTTCTCCCTTTGTAAACAAGCATCCATAAGCTTGTTAGAGTTAGTATGAATCTTTACTAGAGGTTGAGTAGTCTTCACATCACCAACCACATCCAATTGAAAGGTACCAACCCCTACAATAAAAATTATGTCTACAAATAAGATGTAGTTAATACCAATAATATCACCTTATGAATCTATTACAATATGATTTGGAAAGTACGTTTCCATACATGTGTGAAATAAAAAATCCATTTGGTTAGCAAAAGGAAGTCTTTTTGAAGACCTTAAGAAACCCCCTTGAAGGAGACAAGAAGGGTTTGAAACCATATAATACAAGTCGATCTATGAACCCTATTTTTGATTTGTTCTATGCATGTGTTTGTTCACTCAATTTGACATGTGATAGACAATATATGAAGCCTTTTTTTCCACGTATCATCTTCATTAGATATCATGTTGCTAAGAATGAAGTGTCTGGATTAGAGTTAAAGTTCTTATTTTAGTTTGTTGTCTTTTTTTGTCTTTTAGAGTACAAATCTTTCTGGTATACTGTGCTAAGGAAGTTTGGCTTTCAAATATTCAAAGAATATGTGAGCTAATATAAGACCATATTGTTATATTTGAAATAACATGATGAACTATTTAGCACAATTTATGGTGTTGGATTGATTGAGATGTTTATTTTTGGATGGATCGATGTACATCTCTTTAGCCAATAGACAAAAATCATTAAGCATTGTTGCAAGTATGTTATTGACATGGTGAAGTGCCACTGAGACTTAGAGGTAGAAGATTTAGACTTGTATGTTGTCACCTATCTGGGTGTGATGATACCTTGTGGAGGTAGGCAAAGTTTCCATTTTTTAAACTCTTAGATATATTCTATACGCTCTTGAGAGAATTTCAATCTTTTAAATAAAATTACAAACAAATGTACATTCATGCAATAATTACTAATTGATTTGGGGGTGACTCAACAAATTGTAGCATGTTGGCTTGTTGAATTTGTTAGTAAGTTAATTAGGGCTTGATAAATTTGTAAGCTTCAGTGGGATTTATTGCGGTTGTATGTGTTTTAGAGAAGCGAGTTTGGAGTGGTGGTTGTGCTTCCTTTATTGAATTTTATTTCTTTGGTTCTTCTTCTTGTGCATTCCCACTGTGGTATCTTCTCGTTTGCAAATATTTTCTTATTATGTACAGAAAAATTTCTTGTTGCATCCTTGAAAAAGTTGCACAAATGTCCTGATTTATCTCTGTAATACCTTGAGTTTTCTCGCTTCTTTCAATTGGGCTGGAATTTTCCACCTCAAGAGGGTTGTTAGTTTTTTTCTAACTAAATTGTTAAAACATTTTTTCTTGTTTTATTTATTTATTTTTTCTTCAAGGAGGTGTTTCCTTTAAAATCTAGAAGAAGCATTGCAAGTGGCCTAATTATAGTTGTCATTAGAAGTTGTCTGTGATCATGGGAAAGACAACCCTCAGAGGGTGAAAATTGGGTATGTTATACCTAAGGAAAACTTTGGCTAACATCCAATTAGATATGTTATATGTAGTTCACAATTAGGAGATCGCAGACCATACAGTTGCACATAAAAATGCACTACTCCTCAAATATCAGGGTGAGTGCAAGATTATTTATTGAATATAGTTTAGTCACATGATACAACTATCCCAAAACTCTATAGTAGAGATACCAACATGGAACAACTAACTTAAAATCGATCGATGCACTCACTTTCATGGGAATTTCATGAAATTTTATATTTTCTTATATAATGCACTTTTACCCACATCTTGAGATCACACGAAAATGGTATTCATAATAAATTTTTTAGGGTGAAGTAATTCATTTTTCCTCCAAGATCCAGTTACGTAGCTATAATGTCTCGTGTTTTTTCATACATCTGACCGGAAACATACCTTGCAGGAATTTTGAAGGAAATCCCACTCAAATTATTAGAGAATCTCTAGGTGATATCATTAAAAATGTATGTTTCTCTTTATTGTGTTTTGTATATAAATTCATTTCAATTCATTCATATTAGATATACTCTGGCTCCTGGTTCCAATTTAAAGGTCGAGTTATCATCATTGTTTGTTTTTATTTATTTGGAAAGTGCTTGTGGTATTTTGAAGAGGTTGCAAGAGACAGGAATCTCAAATAATTGTTGACCGGGCTAATGCAAGTTTTATATGTAAAATGTGCGGCTTCAATCCCTGATGTCTCAAATTTGGCCATGCATTCAGGAGCTAGAATGGTCATCCTTTACCCACATTTATCATGAGCTCATTCAACTAGTAGATAAGCTCTACGAGGAGGCATTCAATTAGTAGCTAGCTGATGAATTATCAACAAGATCAAGGTTGTTGCACACCCAAAAAAAAAGAAACTCACAAAATTTAAGCTAAAAACAACCCCTACTCATGAAGCTGACAACTTGTCTCCCTCAAGGACCATTGTCTTCTCCTTCATCAGGAAATAATTCCTCAACAACTCACTCAACTGCATCATTTCTATACCCCCAACAATCTATTTATGTTATTGTGACCATAACATTTTTCGAATAATTTGATGTTTCATAGGTGAATTTCAAATGCCAATTTACTATTTGAAAACCAAATTTTCATCCTTTGTACCTAATGAACCTTCTTCATTGAATATTTTTTTGAATGGTGTTTTGTTTACTAATTTTTATCATTCAATGATTTCTTATATGTCAAGATTCTTTTCTATTTCATGCCTTACAGTGTTTCCTTTGCAACATCTGGTGCAATTGCTAGTTTAAATTTTTGCACATATTTAAAAAAATAAACAATTTTAATTCTTGGAATGTAACTCAATTGACAATCATCTTTTTATGAAGTTATATTATGTTATAACATGAGATTCAAAGTTCAAATCTCCTTAAGTGGCCAACCAAAAAATAATAATTTTTATCTATTTATTTATTATATTTTTAGAATGTGGTTTTAATGAAAAAAGAAAAATATAATATAAAAAAAATAAATATACTTTTCATTTCATGAGAGTGCTCGGCTCTGGGTGTTACGAAATGGAGCACATTTGGAAAGTCGGAGAAGTGCTTCTATCGTGTATTTGCGCAGCTGTATTTTTGGTATTGCTTTTATGGGATGTGTGGAGGGCGTGGAAGAGGAGGGCTCACTGGGCTCCCGGGCGAGCTCTCGCTCTGAGCGCTCTCACTATCCAAATGCTCAATTTGATAGATTTCTCCGATATCAGCTATATCACCAGCAAGCGCCAAATATCCGAGGAAGTGGCCGTTTTGGTAAGAAAAGATCAGCTGTTATTTGATTGCACAAGACTTATGATGTGTGTATTCATTGCCTATTTGCTCCCTTCAATGGTCCGTGCTCACTGGATTCACGTGTGGAGCGAGATGGGAGCATTGATATTGAGCGTCATGCTTCATATGGCCTTTGAGATTTACTTCGTTTGGAAAATAGATAGCCCTTTATATTCCACACCCAGTGGCCGCCAATATGTCTGGTTCATAGTGTCAAACACTACCATAGCCACAGCCAGTTTATCGTTGCTTCTTCTCCTGAGTTGCGCGGTGTTAGCAGGTAAAAGTATTAGTTATATCCTTTCATTAAAGGTTCGTTGGCTACTCTCCTGTTGTTCTAACCTTGAAAAGTGCGAAAACAGTATGTCTGAGAACTTATGTCGTTCTTATAATTCCGATAGAGAGTGTAAGAACTCATGTTGTTCTTATATTTCCCATAGAGAGTGTAAGAACTGGTGTTGTTCTGATAACCTTGAAAAGTGTGAAAGCACTGAGGATCACGTCCTCAAATGCTGGATTGTGGCTCGTGTTTCCCACCCTGAATATATAATGGCCAGATCAGTTTTCAGTTCCTTAGCCGGAATGATTGTCACAATTGCTGTTGTCGTTGTAATTGTTAAATGGGCATTTCTTCATCTTCCACTAAATCCAGGCATCCTCCTTGGTACAACAGTTTGTGTTGAGTCTGCGTTCATAATTGTAGGATGGACGGTCGTCTCATTTAGATGGTTAACAGCCGTTGTGTATTTTCCAAGAAAAGTTAAGTTCTTGCTTTACTTGGAGGATTTTTGGACGATGAGCGTTGCTGAACTAAAAGCTAATTGGGATGTAAATTTAAGAAGAAAAAAACTAGCTAAGGAAAGCCATTGGAAAGGGCTGAGGGAGAAAAAATCTAACGGAGAAGGCCCAATACGAACGTCTATCATTAAGAAAATTGCTGCACTTCGGCTCCATTCCGTATTACTGCCCATGACGGTTTGGCTGCAGAAACTCATGGTCTACGTGAGTAAGGCCTGTTGGGGTTTCTCTCAGAAGTTAATGGGAATGTTTCGGCCTTTTATAATAAATACTCAAAAGAAGAGGTTGTTGCGTGGCTTCTCCCCAGAAGCGACTCAGTATCGCAAGTACCAAAAAACTCTGGAATTCATAAGAATGCCGGGAGAAATCGCGCAGAATCTGTGGATAGCCAATAAAACGGCTTTTAAAATGACACAGCGTAAAATGGACGAAGGCATTGCATATGGTTGTAGTAATTCAAAGTTGGTCGACTTAATAAAACGAAAACTTGCATCATTACCAGAATTGAAGACTGAAGACCCGAAAGATTATTTCAATGTAATTAGGGAAATGTCTGTGAAGAGGAAAGTAATCTCCTTGATGTGTTGTCTGGTCCACTTGTATGATGACACCAGTAAATTTGATGCCATCAATAGTGCTACCAGAGATAATATTATTAATAATGATATCCATGAGGAAGTAGATAAGGCGTATAAAAAAGCCAGGGATATTAATGATGTTATGGAATCCTGCTCCTACGCCTGGGATTTGTTGGACTTTGTTGATAGTTCCAACAATGGGAGAGCAGACATAGAGTTCGACGAGCTGAGGAACATGTGGCAGAAACATTTTGAGAACCTGGAGAGACTCAAAGGGGCTATCGATCATCGGCTTCAAATGGAAGAAAAGGCAACCTGCGCGTTGGAGGATTGGCGCGGTTCCGAGGATTGGAAGGGATTGACTGTGAATTGTAACCCGTACTGTAAATTGCACATGAAATCTCTCCCCGTTGAAGACGGGGGCCATTATTTAGAAAGCGTATTGGCATATTTTATGCAGGATTGCCTCGACAAGGAGCTGAAGGACGTGCTAATAGAAAAATGCAACAAGTGGGCAGAGGAGGGCAACGATGAAGAGATACATGGTGCAGCTTTTATAGCGGGCAAAGCCAAGGGACTGCGGGATAAGGTACAAATTTATTAGTTTTCTTACCATAGATAATAAATTGTGATTAATGTAAAATAGAAAGATGAGATACCAGCCAAACAAGTCTATGCAAATCTATGCAACAATATTTACAATTAAAAATGCCGTAGTCTAACTAGCCAGAGGAATCGCTCTGAAAATCATGAAAATTCCGATAAGATTTTCAGAAAATCCGGCAGGAATTTTTCTAAATCCATGTTATAACTATCAAAGTTTAATATTTTGGGTGTCCTACAGGTTTTTGATGATGCTGAATCCATTTCCAATGTCAAAATCAGGATTCAAACACTGTTTCTGCAAGATTTTTTTAAATTTTTTTGGCCCGGATTCCGGCCAATTCTCGTTAAACGACTCCATTAAAATTGGTTGAATGGAGGATATAAAAAATCAATAATAAATCTATCTATATATATATAACTATGAGATTTTGTCAATTGTCCAGATTGCTGAAGGAAATGCCGAAAAAGATGTTCCAGCTATGGAGGATTTTGCGAGTTGAAGTCTTGAGATTTGCGATCCACATGTTTGAAGTAGTATTTATTTTGGTGGAATAGAGTGTTTTATATTTGTATTTAGCAAATTGGATATTTGAATTCGTTAATTTGATACTATTCCAACTTCTGGAATGAATAGTTCTTTGCTTCGTTCAATTCAAGTTTTATTTTAAAATGGTTGTAAGCCTGATTTTTTTCATTAAAGTGTAACATTGAAAGCAGTGTTAAAGTATCATGAGAAGCTTTTCAGTAGAACAAATTTTATATTAAAAAAAAAATATAACTGTATTTTGTTTTAAATAATATAAATATTTATATATAAAATATTATGTTAGTTTATTTTAAATTATATATATATAAAAGTTTAACATATTTTAAATCTAAATTTATTAAAGAATTAAATTTATTAATGAGTAGTTTTTTAATATAAAAAATTAATACATTGCATGCAATTAATTTTATGTTAAAAATTTACATATGGTTTGATGGTTCTATATATTTAATAGTTTTCAATTTAAAGTGAATATTCTTTTAACTAAAAACTAATAAGCTTATAAATTCAATAATTTTGATTGAAATAAAAAATTGTTTTTTAAAATTAATTTTAAAATCCAAATTATGTATGACATTTAGTTTGAATTTTTTTCAAAAGTATAATGTGAAGTTAAAAGAAAAAAGAATACTCAACCTTGAAAACAAGTAAGTAAATTTTTTTCCATTCATTATTTAGTTAAATAATATTTTTAGTTATCTTGAGTCTTAACATTGAGTATACCTACCTTAGTGGGTCATCATCTTCTCTATATGTAGTGGAAATTGCATTTTGATTGTCACAACAATTAGGTATGAGCCCATGTTTAAGTCTAATATCTCTTCATAATTGTTGAAATAAAAAAACCTTCTTTGAGCCCATGTTTAAGTCTAATATCTCTTCATAATTGTTGAAATCAAACTTCTTTGAGAGTCAATTTGTAAATTGTCATGGATATTCCACTAGAATAGATTTTCACAACATATCTTACAAGACTCTACAATTTATGTAATACAATGTTTCACTTTAGATTTTCAACTTAATTTATTACTAACTCAACACATAAATTACTAAATTTAAAACCAAAGAAGCTAAGAAAATGACTACCTATCCACATAACAAACACAAGATGTGCCTAAAAAAATCAATACATTAATATCCTATATAGAAGGTTAGGTTTATGTTATGCTCTTTTTTCCTCAATTATGAAATGGAAATACAAATAAAAGGGCATTCATTTTGGAGTTGCAATGAACATTGTGGCTAATATGATTACTAAAACATCTTTTACTTCCTATGTTATGCTCCAAAATATCAGTTCCAAATTATCTTCTCAGCTATGGAAAAATAAGACTAGTAATAGAATGGAACCCCTTCTTTCTTTTGGTTGTTTGGTACTTAATGTTATCACTAAGTTGGTACTCCACCAGACAACCTAAAGTAACTCTTTCAAACCAACATTTGACTGAAAATTAGCCTTTAAGCCCAAGAGGACTCTCTCAAAGGTAAATATGATTTGTTCAAATTTAACTCAATCAGATGGCTAACTTTGTAATAATGTCTTGAATGTGTTTGTATGCAGGTGAAAAATGTATAGGGTTTACTACCATTGGGTTTGTGGAGTCAGTGCTAAGAAACTCAGTGATATGGTTATCCTTGTGGAAGTTGAGGCATGTAGATTTTTTAATGAAAGGACAACACACACAAATATACAATAGCTTAATGCTTAATGGAATTCAGGGCATGATGTACATGAATTCTAAGTAATCAAACATTAAAATACTGAAAGCAAAATAACAAGATACATAGGACAAATTTTCATGAAAACATCAGATGAATCTTAGGTGAAGAAGAAAGCCCACAACCATCGTATATACTGAATAGTAACAGATTCCAATAGTAGTAGTGTAAAATAACATCCTCTGACCCTCTATTCCTCTAAATCCTGCCTATTAGCAGGCCTTAGTCACTTTACATTGGATCTGCCTACATGGCTAGATCATCGAACTACTTTGCATGACACTTATCTTAACAAGAAGCAAAATACATGGGAATGAAACTAACACCTACTGAATTTATGACTTAGAGACCTACTAGGACTCTTCCACTTATTTATTACATCCATTAACTGAAAATATTGCATATTTTCATCAAATATAGTTATGTGCTTAAGTGGCCCTAACCATGATCAAGACATTAATGCCCCTACTAAATTAGGAAACTAGTCATCATATTTTTAAGGAAGTGGTGTCATGATAATTTCTGATTGTCTTCATGCTGAGCTGGTGAACTCGACAACCTTGTCGAAGACCAAACCTCCAATAGAATATTCCTCTAATACCCTTGAAGCTTTCCACGTGGCTGGCTGACCTCCAATGAACCATCAAAACACAAAATTGCTACGAAAATTTGCTCGCTGCAGAAACAGAGGAATCAAGGCAATTTCATAGTGAAATTTTGTAGCAAATTTACTTCACACATCTATGCCACTTATTAGCCCTGTTTGTCGATTTGGAGATGTTTGTTGAATCAAATGAGCTAAATACAAATTTTCCCCTTCCTTGATTTTAACCATAGTTTTGATTTTAAGCAAAAAGTCATCTACAACAATTTCGTAGCAAAATCTAGGATTCACAACAAAATTTCCTAATTGGCAGAAAACTCAAAAACTATCCTTCTTCTTCAAAAATTTTCCTATGGATTTGCAAATGTTGATACTGAATGGTGCAAAAAATTTCAAAAAGGTGATTGGTCTATTCTTCAAGCTTTGGAAGCTTTTGCTTTGGCAATAGGAACTTAAATGCCTTCAGATTCATTTATGACTACGATTTTGAGGCTCTTTTCCTTTAACTCAACCTGTATCATCTCTAGTTTCTCTTCTAGCTATTTGACCTAATCTTTGAGTTTCTTCCTTTCATCTTGTAACCACAAATCTCTTTCTTCTGTGCTTCATTACCCTTCTTAAAGGAACTGTCATTTTCAGCAGTTTCTTGGCATTGGGCAATGACTCATCATATTGATTTAATTGCTCATTGACCTTTTCCTTGAGGTCTTCCATCAGCTTCCTGTCTACCTTGGCTTCCTGCAACTCCAAATTGGTCTCAATAACCTCTTATCTAGCCTCTTTTAACTGCTCTTTTAACATCCGCACTTCAGTTTTCTCAACCATTTTCTCTTTACCCTTCCTTTTCACAATGATCTCCTCTGCTATTGGAGACAAATCAATGATATCTTTAGTGATATGTTGCTTTCCTTTGTCATTAATCTCTGTCTTTTTACTTTCCATGATACCTTTGGCCAGTTGTAGTCTAGTGAGTGGTTTCTTTGGCTGAAATATGAAACCTGCATCTTTTCCTGCAAAATCAAGTTTTTTAGTAGTCATACCTTTATTTTTTTCTTTTCACCATTAATATCTTCAGCTCTGACCATTGGAGTCTCCTCAATGTTTATAGCTTGATGAATATCTTCAAGGTTGCCTTTCTCAATTGTTTGACTTCTGGTTATCCTTCCATGGATTTTCTTGTTGATCTTTTGTTTGTTGATTGCAGGTGTAGGCTGTGGAGTTTCTGTCTCTTGTGCAGACTCTATTTCAATATCCATTGGCTCTATAATGGGTTCCATATCCTCCTCATTCACACCCTCTGTCTCAGTTGCAGGTTTTTCATTCTTATTTGAAGGAGTGGCTTTTAACTTTGGAGTTTTCTTGGGTGTTACTAAATCAACCTCATAACCACTGAGAAAAAGAAAGGTATCCCAGTGTTTGTTTATTTTCTTCAACTCCTCCAGCACCAAGAGTTTAATCAAACCATGGTGGAAGATTGAGGTCTCACTGCTTTATGGCTTGGCCTGAACCTCGTTTGACATCTTCCCTAAGATTCTAGACAAGAAAAAGTAAGATCAAGAGACTGCTTACCAGTAAAGTGTAACAAGTGCCTGAAATGGTACATGTAGACCATATGAAATCTCCCCTCACAAGTAAAGTAATTTTGAATTACAAACAACAATTTGGAGTAGTTCTCTTTCATGTAGCTCCTTGGAATTCCAGAAGTCATATCTGCTCCAATGTGCTCTGGTTTAATAAATTCATCACAGTTATGCATCTTAAACTTAGGGGCTTTAAACAACTCTTCACCTTCTCTTGGTATCTCTGTGGCTGCAGCAATTGTCTCTGGTGACACTATAAAGCTTAGCACCCCCACCTTCGAAGTTGCACCTATGAAATTTACTGCAAAATATTTTGATATCCGTGCATGAAAACGTTGAAGTTTTTGACAGAATTTCAAACATCCAATGTTGTTGAAAGCTTCTACAAAGTTGGGGTCTTCATTGAGTATCTTAAGATCCATAGGTTCATATCTTACACAGCAGCCTCCATTGTTTGTTTTCTTCTTCATGGCCATATTCCTTTATAACCATGCTTACTTCTTGAAACTGTGACACTTTGAAGGAAAAACACTGAACAACAAGTTGCTTGTGGTGGGGCTGGACTCTTGAAGGATGATAGTCAGTTGATGCATGCAAGAAAAAATACTGAACAACAAGCTTCTTGCAGTGGGGCTGGACTCTTGAAGGATGATAATCAGTTGAAGCATGCAAAGTTTGAAGGGAGGATGACAAAGAGGTGCTTTAGAGGTGAGTTTAAAAAGGTGGAATTCGAATATGAAAGGGATAATGACAAATGGGATTATTATCAATATTATTAATATTATATATATTTTCAAATTAAAGAATTAATTAATTTAACTATTTATTTATTTATTTAAAAAAATAAAAAAATAAAAAAATAAATAATTAATATTAACTTTATTTTTACTCCATTAATAAATAAAAATAATTTAAATTTATCTTCAGGTAAATTTCTTAATTAATTTAGTCAAACTAGCCATTATATTATAACTGTTAGTTTGATTCTCTCTGCATCTATTTAAATCATACCCTTTTATCTATGCTCTCATCCGGTCGTTATGATGAACCATAATAGTTAGTTTGATTCTCTATATCTATTTAAATCTTAAGCCTTTATCTATGCTTTCATCCAGTCCTGATGATAAACTATAATAGTTAATTCTATTAAGAAAAAAAAAATTTCACAATAATTATATTATTTTGTTAATTTTTTGGTTTTTGAATAGAAAATATATTCTACTCGAAAACTTCGAAAACTTCTCCATCATACCTTGACACCATTCTCAATGTTACACTGTAATGAAAAAAATCGCTCTCAAATTATATTATGCGAGAAAAAAAAAAAAAAAAAAAAAACTTTTCTCCACTATTATTTCAAAAAAATAGAGAATATGTTGGATCGGTAATGAGGATAACTTGAATTGAACGCACGCAGCAAAGAACTATTCATTTTCCGAAGTTGGAATAGTATCACATTAACGAAATCCTCCATCGCTGGAACATATTTTTCGGCATCTCCTTCAGCAATATGGACAATTGACAAAATATCGTAGTTATATATTTTTTATCTCTATTAATAGAGTTAATATTAATATAGTCATATATAAATAACAAAATATTTATTATACTAGTATGTATTTAGTTTTGCTTTAATTATTTATTTGATTTTATAAAAAAAAATTGTAATTTATTTATAATTTAAAATTTAGAATTTTTTATTTTTTATTATTATTTAAATTTATTTATTTTAGATATTTTTTTGATATTTCAGTGATTCATCTATAACCATTTTCATGAAAGGTAATAGTAATTCACTAATTTTTCATGATTTTTGAATAGTTCACTTAGCACTCATTGCATCCAATGATATTTAAAAGGGTGAAGAAATAGAATTGAAACTAGTCAAATAAATCACATAGGATCAATCATTTCTTTAGTTGCACTAGTTAACCAGCACTATTTTCCACATAATCATCTATTCATCTATAAAGTGATTAGTTGCAGTTTTATTATAAATTGTTTAATAATTTCAATTTCTATTAAATACTAATTTTTTGTTATATTTCATTTTTATTTAACTTATTTTATTTTTCCATTTTATAATTTCTATTTTCATAAATTATAATTATTTCTATTCATATTAAAAACATATTTTAATAAATTTAATTATAAAAATTAAATTATAAACCTATCTTAGTGAAAGTGGAACATGCATGACATTGTTAATTGGGGTTTCCTCTTTCCATTTTAAATCAATCAATCCAATCCAAATAATATGTATCAAAATAATAAATACCAACATTATCGGGCGGTAAATATTGTTGCATTGACTTGTTTAGCTGGTATTTCATCTTTCTTACATTAATCACAATTTATTATGTAGGGTAACAAAAATAATAAATTTGTACTTATCACCGAGTCCTTGGGCTTTGCCCGCTATAAAAGCTGCACCATATATCTCTTCATCGTTGGCACGTCCTTCAGCCTCTCGTCGAGGCAATCATGAATAAAATATGCCAATATGCTTGCTAATTAGTGGCCCTCTCGAGTGAAATTTCATGTACAATTTACAGTACGGGTTACAATGCACTTATTTTCCGAATTATGTTGTTGGTGTAGATGTGCATAGATTCGATTTAGTTTAATTTTAGATATTGTATGTGATGTGAATTTGTATGCATTTATTTTTTAAGTGATGTATATGTACATGGTTAAATTTAAATAATTTTAATTTAATTTTAGATATTGGGTGTGATGTGTACTTGTTTTTAGCTAGTTAACTCGACTGCTTACATGCAATGTGTACTTGGCTTAATTAATTAATTCTAGTGCTTATATGTGGTGCATGTGTACATTAGCAAAAACATAAAGCACACTTAACTTTAGTTAGTTTTAACTATCTATAATTATTGCATGTACAATTAAGCCTAACTTAGTTGCTTTATATATTGATTCTCAACTTAATATTGATGTATCAATTTCATTCTCAATTCTAATTGTTTTTTCTTTTTCAACTTGACAAATTTGTGCAATTATTTTTCAAATAAATCCATATTTGTGCTCTAATAATTTTAGAAGCGCCAATCTTCCAACGCGCAGGTTGTTTTTTATTCGGTTTGAAGTCGATCGATATCCCATTTGAGTCTCTCCAAGTTCCCAAAATGTTTCTGCCACATGTTCCTCACCTCGTGGAACTCTATGTCTCTTCCATTGTTGGAACTCATGTCCAAAGTCCAACAAATCCCAAGCGTTGGAGCAGGCTTCCATAGCATCATTAATAACACTGGCTTTTTTATAAGCCGCAACAACAACATCTTTGATATCTCTGGTAATAATATTATCTCTGGTAGCCGCATCAAAATTACTGGTGTCCTCATACAAGTGGACTAGACAAGACATCAAGGAGATTACTTTCCTCTTCCCAGACATTTCCCTAATTACGTTGAAATAAGCTCTGTATTTATTCTTCAACTGGGGTGATGATGCAGGTTTTCGTTTTATTAATTCGATCAACTTTGAATTACTATCACCCTTATAACCAGTTGCAATGCCTTCCTCCATTTTATGCTGTGACATTTTAAAAGCCGTTTTATTAGCTATCCACAAATTATGCACGATTTCTCCTGGCATTCGTATGAACTCCAGAGTGTTTTGGTATTTGCTGTACTGAGTCGCTTCTGGGGAGGAGCCACACAACAACCTATTTTGAGTGTTTATTATAAAAGGCCTAAACATTCCCATTAACTTCTGAGAGAAACCCCAACAGGCCTTACTCACCCAAATCATGAGTTTCTGCAGCCAAACCCTCATGGGCAGCAATACGGAATGGAGCCGAATTGTAGTAATTGAGTTAACGATAACCGATCATATTGGCCCTTCTCCACTTAATTTCTTCTCCTTTAACCCTTTGCCATTTTTCGCCTACTGATGCGGAGAAAAGGGGCGCCTGATTAACAAAAGCTCTGTACCCAAATTTTGAAATTCCTTTATATGGATATTGCTTTTAATTACTGAAAACGGTCGAATCACAGCTATCTTTGTGTGTTTTTCACCAATTTTGGTTTGCTGTAGCACAAAACTTTTAAAGGCGTCATCACTGATTATGTGCGAAGTAATGGAGGTGACTGATTATGAATTGCGATCTTGGAGGACAAGATTAAAGGGCCCACGACTGTGGACTGTAGAGGAAGACAAGAGGCTGTCCATTTCATTTTGAACAATTGTTACAGCTTCCCGCGCACCGTTACAAGATTGCCAGTTGCCCATTCCATTACCATTTCCCTGTTGTATTTCCATTTCAATGTTGGAATATTGAGAATTCCAAACAAGGAGAATAAGCTCCCCTCTACAACACAGAGAGATTAAAAATTTGACAGGAGACAGAGTTTCCAGACTTTTTAAAACAACTTCTATTTAAAAAAAAAACCGATTCAGATCTTCCTCTAAATAGAGGGATAAACAACAATGGTGACTGCTACAGACGCAGTGCACAGAATGAATCTCTGTCTCTCAAATACCAACATTGTTGTGTATCTCTGTCTTTCGCGCTGCTGTGTGAAACAATAAGACAATACAATAACACACACCTTTCAGGCTCGCGGGCCTTTTCATTTTATATGCCGCACATATATTTTTAACATTACATATAAACCATATGAAAACTTAAATCAAAGAAATAAAACCAAATACAAAGGAAAAACCTTTGCAGAACTTAAAAAAAATAAAATGCATGACGTGCGAGTGGGGACCACATCGCAGTCGGTGGATCGGAGGTGTCACACAAAAACTTGCGATTGCGATTGACTATCGGATGAGATGAGTCATATAAAACATAGCTCACAAACCAATCGGGTCCGGACTTCAAGTGGTGCGATTGGGACATGCAATGAAGAAGTTCTGATTGCGATTCAATGACGGACGCGATGACCCGATATAAATCATAGCACATAAAGTGATCGGGTCCGCCACTTCAAAAATGCAATCGGGCCTAACACATATGAGCTTTCGATTGCGATTGAGGGACCGGATGCTATTTACCAATAAACTGTGATACATAATCGAATCGGGTCCGACCTTCGATCGGAGCACAAAACAAAAGCGCCCCAATTGAACCTTGCGATTGCGCTCATGCGATTCCATTGAAATATCGCCACGTGGTCAAGTGGACCCACGGGCCTCTGCTGCTGTGGGGGGCGATTATAATATATGTTTCGTATATGTTTCGGTTTTATTGTGTACAACCGTTCCACTGCGGAACATTACCACATCTGCAAGACATTTGTTTCATGTAAAATGTTTGTATTGCGATTTGCGATTGAGATTAGATCGCATCGCATCGCGACTCCTCATCAACAAGACACTGCTTCAAAACAAATCTACGATTACGATTAGCAATTAAGTGGTGGGGACCACTTGTCCGCCAATTCAAAAATAAAAGGACTTCCGCCTGTTCAAACAAATTTCATTCATACTGGTTGTTGAGGGCTTTAAACGCCCGAAATGACTATTTAAATAAAACTGCTCCTCCGTAGAACAGATCTACGAAAAAATCTTCGTCCTTCCACTGTGAAGAACGGCTCCACCCATCACCTGTTAATTCTCCTCTGCAATCTGTGGCTGGGGCCCATCACAATTAATTCATCCTTACGGATTCTCCATCATTCTTCTTAAATACAGAGTGTTGTGCACTTAAAATTCTGCTGCCTCTGTGTACTCGTTTTCTTCCTGCCCAAAGGCATGGCAGGTGACTTTAATATTTTCAACACTCCCCCTTAAAGTCAGCTACTGAGTTATCCATCATACCCAAGCATTTTCTTAAAAATTCAAAGGTCTTCTGTCTTAATGGTTTAGTTAAAATATCTGCATATTGCTCCTCTGTTTTACAATGCTGTAAAACAATTTCTCCATTATTCACCAATTCTCTGATATAATGAAACTTTGTGTCTATGTGCTTTGTTCTTTTATGAAACATAGAATCCTTTGATAATGCAATAGCTGAGCTATTGTCACAATAAATCACAGTGCCATTTACCTGTTCTTGGCACAAACTTCTTAGCATTCTTCTCATCCAAACTGCTTGACACGTTGCTGCTGTAGCTGCCACATATTCTGCCTCTGTTGTAGATAATGCTACAATTGGCTGTTTCTTAGAAGCCCATGAAATGGCTCCTGAACCCATATGAAAAACATAACCGGAAGTGCTCTTCTGATCATCTACACTTCCAGCCCAATCACTGTCAGTGTATCCAATTAATTTTGAATTTTCTGAAGCTGTATACAAAATACCAAATCCTTTTGTTCCTTTCACATACCTCAGATTTCTCTTTGCTGCTTGCCAATGTGCTTCTTTTGGCTTCTCCATAAATCTAGAAATTAAACTAACATCATGCATTATATCTAGCCTAGTTGTAGTCAAATACATCAGGCTGCCAACTATGCTTTTATACAAACTTGGATCAAAATCCTTGCTGCTTTCATTCTTACTCAACTTCAATCCCATTACTGTGGGAGTAATTGCAGCTTTGCACTCCTGCATATTAAATCTTTCTAAAACTTGATTCACATAATTTTCTTGAGATATAAAAATCCCTTTCTCACCTTGCTCCACTTCTATTCCCAAGAAGTATCTCAACAAACCCATGTCAGTCATTTCAAATTCATCTTTCATGACTGTTTTACAATTTTCAACAAGATAATCATCATTACCTGTAACAATTAAATCATCAACATACAAAACAACAATCAACATCTTACCATCTTTTTCTTTGATGTAGAGGGTGGGTTCTCCCTCACATTTTTCAAATCCATTCTCCAATAGATAGGAGTCTATCCTACTGTACCATGCTCTTGGAGCTTGCTTCAGCCCATAAAGAGATTTCTTCAATTTGCAGACCTTATGCTCTTGGCCTTTCTTCTCATATCCGAGAGGTTGTTCCACATATACCTCTTCCATTAAAACTCCATTTAAAAATGCAGATTTTACATCCATTTGGTATACTTTCCATTTGTTTTGTGCTGCTATGGACAACACTGCTCTTACTGTCTCCATTCTTGCAACTGGTGCAAAAGTTTCTTCATAATCAATTCCATGCTTCTGCTTATATCCCTTGACAACAAGTCTGGCCTTGTGTCTCTCTATTTTTCCTTCAGCATTGCTTTTGGTCTTATAGACCCATTTAAATCCAATGACTTCTTTACCTTCTGGTAGATCAGCTAACTCCCATGTTCTGTTCTTCTCTATGGCTTTAATTTCTTCTTCCATAGCTTCTATCCATTTTATATCTTTAATTGCATCTTCAAAATGAATAGGATCATCAACTTGACAATATAACGCAAATAAGGAATTCATACCTTCATTTGCTTCTCCTTGCTCATAGATTTCTCTGAGACTTCTGAATTTTGTCCCTCTTTCATTTGGTGTAGTCGTACTTGATGAAGCACTCGATTCTGCTCCATGTGGTGTGCTCGGTGAACCACTACCGCTTCTTCTCAAGGGTGTTCTTGCAGCCGCTTGAGGCGTCCCTTGCTGGCCTTGCGCTGCTGGAGGTTGTGCAACAGATGGATTGTTGATTTCAACCACATCTCTTTCTTCTTCATCATGAGATAAACAGTTTTTGACATTAACTGTTTTCTCAATGCTTCCATCCCATGCTTCCTCTTCAATAAATTGCACATCTCTTCTTATCACAAACTTCTTTGTGGATGGGTTATACAGTCTGTATCCTTTGGAATCTTCACAGTATCCAAGAAAAATGCACTTCTCCCCCTTATCGTCCAACTTCTTTCTCAGCTTGTCTGGAATGTGTGCGTATGCAACACACCCAAAAACTCTCATGTGGGTGACTCCCTATTTTCTGCCACTCCACACTTCTTCTGGAACCTTGTTCATTACAGCTTTTGTGGGGCATCTATTTAAAATATACACAGGACAGTTTGCTGCTTCTTCCCAATACTCATTCGGCAAGTGTTTCGCCTTCAGTATACTTCTCACCATCTCCATTATGGTTCAATTCTTCCGTTCAACGACTCCATTTTGTTGCGGCGTGTACCTAGTGGTAAATTGCTTGTGTATGCCATTCTCTCTGCAAAAACGCAGAAATTCCTTTGATATATATTCTCCTCCTCTATTAGTTTTGAGGACTTTAATGTGCACTCCGCTCTATTTTTCCACAAGAGCTTTAAAATGGCGAAATTTCTGAAAAACTTCACTCTTATATTTCAGAAAATAAACCCACACTTTTCGTGTGAAATCATCTATAAAGGTCAGCATGTAAATGCTGCCTGAAACTGATGCTGTCTTCATCGGCCCACATAAATCTGAATGAATTATTTCTAAGGGTGCTTTCGCCCTTATGCTTTTCCCTGAAGGAAAGTTTTCTCTGTGTTGCTTTCCCAAGATGCAGCCTTCACATAGGCTGTCAGGCTTCTCAATCAATGGCAAACCTCTTACCATTCCTTTTCTGTGCAGCAAATTTAATCCTCCGAAATTGAGATGTCCAAATCTCAAATGCCATAACCAATTTTCATCCTTTGCTTCCTTCTGAAAGGCTTCTTGAGTTACAGCTGCTACATTCTTTTCTTTTCCCTTCAAGTCAATGTTGAGCTTGAGTGGAAACATTCTATTGCTGGTCATTTGAATTTCAGCAATGATTTTCTTGCTTGGAGGTATATCCTTTATGGTGCACACATCATCTTTGAAAATTACATTGTAACCTTTATTTATGAGCTGCCCAACGCTCAAAAGATTACATTTCAGACCTGGAACATAATACACATCAGGAAAAAATTTTTGCTCTCCATTTCTTGCTCGAATACTTACTCTGCCTTTTCCTTTGACAGAGATCTTAGTATCAGTCCCTGTGGTCACTTCAGATTTTATTTCTTCATCTAGATTGGAAAACATTGCTTTGTTGCCAGTCATGTGATTACTACAACCTGAATCTAAGAACCAAACATCATCATCTCTATTCTGTGCTACATTACAAGCTAACAGCACATTACTTGGGTTCTTTTCTTCTTTTGCTACATTAGCATTCTGCCTATTTTTCATGTCATTTTGCTTCTTTCTACATTCATTGGCATAGTACCCATATTTCTTGCAATAATGACAATGGACATTGGAATTGTCATACCTTTGTCCTTGAGCATGTTGGTGTTGATGTTCACCTTGCTGGCTGTTGCATTGGCCATGGCTCTGACTTTGACTATTGCTCCTTCCATGTGAATTTTAAGGGTTGTTCCTTCCACCTCTGTTTGGCTTCTGCCTCTTCCTCTTCCTCTTCCTGAAGGCATTTGGGTCTTGAAGGCATGCTCAAGAGATGAGTGTTCATCTCTACTCAATCTCTGTTCATGAGTTATCAGCGAGGCATGTAGTTCATCCACTGTGAACTGTGAGAGATCTTTGGTCTCTTCTATGGTGGTAACAATAACATCAAACTTTGAGGGTAAGCATCTCAAAAGTTTCTCCACAATTCTTCTTTCTTCAAGAGTTTCTCCATGGGATCTTATCTGATTTACAATCCCAATCACATGTGTAAAAAATGTGTCCACATTATCTGACTCTTTCATGCAAAGAGTTTCAAAATCTCATCTCAGCAACTGAAGTTTTGCTGTCTTAGCTTTCTCCATACCTTGATAGGCTACTTTCAGAGTTTCCCATGCCTCCTTGGATTTCTTAGCTGCTGCTATCCTTGGAAACACACTCTCATTAACAGCTTGATACAATAAGAAGAGAGCTTTAGCATATTTCTTCCTATTTCTCTTTAATAAGTCCTTCTCTGCTTGAGTTAAGGCATTAAAAGCCTGCTCATCAGCTGGTTCAGTAAAACCATCTTCTAAAAACTCCCATAAGTCTTGTGAGACAAACAGGGCTCTCATGGTAATGGCTCAATAATCATAGTTCTTTCCATTAAACTGTGGAAGCTGAACATTTCCAATGTTCATTCCAGTGCTTGGTCCAGCCATTGCTCTTGAACTGAACTCTGAAACTGTCTTTCCTTTTTCTGGAAGAAAAAACTCTTCAAACAAAATAACAACTCTGTTATCTTTGATAAATACCTGACTTTTCGACTTCTGTTGGGCTTTCACACTGCTGGAGAAAAAACGTTGCAACAAGTCTTCTTCTTCTTCAACTTCTTTGAAAGTTTCAAAGAGCCTGAACTGGCTCCGATACCATGTTGGAATATTGAGAATTCCAAACAAGGAGAATAAGCTCCCCTCTACAACATAGAGAGATTAAAAATTTGACAAGAGACAGAGTTTCCAAACTTTTTAAAACAACTTCTATTTCAAAAAAAACTGATTCAGATCTTCCTCTAAACAGAGGGATAAACAACAATGGTGACTGCTATAGACGCAGTGCACAGAATGACTCTCTATCTCTCAAATACCAACACTATTGTGTATCTCTGTCTTTCGTGCTGCTGTGCGAAACAATAAGACAATACAATAACACGCACCTTTCAGGCTCGCGGGCCTTTTCATTTTATATGCCGCGCATATATTTTTAACATTAAATATAAACCATTTGAAAACTTAAATCAAAGAAATAAAACCAAATATAAAGGAAAAACCTTTGCGGAACTTAAAAAAAATCAAATGCACGACGTGCGAGTGGGGACCACATCGCAGTCGGTGGATCGGAGGTGTCACACAAAAAATTGCGATTGCGATTGACTATCGGATACAATGAGTCATATAAAACATAGCTCACAAACCAATCGGGTCCGGACTTCAAGTGGTGCGATCGGGACATGCAATGAAGAAGTTCTGATTGTGATTCAATGACGGACGCGATGACCCGATATAAATCATAGCACATAAAGTGATCGGGTCCGCCACTTCAAAAGTGCAATCGGGCCTAACACATATGAGCTTCCGATTGCGATTGAGGGACCGGATGCTATTTACCAATAAACTGTGATACATAACTGGATCGGGTCCGGCCTTCGATCGGAGCACAAAACAAAAGCGCCCCAATTGAACCTTGCGATTGCGCTCATGTGATTCCATTGAAATATCGCCACGTGGTCAAGTGGACCCACGGGCCTCTGCTGCTGTGGGGGGAGATTATAATATATGTTTCGGTTGTATTGTGTACAACCGTTCCACTGCGGAACATTACCACATCTGCAAGACATTTGTTTCATGTAAAATGTTTGTATTGCGATTTGCGATTGCGATTAGATCGCATCGCATCGCGACTCCTCATCAACAAGACACTGCTTCAAAACAAATCTGCGATTGCGATTAGCAATTAAGTAGTGGGGACCACTTGTCCGCCAATTCAAAAATAAAAGGACTTCCGCCTGTTCAAACAAATTTCATTCATACTGGTTGTTGAGGGCTTTAAACGCCCGAAATGACTGTTTAAATAAAATTGCTCCTCCGTAGAACAGATCTACGAAAAAATCTTCGTCCTTCCACTGTGAAGAAAGGCTCTGCCCATCACCTGTTAATTCTCCTCTGCAATCTGTGGCTACGGCCCATCACAATTAATTCATCCTTACGGATTCTCCATCATTCTTCTTAAATACAGAGTGTTGTGCACTCAAAATTCTGCTGCCTCTGTGTACTCGTTTTCTTCCTGCCCAAAGGCATGGTAGGTGACTTTAATATTTTCAACATTCAAGTCGAAATATCAGAGGCATGATTTTGAATGTGAGTTCGACGTGAAAGTTGCAGGCTGAGATGGAAAATTATTATCGCTGTGATTTGAATCTGGTACTAGAGAAGGGAATATTATTATTTCCAGCTGAGCAAATAGGTCCAACTCATTTGTGGTTTAAAATTTTTAAATTGGAAACGTGAAATGAAAAAGATATTTTATATATGGACGAAGTTCCGCATTTGTCACTAGCGTTTATAACACGATCTGAGAATACAAGTCGTTTGGTGAGGGAAGTGCAAGTAAATGTAATTGGGTTTTAATTGACAAATATTAAGCACCGTCAATGACAATATAATTTTAGTGGGCAAATAATCAGCATATGCATTAAGCTGGGTTCCCATTTTGTATATTGGGTAAGAATAAAGTGGTATCTAATTGAACAAGAAAATAGAAAAATAGGAATCAAGTTACATTTATGTAAGTTTTGATAGGTCTGACCTCGATATGAGGTCAAATAAGAACTCCAAATTGTTGATTGGCTCTTACCTGACTCTTACATAAAAATTATTGAGAAAGACTAAAACTAGTTTTTAAAACTTTATAATAAGTTAAATAACTCTATTTCATTCTCCTACAAAAACTAATGAAACACTAAAATCCAATTACAATAGTCCCTGCCATGCCGCAAGCAGCAGGGACTAACAAAATATAAAAGAAGTAATCTAATTATTGATTCTCATTAGTTCAATACAATAAGGTATAAAAGAAGTGATCTAATCATTGGTTTACTGAATGTTGTTTAATATTTGTTGTTTTAATTGATATTCAGTGTCACTAGGGACATCTCTAAAACTCTCACATGATGTTGTTTAATTATTAATTTAGAAAATTTATGAAAAATAAAAAAATCAACATGGTATTAGAGCAAAAATTAAAATAACAAAAAAATTAGTTTGTTCCAAATTATCTTAGAAGATTTGTTCTGTTCCTCGAAATCTTAGTCTATTTCTAAGAACTAAGAGGGAAGAAGTATATCCCAAAAGAAAAAAAAAGATTTATCCCAAAAGAGAAAAAGATATAGACTTATCCCAAAAAAGAAAAAGATATAGCTCATATCTGAAAAATCTATCAAAGTAAGCATTTGGATAGTGAGAGCACTCAGAATGACCTCGTCCGGGAGCCCAGTAAACCCTCCACACATCCCATAAAAGAAATACCAAAAATACAGTTGCGCAAGTGCACGATGACCACACTTGTTGAAGGTGCCCAATGTTTTCCATTTTGTAACAGCTACAGCCAAGCACTCTCAGATGAAATGAAACAGGTCGAGCTGTCGAAAATATTATATAGAGATAAAAGGTATCTAAATTTGAAATTCATTTTACAGATTTATCACCTTGAAATTAAGGGGCGAATAGGTGTGGAGTTAAGATGTGAATAAGTTTTTCATGATGGTGATGGATGAACTGAATAGGAATAAAATTGAAGCGGGGATTTATGTGAGTTAAGAGGTGGATAAGTATTGCTGTTATTCCAATTAAATTAGTGAATAATTCAAATTTTTTAAGCAGTAGTTTAAAAAAAATTACAGAATAATTGAGGTAATTTTGGTAAAATTATTAAAAATCTCGGCAAAGATTTTTGAAAGTTTGAATTACAGTTCTTAAACTTTAGTATTTTGGGTGTTCTAAAGATTCTTGATAGTGATGAATCCATTTCTACTATAAAAAATGCAATTCAGACACTTTAACTATTTGATTTTTTATTTCATTTTCTATCAATAAAAAAATAATCATTATTCTAATTTTATTAATAATTTATAAATTTAAATGATTTTTTATTATTTTCTTAGTTAATAAAATATATATTTTTTCATAATCAAATCATGATTAAACTTGAAAATATGACCATTAATATTTCTATATAGTTCAAATTATTATTATTATTATTATTATTATTAATGTATTTTTTATTTTATCTTCTTCAAATTAAATTGTAAAATGATTCAATCATAATTATTTTTAATTACTATTTTTATAACAAAAAGAATCATATTAAATGGTTGGAAGGGTAGACCAAATCATTATAGTTTGATTAATCCGAAAAACATCTATTTAAACTTGGATCATAAAAATCTTAGATCTAACAACATTTATAATATAATAAGACCAAGTTCACATTGGAAATTAGATCTATGCTCCCTCACAAAAATCAGAACTTATTCTAGCAAGGAGTTGCAAGTGAGGTTCAAGAATTGAGATGAGTATGTGATGTACGTATAGATTCATAACTTGCAATACAATGAGCAGGTGGAGAAGCTCGGGGAAGAGAAAGATTCACTACGCATCCAGGATGAGTAGGCTTACTAAAAACTAAGCCCATTGGATAATCCAGGTTGAAGAGGCTATCACGACAATATAAAATGTAATGAAACAAGCAACATATACCCGAGCTAACGAAGCTAAGGTCCATGAAGAAGAAACCAAGGAATAAAAAGTCGAAGTTGAAAGAGGGGTTGCCTATTAGCTAGCACCAACCAAGATTGCACTCCTTAGTTTCAGCGGGGCTGTCCCATTAGCACTTACCTAGTCTGGGTTGGTCTTACAAGCAAGCCTCTCAAGCATGTCTCTTAGTTCATCTCTTGCTTTCTTTCTTTCAAATATATTACTAGCAGTTGCTCCAAAAGGTGCAAAGAGAGGTTGATAAGATTATTAAATTGGAATTGTTAAATTGGAAAAATTATACTTTGGTTTGAAATAATAATTGTTGTATTAGATTTATGCCTTTTAGTATGTTTGTGTTAAGTTTGTAATACACAATTAAAATAATATTTGAAATATTGATATGATGAAAGCCCCATAGTTTGTCTATACATATCAAATAGGTGGTGGTTTCATATGAACACTTTTCTTAGTAGTGAGAAATGTGATCTTCTTGTCACCAACAATATAAGATGTGTTAAAAAAAATTCTTAAGCAACTCATATATAAGCCATTTTTAATTTAACTTGATTTACTATCAACTTCGATTATATTACACAAGGGTTCCTATTCATTCCCAAAGAGTGGCATGGAACCTTAAAAAGTAAAAGTACTTAACAAACCAACACGAAATGTGGAATTTTATTTTGCATTATACTATTAAAGTCTAACTTTACAACAATATTGGGAGTCCTCTCTCTCTACTAACCTTTCCAATAGCATGTCGAATGTAATCAACCTTATCCTTGTCATTGGAAGAACTTTAAATTTTCACGGTAAACTATTTTATGCTAAGCCTATGTTCACATCCAATAATTTGCTTAAAACATATCCAAATTAGAAATAAATTATTCCACGCTTATAAAAAAAAAAATTCTAGTCAAATACATAAACATCAATAAAAACCAAAAAATCAACATGTCTTATGGTAAATTGTCCTACGAAGGAATCCAATTGTGTTTCTATAGGATTTACACTTTTGATTTCATCCATGGCAGGTATAAAATCATTTGCATCAATAACCCTAACACATCAAGATATACCTTGAATGTAATTTAATTGTGTCTTTAAGCTTCACGCATTTAGACACATAATAAGTAAAGTCAATGAACTTAGAAACTGAGCTTACAAGCTCTATTGATTAATCAAACAAATAGAGTTACATATATACATGAGGATTGTCTCAAGATAGAGAAGCTATCTTAGACGCACAATAATTTGGTTGAGGGAATATGTCAACCTCACACTAAACTAGAAACTAACCTATAGAATAGGAACAGACTCTATACATAGAGAGAACCACAACTGAAGACAAGTAGGAATTACATATTCCAACACTCCCCCTTAATGACTACTTGTCTCAATATCTATCTGCAAAATCTACCACTGGTCATGTTTGGTAATTACACTAGTTCTATTTGGTAATTACACTTTGTATCTTGTTCATGCTGTTGTCGATGTCCATATAAAGGAACAACCATCTACCGAAATGCATGGGTTCCAACCGCTGCAACCGCCAGTCTACTAGGAAGTCCTTCACATACATGGTTCATCCAACCTCTCGATGAACTCCCCCTTGATATAAAATTTCACCTTATGGAGTCTAAAACCAATACGGCCCACCCAAGTGTATCCATCCCGCATGACACACTCTTCCAGGGTGTTAAAACTCTCTGACAGAGGGAACATATAACAAAGGGGTATGCATGTCTCTCTGGGTCTTACAGCACGTACAAACAATAAATGACATGTAGATTTTCTTCTAATTACAACTGTGACTCATACTCTACCAGAGTCATGAGTCTATTCCAAGAAACTCACACAAAACAAACTCTCACAAACTTGATTGTCCATCCTCCTTTGTCGCTCACCATACCATTCACCTCCACGAACACCGCACTATTCATATGCTGGAACATACCATTACTTTGCCTTTATACTTTTGAGTCTTTGGCATCTTCATTTTACTTTGGAAAGCTTGTCTTGGTCTCCATGTTTTACCTGTCATTAATTAGAGTTGCAAATTCTAACAGAATGACATCATATTGAGGTTGCAAAGCTCAATATTTATACAAATTTCCAAGACTTCTCCATATTTACCCATACCAAACAAAAAAAAACAATACCAAATGACAATATAAGCACAAGCGATAACCATGACAGTAATACAATATCCATGAACAAATGGTCAACACATGGCCACGCCATTCACTGCTGCGGACAGACTGCCCTGAATTTCAGTTCACCAGTAACACTGCCCACACTGTTGTTGTGAGCAGATCTAACATCATACACTGCACGTTGTCTTCGATCTGATCCCTACCAGATAACTGACAACTGATCACTCCACGTTGCTTCATGAACATGCACGAGCAACACCCTTTCACCTGCTTGCTAGTTCACATTTCGACAAGCAGTAATTCACCTCCACCGCTCAGGCACTCAACCTTGAGGAGATACAATGTAGTCGCCAAGGCTCAACTCAGACACCAAGGCTTATCACAGTCACGAAGGCTCACCACAGCTACAAAGGCTCACCATAGCCACGAAGTCTTATCACATCCACGAAGGCTCAACATAGCCACGAAGGCTTATCACAACCACGAAGGCTCAACACAGCCACGAAGGCTCATCGCAGCCACAAAGGCTTAACATAGCCACGAAGGCTCTCTGGCCACCCAGGGCCACAAATCTGCCACTAAGGCACACCAGCCACAACGGGGCCACAAGCCATAAAGGCTTACCAGCTCTTCTCTAGAAAATGCAACAACACACAGGTTGGATCTACAGTAACGTCGCCACAGTAATGCAACTAACCCAACAAACATCCATCCTCATTGCACCATATTCAGCTCTCCATCATCGTCGATGGACATCTGGTGTCGACACAAGAGACTTCCAAACATGCCTTCTCACATTGGTTGTCACGCTGCAACGACAAAGAACTAATGCCAGGCTAATCTCCTCACAATTGAACATTCAGGTATGTTTCCATCACACTGGGCACACACAAACTCACTCATCCTCCAATCTTTGATGTAGCTCCAACCACTATCCTCAGATGCCATTTCATTCTCATGTCTTAATCATATCTGGCAGTAAATCATTCCTGCAAATAAATTTTTCTATTGTTGGAATGGCCAATTCCAACATAGACTCAAAACTCGTGACAATAGTTGGCCAAACTAAATGTCACAATAACTAAATCAATTCTTTCAACCAGATTTACATTACTCACATGAGATCTCTTAAAGAAATAAAAAAATGGCAACATAATTCTATTTTACATGACATCATTCCTTATCACTTCAAACCTCAGAATGATGCAAGCCATTCTCCTTCCTTCCTTCCATGCTCATGTTGCACAGCTCACATGAAATCTACCATCACCAGACTTTTAGTATCAATGGCCTCCTATAGCTTTGAGGGCCATTCCTATGGAGAGTGAACAACAAACACTTTACACTCTCTGCGGCAGCGTAGGCTTCCACCACATTCAATCCTCAAATGAGTAAATAAGTTACTCAACCATCCGTGCAAACAACTACAACTGTAAAGAATCTTCTCAAATATCTGCATCATCTAAAAAACTTGCCTCTGCCTGTTAGAAATTACAGCACATTGGCTTCTTCGTGCAAGCCATTACGGAATGTCTTGTCTTATAACATGTAATTCAGCGTTCAATTTCTCCTCACGATCATTCAAAGCAAAAGCTTTGTGTCTGTGCTTTTTCAGATACCCCATCATAATTTCCACTGATCCGCATGTCAACAATTTTATTCTAGAGCACGATGGTTGGCTTTTTGTTACTCAAATTCCAACCTTCGTGGGAGAGTTATTTGGAAAATCGAATATAATGGCATCCCGTGGAGATTATCACAAGAAAAATAGAGGAGTTGGTATTCTAGTTCTCAAACGCCAGCTTCTATCAGAAGTAAAAAATACCGTAACATCGACTCTCTCAGGATGGCGGGGGAGAAATGTGAACGTCAGGCATGAAGCTGAAGAGGTAGTAATGTGACTTCGATCTTCAACCAATATTATAAGATTTTGGAAGTTAATTGGTTTGATTTGGATGCAGATGGTATTCTCACTGATGGTCAAACACTTGTTCAATCTTAAACCGGGCACCGAAATGCAAAAGATGAAACATGATTTCCATATTATGAGGAAGGGCTTTTTCAGCTTACCATTTAAAAATGGACAAACAAAACGTGGGTAGAAATAGTGACTGTGCCATCTTTGCCACATCGCTCGATCTGCAAATCCACCAGATCGTTGGCTCTCCCCATCAAACCAATGACACCCATCTCTGTTCAAAGTCTGATGGGTTTCATTCCTCCATTCCTCCGCCACGATCCTTCTCGGCACCACATGGTACTGAAGCAGAGGCTACAGTGACATCAGGTTCCTGGGCTCATACAGGAACTGCTTGAACTCCAAATACAAATTCTTCATGACCAAGAGTCATTAGTATTCGCAGGACCACAAAATTGATGGCTACGATAAGCCAAATAATCAAGCAAGACTGTTAGCCCAGGATAAATCGAATGGGTGAGTTTCTGTAGAACACCAAATGGGCGAGTTCCTTGTTTTATTTCAAAGCTGTAGAACATCGATCTTCAGATTTCGCCCAGCAAGCTGCAGACACCGCCAAGGACTGGAGACGAGACTCGGCTCGAACCCACAGCCAAACTAGAGAAGTCGTAGATTGGCCACCGTTGAAGACCACGTTGGAGAAAATGTATCATGCCGGGAAAGATTCATCAGTACTCACAGATTCCAATCCTGTAAGGAGGCATCAGAAATATCTGGCCAACATAGCCAGCAAGCATACTGCTTTGCCGCTTTTCACACGAATCGTCACACAACGGACAGTGATGCCCATCTCTGTCATGCCCAACAACTGGAACGAAGCAGATCTCTTGTTCAGCCCAGCTCAAAGCATTTAGGCTCTGGCAGCGTCCATATCCACGCAGAGGGCAGGCTCAGCAGTGCGCACATAAACTGATGGAAAAACTAAAAAACAATACATATACTCTTTTATTTCCCTCGACCCAAGAGGGGCCAAGGCTAGGCCCAGGCCCAAAATGGGATCCGATACTAACTTAGAAATTGAGCTTACAAGCTCTATTGATTAATCAAACAAATAGAGTTACATATATACATGATGATTGTCTCAAGATAGAGAAGCTATCTTAGACGCACAATAATTTGGTTGAGGGAATATCTCAACCTCACACTAAACTAGGAACTAACCTATAGAATAGGAATAGACTCTATACATAGAGAAAACCACAACTGAAGACAAGTAGGAATTACATATTCCAACAAATGATTGAATACAAAAAGTTAAATGATCATAGGCATTGATAATTATCTTGTGCATAAGCTCCAGTTCTGAGGCTTCTTATATGCCATACATAAGAGTGAGAAGCATACTATGTGGAAATAATATTTCCCCGAGTTTCACATATCATATTAGTACAAGATTATGAATGACATGTTTTCTTTACATGCAACAAAAATGATTTAATTAGAGACATCTATCCCATCTTGGAAGTACTATATGCTAAGTACTTGAACAATAAAAAGTTATGCATAAAAAAATATAATACCGATAATGCAACCTAACACTTTGAATACAAAAAGTTAAACGATCATATGCATTGATAAATGAATTGATAATAATCTTATGCATAAGCTCCAGTTCCAAGGCTTCTTACATGCCATACATAATAGTGAGAAGCATAATATGTGGAAATAATATTTCCACGAGTTTCACATATCATATAAATACAACATTATGAATGACAAAAACATGAAACAAAAATGATTTAATTTGACACATCTATCCCATCTTGGAAACATTTCTCACATACGACGCACAAGATTCCGAAACATACTATGTGGGACTAATATTTCCACTAGGCATGCTCACAATATTCTAGAATAGCATTATCAATGACATAAAAATTTGAAAATTTACAATTCTACTATGCAAGGTTTTACTTCCATGAGCGGGTTGGTTAAGCACAAATACTATCTTTTAAAGTTTAACAAAATAACAATTACTACCTTTAAGCAATTGCTAACACGACAAAGGTAAAATTGGATTCTATAAAGACATTACACAAAAAAAATCATAGAAGAAAAATACAATCACTCCACTATGGCAATGCATTAAACAAACATAATTTATTAAAAAATCAATGTATATTACTACACAAAAAATAATAAGAAGAAGAAATCAACAATAATTATAAATAAAAATGGATCATAGATAAAGGAAAAAAAGAACATTTATACCACCAATTTCAATAATTATACTATTAGATTACTTTGTCTCACCTAGTATACAAAGCACATGAAAAACCACAAGCATCTCATGGACCCCATTTGAATTTCACTCACAAGAAAAATACAAAGAAAAAGAAGAAGAAATCAATGAAAAAAACACTGAGTGAAACCCTTATTACAAATAACACATCAACACAACAACCACATGAATTACAACAAAAGAATCAAGCAAAACCACTACAGCAAAGGACAAAGAAATACTATATAAATGATATTTTACAGTAACAAAAGCAATAGATAATGATACTTGAACATGATTCAGGTGGGATCATACCCTCCTCCAATTCATGTTCATCATAAATGATGCAAGAGGCTTAAAATCATAGAAGAAAAATACAATCACTCCACTATGGAAATGCATTAAACAAATATAATTTATTAAAAAATCAATGTATATTACTACACAAAAAATAATAATAAGAAGAAATCAACAATAATTATAAATAAATTTGGATCATAGATAAAGGAAAAAAGGAACATTTATACCACCAATTTCAATAATTATACTATTAGATTGCTTTGTCTCACCTAGTATACAAAGCACATGAAAAACCACAAGCATCTCATGGACCCCATTTGAATTGCACTCACAATAAAAATACAAAGAAAAAGAAGAAAAAATAAATGAAAAAAATACTCAGTGAAACCCTTATTACAACAAAAGAATCTAGCAAAACCACTACAAAAAAGGAGAAATAAATACTATATAAATGACATTTATAAGTAACAAAAGCAATAGATAATGATACTTGAACATGATTCAGGTGGCATCATTTCCTCCTCCAATTCATGTTCATCATATATGATGCAAGAGGCTTCGTTCATAATTGTTTTAAGTGGATCCTTGTCTGAAGAAATAGAGACTTATACATTACACGTAATCAATAATTTGTTTCATTACTCAAGTTATTTAATGAGCAAAATAAAATAAGTTTTGCATACATATCTGAAGTGGCTTCTTTTTGTTGTCACACATTATTTTTTTTTATGATGTTTAGTTAAACAATAAATTTTAATGAATTTCCTAATAATTTTTAAACAAAACCAGAGGATAAAAAGTATTTCAAGTCACTTCAATTTATTATTTGATCTCTCACAATATAAACTTAACTTCACTATATAAAGTTAACTTCACTAATATAAATTTTGAAAATTGTATTGTGAGAGATGTAGGACATTTTTTACCTTTTTTTATAAAAATGTATTAAAATAATTTAAAATATAATTTTTCAAAATTGTATAATGGGAGATATAGGACTTTTTTTTTACTAAATTTTTATAAAAATGTATTAAAAATAATTAAAAATAAAAATGCATGAATGATATAGATTTAATAATGTGAAAATATTTTTTGTTTATATAATTTTAATAAAAATGTTTTAATATAGATTTAATAATTTGAAATTAAAAGTTTCCAAAACATTTTTTCTATATTAAAAATAAAAATACATAAATGATATAGATTTAATAATTTGAAAATATTTTTTGTTTATATATTTTTAATAAAAATGTTTTAATATAAATTTAATAATTTGAAATTAAAAATTTCCAAAACATTTTTTCTATTTTAAATATTATTTGAGATGTTTATTATCTCTATTTTTTCATGATGTTACAAATTTTTAGTATAAAATAAATGACTTATAAAAATATTTACATAAGTTTTGGTGGATAAATCTACAAATAAATAATAATATTAAAAATTCAAACTATGCCATGTAATTTGACTTTTAACTATCTCTGAGTGGATAACAAGCACTAAAGATATGCCATGTAATTTGACTTTTAGCTATTTCTGAGTGGATAACAAACACTAAAGAATTGATTCCAGTTATTGTGTCATATATTTTGGTGAGTATATCTAATCTTATATTTGAGTATATTTAATCTTAAATTTAATTTTAAATTTTAAATTTAATATATTTCCATTTCAGTGAGTATACCTACTCTTAAATTTAATTTGAGAGTGCAAGCTTATGTGATCCATAACATTTTAATTATAAATCTTCTGGGAAATCACATAAGGAATTTTTGGAACCAACGCGTTTTGAACTACCAACTGTAGTTCATCATCAAGATAATTAAGATTAGCTGATCTGACATACACATTTATACTAGGAAGAGAGAAGCAACGGTCAAAACTCTTCCTGGTATAAATGTGTATGTCAGATCAGCTAATCTTCATTATCCTAATGATGAACTACAGTTGGTAGTTCGAAACGCGTCAGTTCCAAAAATTCCTTATGTGATTTCCTGAAAGATTTATAATTAAAATCTTCAATTTAATTTTAAATTTGAAATTTAATATATTTCCATTTCAGTTATTGTGTCATAATTTAATTTTAAATTTGATATTTAATATATTTCCATTTCAATGATTGTGTCAGTGAGTATAACTAATTTTAAATTTGAAATTTAATATATTTCCAATTCAAATTTGTGTTATTTTGAGTTGATTTCTGATTTTATTTTTAAAAAGAAAATTTAATTTTAATTTAAAATATAATATATTTCCAATTAAAATTTGTGTTATTTTGAGATAATTTCTGATTTTATTTTTAAAAAGAAATAGAATATAGAAATATTATTTATTTTCAAAAAAAACAAAACAATGATACATTTTTAGAATATAAGAATATTATTTATTTTCAAAATAAAATAAAGGATGATACATTTTATTCTGCCTTTTTTACTGTCTCTCACTTTGTTTTATTAGTTTTCTATAGATTGATACATTTTATTCTAGCTTTTGACGGTCTCTCACTTTGTTTTATTCGTTTTCTGTAGATAGAAGAGCAAAATTGCTTGAAGACTCTACAAAATTGCTTGAAGACTTTGTAAATGATTATGAGGAATATATTGAGAGATGGTCTCGAGAGGCTATCTCAATCATCCTAAAGGATTCACCGTTATATATATATATATATATATATATATATATATATATATTATTAAAATAGATAATATGTTTTCAATAGTTTACTATTTAAAAATAAACGCCACTTATATGTTCAAGTGCATTTAATCACATATTTTAAAACCTTCATAACGTATGCCCATATGTTTTAAGTGCATTTAATCACATATTTTAAAACCTTTATAACATATGCCCATATGTTTTAAGTGCATTTAATCACATATTTTAAAACCTTCATAACATATGCCCATGTCGATTTATCAGTATTTCAACTTCATGAATAAAAAAACCTTTGACCTGATTGATTAGATAATTTTTCCGCACTCATCATAGCATAATAATTGTGTGCACATGTCGTTGAATTTTCCATTCCAACGGTGCCACCATTCCGGCAGGTTACATAACTAGTACAACATACTCGACGAAATCATATTTCGGCCAGAGAAGATGTCATCACAGAGGTAAATGTGTAAATGAAAATCAGTGGTAAACTGTTTCAGAAAAAAAGGCTATTGGCCTAATTAATATTTTATATTACCGAAGCATATTTTACTTTACCAAAACAGATAACCATAACCATAAGCCAGCAGAGGATGAATGCAGTGATAACCATAATAGAGATTATATACTTATTCATATATCTTTACATAGGGACAACGCATAAACGATCTTCCATACGTATGGTTTAATTAAGAAACAAAAAGTAGTGAGGATGAGACTCGTTGTTTATTCTGTAATTATTTTAAATACTAATATTTTGGCAAAATTATTCATTAAGATAGTCCCTCAAATAATACATCTCAATTCGAGATTCAAGAAAAACAGAATAACTATAATTCACTACCGGGGGTGCCGAGTTAATTACAATTGTTTTTACAAACTTAAGTTCCAGTATGAGAGCCAACATTGATATGCCAAAACACTGGAATAGAGACTTGTATGAGAGCCCGCATTGATATACCAAAACATTGGAACAGAGATGTGGAGTCTCGTGTCTACAAATAGAATGTATACGTTAACAAAACAATAAACCCTAGGCTTAGAATATTCTATAACTGTATCAAATTTTCAACACCGCGCCATGCCTTTAACCTTAACTACAACTTCCAAATTTCCATGGAAACAAGTTAAAAAGAACCTGGTAAGGTGAGGTCGTGCATGTTGTTGGCAATGATGGTCATGGCTTGGCCTGAAGAAGAGGTAGTAGAACCCTAAGCATGTAAACAATACGCACAACAAATTAGCAAATGGACAGAAAGAAAATTAAATTTGAAAAATGTGTAAATAGTGGAAAATGAATGTCTCCTACATGATAACCTGATCTGTGTAAGCCAGGGTTGTGGTCATCCTGAAGTAGACTGTGACTTCCTTCCATCAACCAGTGAATTTAAAACCTGAAGCAGACTGTGAACAACTAATTTAAAAGGAAACTGAGATCTTGTAATTTGGGAGCTAACCCTCGAATGAAAATGCAAAACTGGAACCAAAATTGTAGTTACCAGAGGTGTGCCATAATGCCATCAAGTCATGCTAGATGAATCCGTGAACTTCTCAGGTAATTCTGACCTTTGTAAAAATATCTACTGCAATCCAGAGAAGGTAGGAACTGCCACTAAATACTGTAATAATGGAAGGTGGAGCACAATATCTACTATAATCTAGAGAAGGGAGGAACTGCCACCTGTAACAATGGAAGGTGGAGCACAATATCTATTACAATCCAGAGAAGGGAGGAACTACCACTAAATAGTGTTACAATGGAAGGTGGAGCTGGTTGCATAGCTTGAGGTGGAGCTAGTTGCATAGCTCGAACCGGCAATGGTGACAGAGAAAATGGAGGAATGATTGGGCTAGAGTTAGTTACACTAACCGATGCCAATCTAATGATTCATATCTGACAGTTGAAGGAGCCCACCTGCCAGTCACTTAGGACCAGCACCTGTTAACATTGACAGCCATCTAGAATCTTCCCAACCAGACCCACTTGCACATTAATTTTTCAGTTGTAAACCATGCAAACCATTAAACACACACCCCAGATAGACTTGCAATAGCTAGGTGTCACTACGAGAAGAGAAATGTCGACTAAAAAAAAATGCCTTCATTCAAAAGAAAAAGCTTATCGGCCTAATTAAGGGCCTTGCTTACCTTTTAAGAAAGCAAATATATTTAAATAATAATAAAATAAATAGAAAATATTATATTTAAAATAATTTAGAAAATTAAATATATAAAATTTAATTTTTAAATAAAAATATAAATCAATTTTATATTTTAAATAAATGTAATCGAAATAATATATATATATATATATATATATATATATATATATATATATATATATATATATATATATATATATATTGTAACAAACCATTTTAAATTATAAATTTATTTAATTAACCATTTTCATTTATTAAATAGACAATGCCTTTGAAAAACTCCTTGCACACCTAACCTTTAAATAGATCCTTAACCTCAAAATAGACCCTCAACCACCGTGAAAAGAACCTATGAGGAAGGACTACCACATAAAGACAACATTATGACCTCATCTGAGTGAGCTCATTGTGATTATTATATACAAAGGAATGAGACATAAACCAAACAATATTTTTATTTAAGCTCGAAGTCATGAATTGTCCCATCTTCCTTTCTTTTTCGCTCGGCTTCAAAGAACCTTTTTTTCTTCTTTTCAATTTAATGTGCCTTGTCCTCTATTTCATTTGAATAGGGGCCACCTCTTCGAAATACAATACACCTATTAGATAAAAAAGATGTTTGAATGGATAAATAAAAAACCCACTGGTCAGCTCTACGAAAGAGAGTCTAGCTCTGTTGAACGCTCTACATTCTCAATACACATCAAGCATTATATAGCATACAAGATCTAGGGAAGTTAGAACCATAACCTAAGAAATAGAAACTAATTCCTATCCTAAGGTCTCGTGAACCAACTCTCACTAATATAGGAGATTCTTCATTATCTTCAACACTCCCCCTTAATGGAGAAGGAGTTCACAAATGTCTAACATCTCCCTAAACATTTCAAACTTAATTTTTCCAAGAGGCTTAGTGAAGATGTCTGCAACATTATCACACGTTTTACAGTATACAAGATGGATTTCTTTTGATTGAACTTTCTCCCTGACAAAGTGGAATTGTGTATCAATGTGTTTAGTGTTCTTGTGAAACACCGGATTATTAGCAAGTTTGATTGAGATCTGGTTGTCACATATGATTGTTGTTGCATCTCTTTGTTCTTCCCTGACATCCTGGAGAAGTCTCCACAACCAAATTTCCTCACATGTTGCTGCACACATAACTTGATACTCTGCTTCCGCTGAAGACAAGGAAATTGTGTTATGTTTATTACTGCTCCATGTAATCACCCTGGATCCAATGTTGAATGCATAGCTTGTTATGGATCTTCGGTCGTCTACATTTCTAGCCTAGTCGGAATCTATAAATCTTGTCAATCTAACATCAGAAGAATCAGTATAAATAATACCATAATCTACAGTTCCTTGTAGATACCTTAAAACACCTTTCGCTGCATTCCAATGACTCTCAAGTGGTTTGGAGATGTATTGAATTAGCACACTGACTGCATAAGCCAAATCTGGTCTAGTAGTGATTAGGTAGATTAATCTCCCAAATAGTTGTCTATAAAGTGTCGCATCTGCCTCTTTAGAGCCATCCTCACTCTGAAGTTTAATGTTCTGTTATAGTGGTACTGTTGCAGCCTTGCACTGATCCATCCTGAATATTTCTAGTAAAACTTTGACATACTTACCCTGGGACAGAAAAGTTTGTCCTGAATCTCTCCAGATCTCGAGACCCAAACAACATCTTAATTCACTAAGGTCTTTCATTTCGAACACTTGTGACATTTGTTGCTTGACTTCTTTGATTAAATCAACAACATCACCTGTAATAATTAGATCATCTACATACAAAGAAATCAACACTGTGTGCCCCTTTTCATCTTTCATAGAATACAGATTAAGGTCGTTTTTACTTCTGTTGTAACTGTGTTGCAGAAAAAATGAATCAATCTTTTCATACCATGATCTAGGTGCTTGTTTTAGTCCATATAGAGCTTTATTTAATCTACAGACTAAATGTTCTTTCCCTTTCTGTACAAACCCCTCAAGTTGCTCTAAATAGACCTCCTCTTTCAATTCCCCATTTAAAAATGAAGATTTTACATCTAGTTGGTGAATCATCTGACGTTTCTTAGTAGCTAAAGAAATTATCATTTTGATAGTATTTAGTTTAGCTACGGGGGTGAAAGTTTCTTCATAGTCAATGTCTTCTTTTTGTGAAAACCCCTTTGCTACCAATCTATATTTTAATTTATCTATGGTTCCATCTGCATTAATCTTGGGTTTATACAACCATTTACAACCTATGGTTTGTTTACCTTCAGGAAGTTCAACCAGCTCCCAAGTGCTTTTTTTTAGAATAGATTCATATTCCTATTCCATAGTTGTTTTCCATTCACTACATTGATTTTCTTCTCTATAACTAGAAGGTTCAAAAACATTCATCATACTAGTTATAAAGGCATTTCCCCTGTATCTAGCAGGAAATTGAATCTACCTACCTAATCTTCTGAGCGTTGGTGTAGCTTCCAACCCATTATGAATTTCCTTTGACGGACTCGATTTGATTGTTGTATCTGAATTCTCTGCTTTTGCCTCTTTCCTCTGATCCTAGCTGTTACCTGTTTCTTCACTTCCTTCCACCAAAAATAGAATATCCCATTCCTCATTGTGCTTATCAGATTCATCATAAACCTTCTCATGGAATATGACATCTCTACTAACAAAAATATTGTGAGTAGAGGGATTAACTAATCTATAAGTTTTAAATTGTGAACAATACCCTACAAAGGTACATCTGATGGCTTTCAAATCTAGTTTTCTTCTGTCTTCCTTTGGAATGTGGGAAAATGATTTAGACCTAAATACTCTTAAATGTTTTATTGCAGGTTTAAATCCATATAATGCTTCAAAATGAGTTTTAAAACCGAGACTTCTTGTAAGACTCCTATTTTTCAAATAAACTGTAGTATTCATTGCTTCAACCCAAAAACCATTCGAAAGATCCTTGCCTTAAAACATGCTCCTAGCACACTCCACCAATGTTCTATTCTTTCTTTCCGCTACTCTGTTCTGCTGAGGAGTATGGGATATTGTGAATTGTTGTAATATCCCATGGTCTTTACAATACTTGGTAAGTTCCTCCTTCCTGTATTCTCCCCCTTGATCGAAGCGGATAATTTTTATGTGCGTCCCTGTTTGCTTTTCAATCATATATTTGAACTACTTAAAGTATTCAAATGTGTGGCTTTTCTTACTCATGAAATATACCCAAGAAAACTTTGTGCAGTCATCAACAAACAGTAGAAAATATAGTGCACCTCCTAATGACTTTGTTTGCATGGGTCCACAAAGGTCTGTGTGCACTAATTAAAGTATGCCTCTCTTTTTCTTTTCTACTTGAACAGGGAATTATTCTCTATGCATATTTCCTAATGCACAAGCATCACAATCATTATGCACTTGTTTTAATATAAGAAGATCTCTTACCATTTCATTTTTCTGAAGTAACAAAAAATCATTGTAGTTGATATGACCAAGTCTCTGGTGCCACAACTCTTCTGTAGTCAAATTTGATGATGTTAATGCTCAATCTGGTGTTGTTCTCACATCCAATTTGTACAGACCTCCTGTTTGAATTCCTGAAGCAATAATCTTCATGCCATCCAACAGATATTTAATATAACAGTTAAATTTAAAAAATTATACCTTGAGATCCTGATCTGTAATCATGGATACATAAATCATATTCTTTGTCACTCTGGGCACATACATTACATTATGAATATATCTAACATTACCATTAGGTAAAATAACAGAAATTTTCCCGCACCCTTTGATCTGATGACTTCTATCATCACCAAGGTAGATTTGTGCTTCGTTGTTTATTTCTTTAAAATCTTCGAACCATTGTCTGTTCCCTGTCATATGTGTGGATTCTCCCTGTTGTGGCTCATTTTCAATATCATTTATTTTTAACTTTTCAAAATACGAAAAAAATAGAAAACGATGAAAATGTATGTTAAAGTACAAAGTTTCTCATACTTTAGCATAAAAGATGTAATATTTTTTATATAAGTTTAAAGTTTAATACTTCAAACTTTTCATGAAAGCGGGTCCCAGCACTCAGTTAATAAACGAGCAAATTTATGAGCGGGATCCGATGATTCGTCTGGCAGGAAATAAAAGTGGCAACCCATGGGCACATTCATCACGTCGGTTAACAAGGAGGGTGCCTCCGCAGTTGACCCAATTGACTGCGGTGTCGATCAAGATCTACGGCCAAGATTAAATGTGGAGGCATAACCCTGATAAGTTCTTCGTACCTTCAAGGCTCCTGCAATGATGTAAGCAGCTGGTTGGCGACATCTCGTAGCCATGTCATGGTACCGTTAACGATATTTTTCCATGTCAACTTAGAATTTACTTCACAAGCCCGCACCACCTATTTAAAATTGATTCATGTTTTCGCAAGGTTATTGTTGTTCTTCTCCTCTTGTCAATTTGTCTGCGCCTATGTCTTCCCATATTGTCTGCCACCTTGTCATTGTTCGCCACCCCAAGAAGAATTATGGCCAAGCATTCATCTCTTTTAGGTTCATCCATTCATATTCCTCTCATGGATACTGAGAGGGATATTCAATACATTGTATGCTCTTTAGACCATCTCCAATTCTATCAACAGGTCTGTCTGAATGATAAAACCTCTCCAATTTTCTCCACCATGGTCAAAACAGGTGTACTATCTGCATGCATTCCAAAAATGCATCTTTTCCCTGAGTTTATATATTGGCTAGTGTTTGTCATGTACCCTGGCAAGTGTTTCATAATGAATTGTCAAGGAGAGAATGTCTTGCAAGTTTCAGCCCTATTAATTTGCCAAGATTTGTGTTACCCTGAGTCAGAATCCTATGTACAATTCACTGATGATTCTTTGATAGCACATTATGATAGTCTTGCAGGTCAAGAATTCAATCAATTTGTCTTTTTTCTGAAGTCAGATATGAAGCAGTTTGTACCTAACAGCAAAGAATTCTCCATGGAAATTTTCGACGCAGAATTTTGACCAGTGCTAAAGTGAATTTCAAAGATATTGGGAAAAGAAGATGATAGCTCAATTGAAAAATCAATTTTGGGAATGTTTGCTTTGATGATGAATCCAGGGGTAGTGCTGGATATTCCTTCATATTGGCAATGAGTTTTCAATACTCAACTCTTGAGCTTATCACTGATTGGGTCATTCAAGTTCCCCTCTCTTATTATTTACCTCGTTTTGTATCAAAATGTAGAAGAATTCTTGCATCTGGGGTTAAATATCATGGATATAAATAAAAAGAGGCAGTCAGTAGTGTTTTGGATTGACATAGTAAGAAAATAATAGAATGAAGAGGGTCTTTTTGATTTTGCAAATCATTTTATGGCTACTGCATATAAAATTTTGCAAATCATTTTATGGCTACTGCATATAAAATTCTGAATGGGGTTTCTCCCCCATGCTTCCTTCCAAAGGCTCAAGAGTTCTTGTAGCTGGGAACTAATTGTAAGTTTGGTGATTGGTTGTTTTTGAAGACTATTCAGAAATTAGACTTTATGGGGATGGGGTGGAACCATATAGACTTCATGTATTTGTGCCTATGAGATTATTTACTTTGGAGTTCATTAGGCAGAGTTTAAATGTTGACCAAATACATTTTTTACCTATGAAAAAGGGTCATATGTTTAAGCTACCTATGTTTGTGGGTCTTTTTATAGTCAATATGAGACAGGCGGCTGATGAAGTCATTGTGATGTTAGATGGAATGCATTTGCTGTTAGGAGATAAGTGGCTTATGACCCCCATAAAGTGATTTAAAATAGGAGAATTGAAAATGGCTATTCAACATTTATTCATGAAAGCAGACCTGATATAGAGAAGCTAGAAAATAATGGTTTTGCAGGTTCCCTTGGTTCAAATATACAAACTCCTGTCATATCTGAGAAATATAACAAGAGGGGTAAAGAAGCAGTGATTGATTCAGAAGATGAAGAGTAGAGAACTGAAAAGAGAACAAAACTCAATGAAGACTTAGCAGGTGCTCAACCTGGTTTCTCACTACAATTGGGAGATGAGAAAAATGTCCCTACCTCACCAAGAAGACATGAAGATGCTTAGGAGCAAGTACACTTGATTAAACAAGTATTTTCTTAGATTTCTGAAAGAAATCAGAAGATGAAGGCTAGCATGGAGGCACAGGCTGAGTATCAAATAACTCCAGATCAAACACGATTGTTGACTGCCATGGATCTTGAAAAATATCAGTTTAAGATTGCTCTTTCTCACCCTTCTGATATGAGTATAGGGTCATCTAATAATTTCAATATTGTAAATCTGACTATTGATGTAAGAAAGATTCCTCTACTTGATAAAGTAAATTTACATATGCAAACTGGTCAATTGGTAGTGAATGATTTGACCAAAACCAATGCAATGGCTCTCAAAGTTGAGAACATTCTAGGGAAGGTTATCAAGCAACTAAAGTTAGAGAAAGCCAATTCTAGGGCTTTAACAACACTGAATGAAGAACTCAAGAATATTATTGTGAAGATTGGAGTAGATCCAAATGACAAGTCTGCTGTGCAGAAGTTGCTACAAAGTGCACAATCAGAAATTTATGTGTTGAAAAAAAAATTGAAGTTGCCTACAGGAGAGCATTCTATGGCAGCAGAGGTGGTAGAAAGAAGAAGAAATTACTAAGTTGAAACAAACTACATTTTCATTACAGAATCACATTGATTCTCATTCCTGTACTTTCATTTTACCATTTGGCAATGAAAATCCAGCAGCAAAAATATCTCAATTGAATATTAAATTGAAGATGGCAGAGAGAGATCTCAAAAGGGCACATAATAATCTAGAGACAGTAACAAAGATAATGCAATCCAAATATGAGGAAATCAATAAGTACAAGACAAATTTCCAAACAGATGATGCTAAAATTAAAAGTTTAAAGGAAAAGTTGAAGGGAAACATATCTCTGATACAGGCTAAGGATATTATCTGGAATGATATTATTGAAGATATGAAAGAAATTTGGGGTTTTCTGACTATTGTATCAGAAGAAAGAAGCATTATCAAATATTTCTAGGAGTAGGTTATGACAGACAAGTAGAAGACAATTAACAGGGCCATATGGGCAAATAAATTTATTGATTTCATTGATTCTAAAAATGACCAAGAGTTGGAGGATAATGAGATTAAAGATAGGATTTCATATGTAGAGATTAACAAATTAATTGTTAAAAATGATTGGAGGAATACTACGGAGAAAAAGTTGACAGAGATTAAGGAAGCAGTCAGCAAGTTCAACAATTTATTTGACAAAAGAGACAGGGTAGATTTTCCATCATGTTAGGGCCTTGGAGGCAGTCTTTTATCATAGGATTCCTATGAACCACTACTGGTGTTGGGTAAAAGCAAGGTGGACGACACTCATGAAAAGAATCAGATTTTAAAAGGAGCAACAGTGATTAATTTTCTTCAGAGGCACTTTCAGCTTTTATGGTTGGTGAAGGCCTTGTTTACAGAGAGACCATCATTCAATAGAATTACTGCCTTTAGATTGGAATATCACAGGCTGATTAATTCACCTAAAACAAACATCGAGGTGTGGAAGAAATGCAGAGCTTGGATGATGGATCTACCGAAGGATCCTTCAACTACAAAGAAAGATAACTTAGCTAATTAAGAGAATACAACAGTAGCGGGACCAGTCCATATTCAACAAATAGATTAGGATTTAAGTTTTATTTTATCTATTTTAAGAGAATGCAATTGAAATACGACATTTCGATGACATGTAATAAGTAATTTACGAAGTATCAAGTAGTTTGAATAGTTAGGAGTAGTTTCAGCAGTTACAAACTGCTTTGCATTGTATTTAAAGAAAAATACTTGAGAGAAAAAGGTTCTGAGTTTTGGACCTTTAGACTGTTAGGGTCCCGTGATTTGGCCGATTGGTGAGCCAAATGACGATGTAACATCAAACCAAGATTTGGAGCCCGAGGACCTAGCCTTCCTGGACTCAGAGAGGGCTCTCTCTATTAGATGTAAAGGATGTTGGTGTGTTTGCTTATGGTGTTCTAATATTAGGCTAGTTATGAAGTATGTTTTTCGTTTTTTGGTTTTTTAAGTTTGTGAGGGATAAAACTGATCAAAGATATAAAAATGGATAGCAAGAAGTCAGATCAATTGGGCTATGGGGTCAAACAGGTCAAGGAAGCTATGAGATGATGATGCAAGGCTGCTGTAGGGCCGATTTGATTCAAGGTAGAAGGGATGTTTGGGAAAAATGGAGTAAATGAACATCAAGTTGGTGAAAGACAAGGGATTTCAAGTGTAACTAGTTGATAGCAGACATAAACATGTTATAGCAAGCCATTAATCATGTTAAATGTAACTATGAGCTAATTAATACATAGAAATCAAACATTCCAGCCATACATAGAAGTATAAGACCCTCTAACTTTGGGAAATGGCTATCAGACTTTGGGGAAAACACATAAGAAGGACTAACAACTCATAAAACTATGTCGGGACGCCTAACACAGTCTTTAAGTTATTGGGCACTTGGACAAACAAGCTTTCATAGTTTTAGGCAAAGGGCTAGATCGGGACTAGGCCTCCTTGGTTCAACAAGATGATAAGCTAATCAGTCAAAGAGAAAGTTTTATGGAAAGAAATATGGACAGCTTATAGGTAGGTAGGGCACACCATACATCCTACTCAACATGCAGAGAACTTGTAAATAAAACTAGCAAACAGTATCCTTAAGTTACTAAAGAGCAGTTAAGAATTCTTTAGTATAACTAAGGAAGAAGAAAACATCAAGCTATGAAGATTCAGGAATTTTGAGGTGCCTCCATGGGCATATCTCAAAATCAATCTCTATTGATCTATAGCAGCAAGAAGCATGTATTATGAATGAAAACTAGAAGACAAAAACATAGCAAGAAACACTATACCATTCTACCATGTCATGGAATCCATCACCAATCCTTCATCATTCATCAAAAGCATCCAAGAGGCAGTCCAAAAATCATAACACAAGTATGTTCTTCAAAGCTCATATGACCAATATATTGATTCTTCTTTCAATTTCAGCCTTTGTTTTACAATGAATCCTTGTGGAATAAATAGGCTAGAGGAAGGAAAACCTCATGGAGCAACTAGCTATCCCATTGGCCAAGTCAAAATATCTAAACTTGTCCTTGAGGCTTTGCAAAGCCCAAGGCACAAAATATCCCATAAAATATCTAAAAAACTGCTAAAAACGGAAATTATATTGACTTTACATCATTTCCCAAGTGTAAAAATAGCTAAAAGCAGATTTTTGAGGTTCAAAAATTACAAAAATACTTCATATTTATGTCTGAAAAAGGTCCCCTGACTTGCTGGAGGCAATTGGCAGCCTTCCCGATGTTAAAATGAGGCTCGTGATGGCTCGTTGGAAATCTCTCTGTGTCTACTTTTCGGCGCAACTGAAATCATCTCAATCTGAGGCCCGGAAGTCATCCAAAACTGTACCTGTGTGTAAAAAACCAGGAAATAGCAGACTGCTTATATGGCGGGCAGAATGTGCAAAAAGAGGGCATTTTCCGCCAATTTGAGGGGGCGAATGATCTCCGAATGCTCTGAAAATCGCTGGGGACCTGCTCATAGAATTATGGCATCCATCGGTATCATCCTCCTCCCTTGAAAAAACCTCAAACTGAAATGGCGAATTTATGAGTTTTCGACCAAAAACCCAAAAAATGCCAAAAAACAAAAAGTTGCCGAAAAAGGCCCAAAATTGGCATGCATGACCCTCAAGGGTCCATAGCAACATGCTCCGAAGATGAGGCCAAAATATCAAGGGCTGATATGCTTTTCCCTTCCTTCCGTGCTAGGCGCTTCCCCTTCAACTTCTTCAATTTCTCTTGTGCTACCTTTAGTTTGCGCCGGGCAAACTGATTCAGCTTTTGGAAGTGGTGTGTCCTCTTCCTCTGCAGCTCTAAATCTCTATTCGCCCTTTCAAGCTTCATTTCCAAATGCTTGTTAGCTCTTTCAAGCCAAGCCTCTTTGTTTTCTTCAATTTCCTGCTCAAGGAGTGCAGTGAGAGGGAAGGCTTGGAGCTGGGCTTGCTATTCTGCTCTCTGCTTTTCCAAGGCTCTTTTAAGCCCGATGGTCCTAGGCCTCTTCCGCCTAGGCTGGTCTTCCTCCTCCTCCTCCTCCTCATCAAACTCACCAATGAGTTCTTCTATCCTCGCTTGGGCCTTTGCTGCCTCTTTCTTATACTTAATCGCTCGTGCCTCATGAACAGCTGTGTGCAGATTCATTTGTTTGTTTTCAATCTCCAAGAAGTGGTTGAAATTCCTTGCCCTTTGAAGATCCTCCTCTAATGCCTCAATTTGTCCTTCCTTATGGATTAGGATATTTTCAAGAAGGCGGGCCTCATTATCACTGTCATCGCTTTGGATAGGGATGATAGCTAATTCACCTCCATGCTTTGTACTTTCTCCAACTTTGCTTTTACCTTTGAAAGCCAATCTGGCGCTTTTCCTCCTTGGCATGATAGAAGATGTCCTTTTGGGCGATTTCCTCTTGCTAGGAACAACCTTTGTCACTGTTTGAGTGGCAGCCTTAGACCCTCTCTTCCTTGCTGTGCTAAGTTTTGTTCTTTTGGGAGAAGGAGAAACAACTGATTTACCTTTGACATCTTCCTGAACTTGCTGTCCTTCTTGAGGCTGCTGGATGTTTTCCTCTTGCTGTTCACTTGGCTGCCCCTATTCGCCAACATTAGCTTGCTGTTCTTCATCAATGCCTTGTTCAATTTGTGGCTCAAGAGGTGTCTCAATTTCCTGCCCAACTTGCTGTTCTTCATCTTGCATCTTCTGCTGTCCCTCATCTGCTGTTTGCTGTTGTTCCTCAATTTGTACCTGCTCTCCTTCACTTTCTGTTTGCTGTTGTTCCTCATCATGGACCTGCTGTCCTTCATCATCTATCTGCTGCTGTCTCTCATCCCTTTCCTCTTGCTGTTGTTTACTGCCCTCTCCTTCCTCCTGTTGACTTGGCTGTCCAGTAGTCATTCTGAGCCTTCTAGGAGTAGGCCTACTGGACAAAGGCACTGGGCGATGGACAGGCTGAGTAGGAGAAATATGGGCAGGAGGAACAGTGGCAAAATCTGGATGGCTGATGAATAAATCCCATAAAACCTCTTTCTTCTCTAGCTGGTATAGGAAGATAATCTTGATCAAAGAATCATGAAAAAGAGAAGGGATTTGCTGAGGTGGGGCCTTCTTTTCGACAGTGGATGCCATTTTCTCTATGCTCTTGAACAAAAAGTAAGGGAGGTTCAGTTGCCTGCTTCTGGTAAAATGCATCAATAAACGGACATGGTAGGCATAAATTTGATTAAACCTCCCTTCACAAGTGAAATATTTCATTATGGCTTTCATAAGTGGAGCATAGCTGTCAAGAAGATATGAAAAAGGGAAGATAGCAGTGACAGCCTCTCTATGTTCAGGCTTGATGAAAGGTTTGTAATCCTCTAAGTCAAGATGAGCTTGTTTAAACCATTTTTCGCCATGATACGGGATCTTGGTGGCCTTCGACACATACCTTGGAGAAATTTTGAAATCAAGACCCGCCACTTGGAAGTGTTTTTCTTTGAATCTCAGGGCGCACAAGTGTGTTAATGGCGAAAAACTCTTGACTTCTTCTATCTTCTGGCAGAAATCAAGGCATCCTACTTCATGGAAGTTGAAAAGTACAGATGGATGAGCATTAATCTCTTCTGTAGAGATGGGCTCATATCTTTTATGTGGACTACTCCTGCTGTCTCGCTTTGGAGGCATTTTGACCTGAAAATTCTTTGGAAGAGGTAAACTGCCTTCACGGTATGTAAAATGTCCTATTGGAGTCAAACTGTGTCACTTTACTGCTTTGACAGATAGACAATGAGATTTGGATGTCTTGCAACAAGTTTTTTGTAATACACAACTTCTGCTCTCCTTAAAACCAGCCTTCTACCTTTGAATGTACCTCAGCCAGGCAAAATTCTCAATAGGGTACCATATAGCAAAGAGGAGACAGACTGCTATGTAAATTTCCTGTGCACAGTGTTGAGAAATCACTTTTCCTTGTGAATTTGTTAGAGGCCAATCAACAAACCTGTATATATGTCTCCAAGGTAAAATCCAATCATTTAAACCCTGCTCTTCAGAAAGTGGCCCTACACCTTGAAAATAACTCAGTCAACAACTTCTCAGTAGGAAATAATACAGTGAAAAAGAAGGGCAGACTGTATGAGGCAGGATGTATACAATGTCAAAATCACCCTGTTCTGTGAATTTTTTAGATGTCAATCAATAAACATGTATCTCTACCTCAAGGTAGAATTTCAATGATTAACAACCCTGCCTTGTATAAGTGTGCCAACAGTCCACTAATCTTGCATCTATTGCAAACCACCATAAATATGTTTAGACATTCAATACACAGGACTGGAGCAAAAATGACAGAGTTTAGAAGATTACAAAGTTTTTAGGCAGAAACTATGTGAGTTTTCTTTTTTAAAACAATCAAGAGCCCCTTACACATGTAACCCTAGCCTTTGTAGGAAAAAATCCTTTGTTCCACCTGACATCCGCTTATCAAACAAGCATGAACACCCAAAGTCAATCAAGCAGCTACACAACGAAAACTGTCTTTGTATGAGGAGCAGGAGCAACCTTACCCTGTGGTTTTTCAACTTATAAACAACTCTTTGTCAAAACCCCCTTTTTTTTAAGTGCACTTCACTGTTTTAATAATGTGGCAATGTTTTGAGAACAGTGTGAAATGTTTTTATTTAGACCTAAACCCTGTCTCTCTATAAAAAAATCTTCCTCTTGCCTTTTTAGAGGCTTCTTTTGAAGTAGCAGTCAAGATCTCTCAAACAACGAATTTCTTTAAGCAAACACTGCTCTTATTTCCATCATATATTCTTTCCTGTAGGTGTTTTAAATGCCACATCCAGGAGTTTATTACAACTTTACACCCTGAAAACTCACACAGCAAACAATCCTATTTTTCTGGTATAATGACAGAGTTTTGAAGTTCTGCGTGCAGTGTTGTGAAAATTTGTAGCAGTTTTAACAGTGAATTAAGCTTTCCTTGGATCAAAACATCAAACCCCTTCGTATGCAGCTCACCAAAAATCCCTTCTTGAATGCAAACACTTAACTTAACTTGTTTTCAAACCTTATTTTTGGCTTCAATCATCGACAAGAAGTTACAAAATTTAGGGTCAAAGTGTGCAAATACCTCAAGATACGAGGCAAAACTCTTGTGGAGCGTCGGAGGCAGCTCTGGAGGTCTTCAAGCATGCGCGGCACTTTTCAAGGAAAGAGTAGCGCGCAAAAACACCACCCGGGTGGCCTGTCGGGTCGGGCAGTTGGGTTGTCGGGCGTCGTGTACAGGCGCGTCGCGCAACTGTACAGGCGCGTCGCGCATACACGGGCTGCCTTTGTAAAGTTTCCCCCAGGCACGTCGCGCGAAATGGCAGGTGCGTCGCTCGGCCACAATCAAACGGAAAAACTTCAATTTGCTCCAAAATTGCTTTGATGCCTGGAGACTGCGGAGGCAAACTAAATTTCTTGTTTGGAGTATTGAAAATGAAAATTTTTACCTTTGACCCCACTTCTTTAAATGTGTCAAACCCCAACGGTCTTAAAACTTTGAAAAGTAACCTTGGCTTTCAGCTCAGCTTTGTTTAATCTTCGTACGCTGCCTTGGTGTATTTCTTTGACATTTAAAGTCACATCGACTTTCATTTGAGGGGTACTCCCTTTTTGAGATGGTTTCGGCCACAGAAATTCTATCCCCTTTAACACTGTTAAGAAAATTCCTGAAAACTGCTTAGTTTCCGAAAGGGTGGGTTTTTGCCTTGTCAATTTTCTTTGACAGCCTTGGTGTTTATTTACTTCTTCAACCTTTACCTACTGTGGGTGTCCACATTGCTGACATAATTTGGATTCGGTTATGGTTTTTTGATTTCAAGAAGGTGCCCCCTTTTCCCAAAATAATTCCCTGCCTGTAGGTACATCATCTATGATATATCTATCCCTTTTAGAATAATGAGAAAGCTGCATTTGTTTCAAAAGTCCCAAAACTGACAATCTATCAAACCACTTCTTTGTCTATTTATAACTGGTATACTTATTCACAATGTCCATCTTGGGAACTAATCTTGAATAGCCTCCCATTGTTTGTGATGTATATCTGAAAGGATAAGCTTGTGAAGCAGGAACAACAGGGTTCTTTGAAACACAGTTATCATTTGATTTGATCGGTGCATTTGACCTTTTGTAATAGAACCATTCCAAAGCTCAACTTTGTCCACTGTTTTAATTTCTTGGTGATATTTTAACAAGGAAAAACCATCCAAAATCTGTCAAAAAAGCATTTGAAAGCTGTTTTGTTGCTTAATAGGAGATGGCCTGTGCTCTTCCAACTTGTTTGATAATTGCTGCTTCCAGGCGATTTATGAGCTCCTTCTTTGATCGCAAGTGCCATATTTTGGCTGCATCCAGTCATACTATTTTTCTTTGTTTAATTAAGAGGAGTTCCCTTTAGACTTCTTGGCATGTGATAGTGAGGTGACTGTGTGGCCTCTTCCCCTAAGGAAACTGCTCCTTTTTTGGTATCAATGCATACATATTCATATTGTTTCCTGTCCATCATGATGTATTTCTTGAAAGACATTTTCCTATGTGTAATGTATTTTGAAATATAAACACCATCTTTTACCTGTGTACAGGCTTTTGCTTTCTTTCTTTGTATCTTTCCACTGCACCTTTGACCAATCAGTTTTCAACCACACTCAATTCCTTGGCCATCTGCTCATAAATGGAGGAGGCCCTTCACTTGGCAAAGTATCTGAAGATTATTTGATAAGGCTGTATGACAAGGGTTTTTCTTGGATCATGAGGGTAAGCAACCAACTTGAAAAACATCAATACTGGCACCTCTGCTTGCAAACACTACTGTGCTTCAGAAAAACCCTAGTCAAAGTATCACTCTTTCACTGTACTTCCTTGAGGGGAACTGAGATGTCATTATTTGCTTTAGTCAACTCATGACAAATTTTTGAAAGATAATCTCTGTGACTATGGAGGTCAGCACCTTTTGAAAAACAAACAACTTTTCTTCTGCCTAGGTGATGACATGATCTGTCAGCATCTCTTCAATTTGGTCTTTGTGGGGAAAACAAGCTTCCTATGATTAGAATTGTTTTTACTCATGATATGCCTTTCTAAAGTTTAACAATTCATATGATTTGAAACTTCAAATGACCTCCTTTATCAGACCAAACTCTGTTTTCCTTTGAACTTGCATACTTCAGACTCTATCCCTGTTATGATCATCACTTACACTCAGAAAACCTAGAATCTCTGTTTCACTGTTCAGTAAAAAGCAAACCTGGACTTTTGCAATCCTCAAAGTCAATACTGGCCAGCGCCCTCTGCTTGTAGATGAAGGAGGCGCCCTAACCCTCTGCTTGTAAATGAAGGAGGTTCTGGGCCATGACAATTTACCATTTTGCTGAGACAGTGGTGTTCTTCTCTTCCTGTGATTTTCATGCTGGAAAGAGGCTGCAAGATCTTGGTGAGTGACTCTCTGTTTTGAAGATATATCTTAGGCTCATGCTACATTTAGAAGTAGTTGTTCTTCTAACTGTAGATTCAAGCATTTCCTCCTGAGATGAAGTTATATTTCCTGCCTTTGCAGAATCCATAAAACACTGTGAAACACCTAATAATCAGCTTGAGACTGTGGCTTATGCAGTGCTGAGACCTAGGGATATAAGTGGCGCGACTTAGAGCTGTTTGTCAATTTCATTTGCAGAGTGGGAGGTCAGTCATGGTTGGTCTGTAGCAGATGGAGGCTTTTTGGCTTTTTGATGATTGCCAAGGGTAAAATGCCTTAAAGCGCCACTTCCTAACATAGGGGAGGCTTTTGAAACAGACTTGGACTTTTTCTTTTGGAGCTGATGGGCAGACCAATAGGGTTGAAGTTAGATAGGATAGTGATAATGAGGTTTTGATTTTGACAGGGGTGGACTGAAAAGTAAAAAGGGCGAAAAAAGTTTTATGAGGGTTTTCTAGATGACATATTGACATAAGGAAATCAGTTTCTAGAAAACTCAGCTGTAGATATATTCATCACTAATATGTAAAAAATATTGATGGCTAACAGTGGCTCCATTTGGGGAGGGCAGCTCCTCGTCAAGAGGTGTCCAGAATTCAAATCTTTGGCTTATGAAGACCAGTGCCTTATCCATTGGCGCAAAATTTACCCTTCTTTCGATGTTATTTCTGAAAAGTGACAGCATGGTTAACATCAATGATACTTCTACCTACCCTACTATTTTTCCTAACATTTTTTCTTCTCTTTGGCGCATTTGAACTAGCAGCCTTTTGACAATGTATATTTTTCTTTTTGCAAAATGAACCTATCTATTTCTACTCTTATATCTGCCGGGAGTTCAGATTAAGTTGATGAACTCCTTCATTGCTCTACCTATGCTAGATCAACTGTCAAGATTAAGCAGTTTGACAGGATTCCATTCTCTAATCTACAACATGAAATTTAAAATGATCAAATCAGGATTAGGCAGTCTGATTTGTCATGCATTTGCGGCATAAAGACAAGCTGCACACAAATGTTATTTTGCAACAAAAGGAAACTAGACAAGCGGGGCTAAGATGTACAATGTGTTTTTCATCCCTCGCTTCTCTCTTTGGTTCTGTTTTAGGCATGTGGAACCAGAATCTCTCCCTAATCTAAGCTCTGTGATAAGTCAATCTTACACAATGTTGACTATCTCTGCACTCACTAACTTATCAGCAAATAAATTTAAACATGCTCAGCTATGATTAGGCTAGATCGCTGAACAAGACATTGAAGTACTAGTAGCGGCATTTAGGCTTGCTCGCTTTCTGAAAGACTATTTTTTGGAACATGGGGCCTTTGTTCTATCTTCACTTGCCCTCTTTCTGCTTTTTACTGTTTTCGACTTTCCTATCTTTTACTGTTTTTGATTTTTTTCATTTTTTCAATATTTCAAACAATGGTATGTACAATGACTGAAAATGTTTCAAACTCAAAAATGGAGTTCTTGACAAAAATAGTGTTTTAATGTCCTACCATTCACAGGACCCCCAAAGATTTCATTCCCATCAGGTTCTTGTAAGAAGAAAGCATTGTTTCCACTAACTGAGCTGATGATATAAGGCCCTTTCCATAAATTTTCAAACTTGCCATGTTTACCTTTATCTTCTCTTCTAGAATCCCATTTTAAGACTTTATCTCCAATCTGAAAATCATTTTCCTTAGTTCTTTTGTCAAAAATTTGTTTTATTTTGTCTTGTGCTAACTGAGCCCTTTGGTAAACTTCTTCTCTGGTTTGTTCTAAATGGATAGTCTGATTTACTCTTCTTTGTATGTCATTTTCTTCTATTTGGACTTCTTGTAGTAGTTTCATTACTGGAACTCCTAGGGAGGTTGGGAAAATGGCGTCAACACCATAGACTAGCTGGTAAGGGGACATACCTATGGACTTCTTGGTAGTTAATCTATCAGCCCATAAGGCGTGCACTAGTTTCCCATGCCATGCTTTTTGATTTTGTTCTAGAAGTTTTTTGATAATGTTGACAAGGCTTTTGTTAGAAGACTCGGCTAAACCATTACCTTGAGGGTAATAGGCTGTGGAATGCCCTAATGAAATATGATGTTTGTGACAGAAGTCTATCATTTTCTTGGAAGAGAAAGCAGCGGCGTTATCTGTAATGATTTTCCTGGGACAGCCAAATCTGGATAGGATATTGGTTTCTAGGAACGTGATGATGACTGAATCGGTGGCGTTCCGGGATGGTATGGCTTCTATCCATTTGGTAAAGTAATCAGTGGCTGTGAGGATCCATTTATGTTGACCGGAGGAGGAGGGGTGAATTTCCCCAATGAAGTCTAGACCCCATTGTTGGAAGGGTCCTTCAACTATGATGGGATGTAAGGGCAAAGGTAGAAGCTTTTTCTTGCCATCAAAAATTTGACATTTATGGCAGGTCATGACCAGTTTGTGAGTATCAGGGAACAAGGTAGGCCAATAATAACCGGCTCTAAGGATTTTTTTTGCAGTAGTTTTCCAGTAGAGATGACCTCCACATTCCCCTTCATGCATTTCCCGCATGATTTTCTCTGCATCAGGCTCAAGCAAACATTTAAGTAGCATACCAGTAGGATTCTTCCAATATAGAGAACTATCTATAATGCAAAAATTTAAAGATTTTTGTTTGAGGAACCTTGCTTTTGTTTTTGACAAAGACGGAGGAGCATTCATATAAGTTAATACATAGAGAATGTCTGCATACCAAGGTGAATCCAAAAATGTTTGATCTATAGGGGGAAGTGCACACTCTTCTTGTTCTTCTAAAGCATCGACAAAATTTATATCTAAAGCTTGGAGGTTGGTTTCAGCCATTAATCTCGCGAGTCCTTGTCCTTTAACTAGTTTAGTAGGCCTGATTTCTAGGTCATACTCTAGGATGATAGCAATCCACTTTCCCCTTTTACCATCGGGATCTTGGTTGAGAATGTCTTTGACGACAGTATTAGGGACGAAGGCTATGACATGAGAATGTAAGATGTAGACTCGGAAATATTTTAGTGCCTTTACCAATGCGAATGCCTGTTTCTCCATGATGTTATATTTCAAGGGAGCATCTCTTAGGGACTTGCTAAAAAAGGCAATGGGTTGCTCTTGTCCCGCCGCATTCTTTTGCAACAATACCGCATCTATTGTATGTTCTGAGGCAAATGAGAAAATATAAAAATCTTTAGTAAAGTCGGGGCTTATTAATACAGGTGTTTCAGTTAAGGCCCTTTTAATCAGTTCAAAAGATTTTTTGGCTTCTAAAGTCCATTTAACCCCGACCTCCTTTCTTAACATATTTGTGATCTCTTTTAGGAGCTCAGCAAGATTTGGAATGAATCTTCTTAAGAAATTTATCTTGTCGATAAAGGACTGTAACTCCTTTATGTTTCTGGGGTGACTTATCTGTAAAATACCTTCGATTCTCTGGGGGTCTATTTTAATTCCTTCTTCCGAAATAATGTGACCTAGGAGTTTTCCTTCTTCTAGACCGAAAAGTGTTTTCTTGGGGTTTAGGGACAAACCATACTTCCTGCATTTGTTGAAAATCTTTCTTAAGTGAGCTAGGTGTTCTTCGTCAGATTTAGAATATACTGTTATATCGTCGAGATATATGACTATGAAAACACCTATGTCTTCTGAGAAGGCTATGTGCATGGCTCTTTGAAATGTGGCGCCAGCATTCATTAGTCCGAAAGGAATTTTAACGTACATAAAAGTGCCCCAGGGGGTGGTGAAAGCTGTTTTATGCTGATCGGTAGGATAAACCAATACTTGGTTATAACCAGAAAAACCATCAAGCAATGAGATTCTTTTAGCGCCTACGACCTTCTGAAGTATGTGGTCCATTTTGAGGGTAGTTATCTTTCAGACATGCCCTATTCAAGTTTCAGAAATCTATGCAAAGTCTGATTTCACCGGTCTTTTTCCTAACTGATACTAAATTTGAGACCCACTCAGAGTATCGGAGAGATACTATTATCCCGGCATCATACATCTTTTTAATTTCCTTTTCAACCAATGGTAATAACACTGGGTTTATCCTTCTTAACTTTTGTTTAAAAGGTTTTTGATTTTCTTTGAGGGGAATTTTATGTTGGATGATGCTGGTATCATATGATTTTAAATCTTGGTACCCCCATGCAAACACATCTTTAAATTCTTTGAATAGATTTATGTACCTTTGTTTTATGTCAGGTGGGAGGGTTTTGGATAGTTTAATGTTTTTAGGCTCTTCTGGATTTCCTATGTTGTATTCTTCTATGTCATCCTCTGTAGATTCCATTTTAGGCTTTTTGGCCACATCATTAAAGTCAAACAATTCTTCTAAGGGTGCGAGCCCCCTAGGTATGGTGTCATTTTCGCAGTGTAAGACTTCAAGTTCTCTTTGGTCAATGTCTTCTTCTATCTCCCTGTCACATGGATGGTCTACCAGGTTTAGATTGGTCCACAAAGGTGGGTTTAGCTCTTGGTCTTGACTTATGTTGGTTTTCCTTTCTTCATTTCCTGAGTCTGTTTTGGTTATCTCAAACTCATTTTTAGATTGGAGGAAATCATCAATTTGATCATCATCTTGGAATACTTGCCAATGGTCAAGATTATCTGGTATAGTAGGGCGGTGTTTCACTTGGATGTCATATTGCTCACTCATACATGGTATTTGGCTAGTGCTTGCAGCAAAGGCGAGCTCATTTGCCAGACTGTTTTGAATCCTAGGGATATAGGTGAGTTCATATTTTTCAAAAGTTTTGAGGATATCCAGAGCTGCATTCCTATATTCTCTCAGTCTTGGGTTCTTGGCTGAATATTCACCTTTGATTTGCTTAATTACAAGCTCTGAGTCCCCTTGATCTGTTATTCTATTGGCACCTAAGTCTCTAAGCATGTGTAGACCAATGAGAAGGGCTTCATATTCCGCAATGTTATTTGTACATTGGAATTCTAATCTGAAAGAATGACCTTCCTTAGTGTTGTGTATCCAGATGCCTGCTCCTGAACCTGTCTTGCCACAAGAACCATCAAAGCTTATACTCCAAAGAGTTTCCTCTTCATACATGATACTAAGTTGTTTCTCAGGTTCCTTGGGACTTTGGTCATCAATTTCTTCACTCAGTAATGGTTTGGACATGTCTTCATTTTCTTTTATCTGCTTGTGTATATCACCTTCATTGTATAAGATAAAAGAATCTAAATTGGAATGAATGGAATAGATGGGGGTATTGTTTGGCTTATCTCTGTTGCTAACCATGTATTTCATGCGAGCCTCCCGGTATAGTCTCCTAGTTTGGTTGAAAACCGGAATAGTAGTGAATGACATATCCATTTGAAGGCTACCTTGTATTTTGGCAGACCAGGCTCTTGATAGTAGCATTCCATACTTGGGTGTGATGTCAGCCACTACCACATCCATGACTAAGTTTTTGGCTGGTAGTTGTGTTAGGGCAAAGTCTAGATTCTTTATCAGACCTACACATTTGACCTGGCTTGAGTCGAAAGAATACAGGTTTTTGTAAGGTTGGGTCACTTCCAGACCTAAGTTTTCCATGACTGCTTTAGGCATGAGGTTATGGGAGGCACCGGAATCTAACATGGCATTATGTAATATTTTGTCCCGGATGTTCAAGCTTATGTAGAAAGGAGAAATAGATCCTTCTTGATATTCACCTTCTACTTTAGGGCCAAATAAAAGCTCAGGTTTGTCGTCAGTTAGATTCAAGGTATCAGCTTTGTTCTCTAGGTCAAATACTTTGAAAATTTGAGATCTATACCTATCTATAGTTACTAGCTCTCTAAGGGGTATGGTAATTTTTATTTTGGAAATTTCCCCTTCGAAACTAAAAGGAGTGGGTAGCTTGGGCAGATTTGTTTCAGCTTTCTCAGACATAACCTTTTCTATGTTCTTAATTTGCTGACTTTGGCTTGGGACTTCTTTTGATACGGCCAACTTTGGGGTTTCTGTAGAGGTACTAGGAATATCTGAGCTAATACTTGTCTGAATGGCCTTACCTTTGTTTTGGTCAACCCTTTGGGCCTTAATTTTGCTATTATTCATGGTCTCATTTAGGGTTTTATCAGGGACTTTGATATGGTCAGGGCTATTCTTTTTGGGATGGTTTTGGTTTTTTCTACTTCTAAGATTATACTGTCGGTGAGCTTCTATAATGGCATTTTGAAAGTCTAAGGCAGGATCGTCGGGATCTTCATAGTTGGTCTCATCCTGATTAGGAGAACATAGCTCTTGTTCTTCTGCAGTGAGGTATACCTCGCTTTCATTATCAGATCCTACGAGATTTAGATGACCTTCATCCAGAGGTTCTGTCTCCCTATCATCTTCTCCTACATAGTTTTCATTGAATGGTGGCCTGATCTGTTGGTCATTATCCCTTGGTCTGTTTTGGGGTTGTTCCCTCCTAAAGTTTTGGTTTCGGTTTCTGATTGGAGGGTTTGGCTGGTTGTCCCTAACAGGAGATTTTTCATTGATCTTTTCCCACATTTTAGCCATGGATTTGACCAAGTCATCTATTCTGGGATCTAGGGAAGGTGACGAAGTGGAGACCTCATCTCTATATGTGACCTTTCTTTCTGATCTAGTTCTAGCCCTTTTTTCAGCTAAGTTGGCATCTGCTTTTATAGCTATTTGTTGCATTTCCTCTAAGGTAGGGGGATCCTTATCTCTCAGATGATATGTCATGTCTGGATCAAAACCCTTAGGAAATTTTGCCAAAGCTAAACCAAGTGGAGGTTTGAAATGAGGTGGAAGGGAGTTATATACACTGTTGAACCTAGTACAGTAAGCTTGGACACTTTCCCCATTCTCCCGTTTTAGATTGTTATATTCTGACGGGATTTGAATGGGGTTTCTTCGAATTTCCCACCTATTTCTGAAGATTTGATGTAGTTCTGGGATATCATGGATACTGTTTGGAGCTAAGCTTTTGAACCATGCTTTGGGTTCACCACCAAGACTTTGGGCAAATATTCTCATTCGGACAGTCTCGTCTTGTACCTCTAGGTATTCATAAGCATCAGTCATTCTACTTATATGCTGTTGAGGTGTGGTGGTGTCTTCTCCATTAAAGTGTGGGATCTTGTCCTGATATTTGTTTGGGAGAGGAGCTAAAGGTGGTGGCAACACCAAAGGTGCGTACCAGGCTGCCATGACTGGAGCTAATGGATGATGTACAAGATGAGGACTAGTAGGATGAAATGAAGTGGTTTGAACAGGTGTAGCGGATGAACTTGGACTAGTGATCTGGTTTTGAGCAGATCTAGGATGATAGGAGCCAAATTGATAAAGAAGCTGGAAATCAGGAGGAGTGGTGGGTGAAGCTTCTCTAATAGGACTCTGTGATGGGTTTAGGGGTTCAAGATCGTCGAAGTTTATCTTACTATATGATTTGCTCCGGGGAAGAGCTTGTGATGACTCTAGTTCCGAAGGTGAATCTAGAAGGATATTGCGAGTTTTAGGCACAGATCTTGTTCTACGGATGGATCTATCGGTAGCTAGATGATCAGTTTCAGAAGCTTGCCACAGAATCTTTTCTGGGTCATCTACTATGATAGGGGGATTTGGGTCTGGGTGGGATCTGGTATTGATTCTTCGTGAAGCCGGATTTTAGATCCAGAGCTTAGAGAGAATGATATTGGTGAATGTTCTGGATGAGTGATTTCTCTAAAGTTATACTAAGGCGAAAGATGGTCAAAAATAGAAGGGATGGATTAGTGGAGTCGCCAGGTGGAAATGGGTTGCTGTTGTGAAGATAGCTATGGTCCACCACCAGTAACTAAACTGAGAATGTTTTTGGATTTTCTGAGTTTTATGTGCAGCCTATGGTTTGTTAAAGTATTCTAGACTTGTTTCAACACTTTGCTAGGGTGATGAGAACAAGAAGAGTTTACTCTAAAAAATGAGTCTAGGGACTGCTTGCTTGTTTATGGTACCTAAAGGACTAAAAAGTCTATAAGAGTTTGCTGGACTATTATGAACTCAGTGTCCCACCATTTCCCGCTATGTTAGTGAGTGATGGGAAAGGTTTATCGGATAGTAGCCTAGAGTTTTGAAAAGTAGTAAGGCTTACTAGAAGTTTAGTGGAGTCGCCAGGTGGATTGTCAGTTGTTTGAGATAAACTTGTATGGTCCACCACCAATAATGTCAAAAACCAATCTAAGGGAGTTTTTTGTGGTTTTTTCTGAGTTTTATGTGCAGCCTAGGATGTAAGAGTGTTATAAACCTGATTCATCACTTTGCTAAGATGGTGAAACAGAGAGTTTACACTAAATGATTCTATAGGCTGATGGTTTAAGTTAAAAGTTGAAGGACTAAGGAGCCTATAAAATTTTTCTAGACTGTCATGTACTCAATAGGTCCCACCGTGATCGCCATTATGTTAGGGAGCGGTGGGATAAGTCAATCAGCTAGTAATCTCAAAAAGTCTCTAAAGATGAGGGAAACTAAGTTTTTTAATCACTCAGAGTCCCACCGTGATCGCCATTATGTTAGTGAGCGGTGGGATAAGTCAGCCAACTAATATTCTCAAAAGTCTCTAAAGATAAGGGAAACTAAGCTTGTTTATCACTCAGAGTCCCACCGTGATCGCCATTATGTTAGGGTCTCGTGATTTGGCCGATTGGCTAGCCAAATGACGATGTAACATCAAACCAAGCTTTGGAGCCCAAGGACCTAGCCTTCCTGGACTCAGAGAGGGCTCTCTCTATTATATGCAAAAGATGTCGGTGTGTTTACTTGCGATGTTCTGATATTAGGCTAGTTATGAAGTGTGTTTTTGGTTTTTTAGTTTTTAAGTTTGTGAGGGATGAAACTGATCAAATACATAAACTGGATAACAAGATGTAGATAAATTGGGCTATGGGGTCAAACATGTCAAGGAAGCTATGAAGTGATGATGTAAAGCTGCTGTAGGGCCGATTTGATTCACAGTAGAAGGGATCTCTGGGCAAAATGGATTAAATGGACAGTAAGTTGGTGAAAGACAAGGGATTTCAAATGCAAACTAGTTAATAGCAGACATAAACATGTAATAGCAAGCCATTAATCATGCTAGGAATAACTATAAGCTAATCAATACATAGGAAATCAAACATTCCATCCATACATAGAGGTATAAGACCCTCTAACTTCGGGAAAAGGCTATCAGACTTTGGGGAAAACACATGAGACAAACTAACAACTCATAAACTATGCCGGAACGCCTAAACATAATCTCTAAGTCATTGGGCACTTGGACAAATAAGTTTTCATAGTTTTAGGCAAAGGGCTAGATCGGGACTAGGCCTCCTTGGTTCAACAAAATGATCAACAACTCAGTCAAAGAGAAAGTTTTATGGACAGAACTATGGGCAGCTGATAGGTAGGTAGGGAAAACCATACATCCTACTCAACATACATGGAACTGATGAATAAAACTTAGCAAAAATACCTTAGGTTACTAAAGAGCAGCTAAGAATTCTTTAGCATAACTAAGGGAGAAGAAAACATCAAGCTATGAAGATTCAGGGATTTTGAGGTGCCTCCATGGGCATGTCTCAACATCAATCTTTACTGATCTATAGCAGCAAGAAAAATGAATTATGAGTGAAAACTAGAAGACAAAACACATTAAGAAGCACTATACCATTCTACCATGTCAAGGAATCCATCAACAAGCCTTCAACATTCCTCAAAAGCATCCAAGAGGCAGTCCAAAAATCATAACTCAAGTGTATTCTTCAAAGCTCATATGACCAATGCATTAATTCTTCTCTCAAGTTCAGCCTCTGATTTACAATGAAAACCATGGGATAAATAGGCTTGAGGGAGGAAAACCTCATGGAGCAACTAGCTATCCCATTGGCCAAGTCAAAATATCTAAACTTGTCCTTGAGGCTTTGCAAAGCCCAAGGCACAAAATATCCCATAAAATATCTAAAAAACTGCTAAAACGGAAATTATATTGACTTTACATGATTTCCCAATGATAAAAATAGCTTAACGCACATTTGGGAAAAGCAGATTTTTGGAGTTCAAAAATTACAAAAATACTTCATATTTATGCCTGAAAAAGGTCCCCTGACTTGCTGGATGCAAATGGCAGCCTTCCCGATGTCAAAATGAGGCTCATGATGGCTCGTTGGAAATCTCTCTGTGTCTTCTTTCCAACGCAAGTGGAATCACCTCAATCTGATCTCTGAAAGTCCCTCAAAACTGTACCTGTGTGCAAAAACCCAGAAAATAGCAGGCTGCTGATATGGCGGGCATAATGTGCAAAATGAGGCTGTTTTTCGCCAATTTGGAGGGGCGAATGATCTTCAAATGCCCTGAAAATCGCTGGAGACCTGCTCATGGAATTATGGAACCCATTGGGATCATCCTCCTCCCTTGACAACTCGTCAAACTGAAATGGCGCATTTATGAGTTTTTGGCGAAAAACCCCAAAAATGCCAAAAAACAAAAAGTTTCCGAAACAGGCCCAAAATTGGCATGTATGACCCTCAAAGGTCCATAGAGACATGCTCCGAAGCTGAAGCCAAAATATCGAGGGCTGATGTGCTTTTTGCTTCTTTCCGTGCTAGGCGCCTCTCCTTCAATTTCTTCAATTTTTCTTGTGCTACCTTCAATTTTCGCCTGGCAAACTGATTTAGCTTCTGAAAGTGAAGAGTCCTTTTCCTCTGTAGCTCAAGATCCCTGTTTGCCTTCTCAAGCTTTGTTTCCAAATGCTGGTTAGCCCTCTCAAGCCATGCTTCCTTGTTTTCCTCAATTTCCCGCTCAAGGAGGGTAGTGAGAGGAAAAGCTTCGAATTGAGCTTGTTCTTCTGCTCTTTGTTTCTCCAAGGCTCTTCTAAGCCCGATGGTCCTAGGCCTCTTTCGCTTAGGCTGTTCCTCCTCCTCTTCATCATCAAATTCGCCAATGAGCTCTTCAATTCTTACTTGCGCCTTTTCTGCCTCTTTTTTGTACTTGATTGCCCTTGCTTCATGAATGGCTGCATGATACTTCATTTGTTTGTTTTCAACCTCCAAGAAGTGGTTGAAATTCCTCGCCCTTGGAAGATCTTCTTGTAACACCTCAATTTGCCCTTCTTTGTGAATGAGGAGGTTTTCAAGGATGCGGGCCTCATTGTCACTGTCATCGCTTGGTATAGGGATGACAGCTGATTTACCTCCATGCTTGGCACTTTCTCCAATTGCACTTTTGCCTTTGAAGGCCAATCTAGCGCTTTTTCTCCTTGGCAAGCTAGAAGTTGCCTTTTTGGGCAATTTCCTCTTTTTAGGAACAGTTTTGGTCACTGTCAAGGAGGCAGCTTCAGCTTGCTGTCCTTCCTCAACATCTTGTCCAGCTTGTGGCTCAAAAGATGCTTCAATTGTTTGCTCAACCTGCTGCTCTTCAATTTCTGTCTGCTGTTGTTCCTCTTCCTGTACTTGCTGCTGTCCATCAACCTCTAGGCTAACATCACTAGTTTCAGCTGCTGGCACGGCCCTCAAATAAAGCTGCTGTTGCTCATCATCCTCCTTTTCTCCCTGTGGCTCACTGCCCCCTCCTTCTCCCTGTTTACTTGGCTGCCCAGTGGTAATCTTGAGTTTTTTAGGGGTGGGCCTACTAGATAAAGGCACTGGGCGATGGACAGGCTGAGTAGGAGACACATGAACAGGAGGGACAGTGGCGAAATCGGCATGGCTAATGAATGAATCCCATGAAACTCCTTTCTTCTCCAGCTGGTGTAAGAAGATGATTTTGATCAAGGAATGGTGAAAGAGAGAAGGGATTTGTTGAGGTGGAGCTTTCTTTTGAACAGTAGCTGCCATTTTCTCTATGCTTTTGGACAAAAAGTATGGAAGGTTTAATTGCCTGCTTCTAGTAAAATGCATCAACAAGCGAACATGATAGGCAAAAATTTGGCTAAACCTCCCTTCACAAGTGAAATATCTCATTATGGCTTTCATCAGCGGAGCATAGCTGTCAAGAAGATAGGAGAAAGGGAAAATAGCAGTGATGGTTTCTCTATGTTCCGGTTTGATGAAAGGTTTATAATCCTCCAGATCAAGATGCGCTTGTTTAAACCACTTTTCACCATGATACGGGATCTTGGTAGCTTTGGATACATACCTTGGGGAGATTTTGAAGTCAAGACCTGCTAACTGGAAGTGTTTGTCTTTGAATCTCAAAGCGCACAAATGTGTAAGTGGCGAGAAACTCTTGACTTCTTCTATCCTCTGACAGAAATCAAGACAACCTACTTCATGGAAATTGAAAAGCACTGATGGGTGAGCATTGATTTCTTCTATGGAGATAGGCTCATATCTCTTATGTTGTCCGCCTTTGTGATCTCGTTTTGGAGGCATTCTGACTTGAAACGGGCTTTGGAAGAGGCACACTGCCTTCAATGTATGAAAAATGCTCTGCTGGATTGAAACTGGCCACTACACTGCTTGGATAGTTATGGACCCTGTGATTTTGAATAAAATGCAACAATGTTTCTTGGAATAAGCTACCTCTGCACTTATTAACAACAGTCCTTCAAATCTGGATACACTTCAGCTATGTAACCTGCTTAACAATGGTACCATGTGTAAAAGATGGGGTAGCTGCTTCGTAGATTCCCTGTGCACATTTTTGAACAATCACCCCTCTTGTGACTTTGTTAGAGGCCAACCTACACTGTTATTTGTGCTTTCAAAAAAAACTTGAATATGAAAACCCTGCTCTTTAGGTCATTCACCTTGAAGAATACCTCTGTCAACAGATTTCTGTAGAGACCATACAGTGGAAGGAAAGGAGACCCTTTGGTTATGTGAAAAATTAGCCCACAGTGTTAAGGAAAACACCTTTCACTTGTGACTTTTGAGAAGTCAATCACCACCTTTATACCTCTGCCTTTGATGTCAAAATCCAACATTAACAACCTCTGTCTTTCACTATGCTGTTTACCTTTGAAAATCTCTGTCAACAAGTCTTCAACATGATACAATATGGTTTCTAGGAAAGGCAGACTTAAGCTGGATGTATAACCAATGCACAGTGTTTTTTAGGAAATATACTCTCTGCTTGTGAGTTTAAGAGATCAACATAATACCTACACCTCTGTTTTAATATCAAATGCAATCACTAAGCACTCTGCCCTTTAGACAGTGGCCATTTTCCCTTGTGAAGTTTTGAGAAATCCAACACCACTTTGGTACCTCTGCCTTTAATGTCAAAATCTAACCATCAACAATCTCTGCTCCTCAGTGTACTGTGTACTTCTGGCTTCAAATGTTAAACTTGATCATCAACAACCGTGCCTTCTAGAAAATGGCCTTATTTCACCCTCAAAATTCCTCTGTCAACAAATTTTCAGAATGATATAATATAGTGTAAGGAAGAAACAGACCTAGCTTGGGTGAAAAATCAGTGCACAGTGGTTTTTAGAAAACATCTTCTTTTGCTTGTGAGTTTAAGAGAGCCACCCAAATACCTGTACCCCTGTTTCCAATATTAATTTCAAACACTAACAACTCTGTTCTTCAGAAAAAAGGCCCCTTTCCTTTGTGAAGTTTTAAGAGAACAAAAAACTGCTTTTGTACTTCTGCCTCCAGAGTTAGAAACACATCAATGAAATCTGCCCTTCAATGTAACATTTACCCTTAGAGCCTCTTTGTCAATCAGCTTTTCAACATGATAATGAGGTGAAGAAAGAGGGCAAACCTAGGTTAACAAGACACAGTGCTTTATGAGGGACACTTTTTCTCGTGAAGTTTTAAGAAATCAAACAGCACTTGTATACCTCTGCCTTCAAAGTTTAGATTTGACCACCAACAAACCTTGCCCTCTAGAAAAATGGCCCTATCCACCCTTAGAAACTCTCTGTCAACAATTTACAGTAGTGAAATATAGTGAAATAGGGGGGGCAGTTTGCTACAAAGGTGTGCTTGTGAGATAGGCAACAGTCACTCTGTTCTTGAAACCTATGCTGTTAATAAATACAAGATTTGAAAACGACACAAATTGGTTCCCAACCATAAAAACCCCGTATTATCACAATGTAATTACCTCATCTCACTGTGTAGGAAATCTGCTTTTGTTTTTAGCAAAAATGGCAAGGTCCGGGGTTTTCAAACATTTTTGTCACTTATCAACACCTTGCAATCGATGGGAGTTCATAAAAATACCTCGAATTTGATGGATGCTCGCTTGAAAGGATGCAAGAAACCCTGGATAGCTTGGAAAAGTCGCGCGGCAACCTCTGGAGAAAACCCGTCGCGCAAAAGGAACGTGTCGGGTCGGCCTGTCGTGTGGTCGGGCGGCCTCCTACAGGCACGTCGCGCCCACCTACAGGCACGTCGCGCCGGTGTTGAAAGCCTTTGTAAAATGATGCCCAGGCACGTCGCGCCTAAATCCAGGCACGTCGCGCGGCCTTAAACCAGTGCAGAAAACTTCAATTTGCTTGAAAAACGTTGTGATCCTTGGGAGCTGCGGAAGTTGGCTTTGAATTTCGTCAATGGCCTTCGTACTCCTCTATTTCATTCTTTTGACACTCCTTCAACGGCTACATTCATTGTTTCTTTAAAAAACAAAATAAAGACCCCATGGCTATCTTTGAACACAGTGAAGTTTTTCGTTCAAACAGTGGCATTTCTTTGCTTTGAGAGTTAAAGTCTTTATTTGCGCTCTTAGTTTCTTTATCACTGCAAATATTTAAACTTTGCCGGTCCTATTTGGACTTGATGATATCTCTGCCCTTCTTAATGATACAAAACTGTGTTTGCATCAAGCTGTTTTTTAAACAGTGATAGTTCATCAAATTTGCTTTGCCTATTCATGAAGTTACATACCTGTTCTCATAAGAGAGACATTTCAAAACCTCGACTCTGTCCCCCGTTTTGACACTTTAGGTGACAATGTTAACAAAAGAAAATTCATTCAAAATCTGTCAAAGGCATTTGAAAGCTGTTTTATCACTTAACAGGAGATCGCCGGTGCCCTTGCAATTAGTTTAACAATCTCGGTTCTTAGGTGATTTACAGGTTTCCTTCTGGACTGTAAGTGCCTTCTACTAGCTGTTTCTTTTTATAACATAATTCTCTGCTTTACAACTCACTATGCCACATCCTGCCACTGTTTATTTAATACTGTATCTTTGTGCTAAGTCTGCCCTTTGGAATGATGACAACTGTGTTTGTTTTTAAAACATATAAACAGTGGTGACTCATCACAACCAACTTCTTCTGCCTATTCATAAGATTGAATACCACTTGCCTCCTCCATCTGAAAAGACAAGCTTGTGCAATATGAAAACATGACTCTTTGATACATAGTCATTATTTTGCTCTGATCATTGTGTTACCTCTTTTTGCCCAAAGAACCATTTCATAACTGAACTATGTTCACTGTTTTCCTCTCTTGGCGATGTTTAGCAAGGAAGGGCTATTCATAATGCACCAAAACATTTGAAAGCTGTAAACACCATTTCTTAAAAGGCGCTTCATGGGCCCTTTGGTATATGATATTGTTTTGTTGCTTGACCTTTCCTCAAGGAGACAATCTTCTTTTTGGTATCAGTGGCACACATATATTCAATATTGTCTCTTTCCTACTGTAGGTATAGCCTGACAGATAGTTCTTTGAAATAGGAGTACCAATACCTTTACATTATCAGCACTGTCTTTCATCTGTGTAATGACCTTGATTCAGTCTTTGGTATCCTTCCACTGCTTTCTTATATCAATCAGTTTCAGCAACCTGCAGTAGCTTTGGCCCTCTACTCATGCATGGAGGAGGCTCTTCATCAGATAAGGTGTCCAGAGACTTTTTGACCACTATGTTCGACACAGCCTTTCTCTGAATGTGGTGGTAAGAAAACCTCTTGAAAAACACCAATCTTAACATCTTTACTTGCAAGTATCACTGTTTTTTAGAAGAAAACCCTAGCCACAGTGATACTGTTCTAAGGGTGACTGAGAAAATTATCATTTGGATTGTTTATCTCATGACCTGTTACTTGACAAAAACTCTTTGTGACTATGAAGGTCAGTGCATTTGAAAAAGCTAAGGGCTTTCTTTCTGCCTGTGTAATGGCATTGGTTAACAACATCTATTCCATTTGATCTTGAACAAAACAGGCTTCTTATGATTTGGATGTTTACTGATGACAGGCCCTTCTAAAGTTCAACAATTCATATGGTTTGCAAGTTTGAAATGAGCTCCTTTATCAGGCCAAACTCCCCTTTCCTTTGAGCTTATCATATTTCCACTATATTCCTGTTATGGTCATCAATTACATTCATGAAACCTGAAGATATTGTTTCATTGTTTCAGTAAAGGTAAACCTGGACTTTTGCAACCTTCTGAGTCAACACTGGCCTGCGCCCTCTGCTTATGGATGAAGGAGGCGCCCTAACCCTCTGCTTGTAAATGAAGGAGGTTTTGGGCCTTGACAATTTATCATTTTGCTGAGACAGTGGCGACCCTTTCTTACTGTGATTTTCATGCTGGAAAGAGCTGTAAGGTCCTGATGAGTGACTTTTGTTTTGCAGCTTCATCTCAGGCTCACAATACATTTAGAAGCAGTTGTTCCTCTAAGTGTAGATCAAGCAATTCCTCCTGAGATGAAGTTATATTTCCTGCCTTTGTAGAAACCATAGAACACTGTAAAAAACCTACTAGTCAGCTTGAGATTGGGCTTTATGCAGTGCTGAGACCTAAGGAATATGAGTGGCGCGACTTAAGGCTGTTTGTCAATTTCATTTGCAAATTAAGGGATCAGTCATGGTAGGTCTGCTGCAGATGGAGGCTTTTTTGGCTTTTTGATGATTGCCAAAGGTGAAAAGACCTAAACGCCACTTCCTAACATAGGGTAGACTTTTGAAACAGATGTGGATTTTCCTTTTAAGGCTGATGGGCAGGTCAATAAGGCTGAAGCTAGATAGGATTGTGATATGAGGTTTTTGATGTTGCTAGGGGTGGACTGAATAGGTAGAAAGGCGAAAAACGTTTTGGGAGGGTTTTCTGGATGACATATTGACATAAGGTAATCAGTTTCTAGAAACTCGTGAAAAATCATAAGTGCAAAATCATAAGTCATCACTAACATATAAAAATCTTGATGGCTAACATAGCTTTTGGAGACGATGCGTGTGTGAGGTATTGTGTAAAGTTACATGTTCTCATCCATTTATATGATACATATAGCTGGGGGTTTTCAGCTATAAGCTTTCCCCATACATGCTGCATTCTATGTGTGTGAATTGATGTTTTGTCGCTTGTTTTATTTTCCGCATGTGATGATTAATTTGTAGAAGAGATTATGTGTTATGCAGAAAATAGAATTTGTGTATGATCGGGATAATCTCAGTGCTTGAATCTTCATTATTCAGCAAATTTCTACACCATCAACCTCACACTCAAGAATCTCCCTACCCTCCGAGTTGGTTCCCTCGGTCTCCCACCCATGGAGCCGTCCCTCTGAGTCGTGCAGCCAGTGGATACCTTTCCTTGGTCCCCCCACAGGGTCTGCTATTCGATTCCCGTCATAGCCACATACCCTCCCCCTAATTTAACCTTAGGAATACGATGATACCCTCGACCAAGACCACAGCTTACACCCCACCGGACCACCCCAAACCATACATTGTTGTGACACCCGTGCAACCGATTCCCTTCGCTCCTTCCATCGCTACAGTACCCCTATCCCCTCCGTAGGACCCTCCTCATGCTGCGACACCTACAGGCAAGAAAAGAAAAACTCGAAAGGGGGCATCCAAAGACAAGGCCACCGCACCCGACCCTACCCCTCCCACACCCGCCAAACCTTGTGCCTTGTGTGATGGTATCGGTCATCCCACCCATACTTGTCCTAAGTTACCCCGTATCCAACCAATGGTTAAAGTCTCATTCCCTGAATCTACAGTCCCTGAAACCCCTGTTTCTTCCTCCTCCATAGCCAAGAACCCCAAGACTCTTCACACCAACAAACCTTGTGCTCTGTGTGGTGTCCATGGCCATTATTCTCACCATTGTCCTCACCTTACGCATTACTGAGCCTCTTTAGAGGTCATTCACGAGTACGAAGTTGAACAAAATCAATTTTCCTCTCCCATCCTTGCTCAATATGCGTCAGGTCTCCTCGAGGATCCCCCTGCTACCATCAACATTCCTCCCCCTGATGTTGAGATGTCGGAATCTGCTGCTCCCCTCCTATACCTATCATCATCCGCACGACCCTCGGAGTACATTCCCTCTGAATCCACTCCATCTGTTATGCTTGATCCTCCTTCAGACACATTCTTGGGCTCTTCATGTTTTGACCATCTTTTTACCTATTCTTCTGTCATTCCCCTTGATGACCCGTATCTGCGCCTCTCTTCCCATATTGATGATTTAGTTAGCTTTGCAGCGTCGTATGGTCTCCTTCGCCCTTCCATTTCCTCCCATAATCACGATCATACCATCAGTATCTTCGATGTTCTTCGCAGCCTGAGTTCCCACCCTTCATCCCATAGTTCTCATTCCTCTCCCTCTCGTCGATTTATGAGTCCTAGACTTTTTACCCAGACTGCTCCCTCCCATAGCCATCAGTGGATGTCTACCCTCTCCTCACACTGCCCTCCTTTTTCTCATCCCTCCCATTTCTTGTCTTGTGACACTATCACATCGGCCCTCTCATCCACACATTATCTTGGCTATGCCGATGGGGCAAGTCGCTATTCCTGGAATCTCGCTTCGGCAGCATGGGCCATCTTTACCCCCTTGCATACCTTGTTTCTTGAAAATGGGGTCTGCATTGGTAATGCCACCAATAATCAGGCCGAATATGATGCAGTACGTGGTCTCTTAGCCGATGCCCTCTCTCATCACATCCTCCATCTGCATGTTCATTTAGATTCCCTGCTTCTTGTCTTACAACTTAATGGTGTTTATCGTGTGCATAACCCTATCCTATTTAGACAATATTTACGAGTGAAACTTTTGATACGTGAATTTAGATTCATTAATTTCAACCATATCCCTCGACGTCAAAATCACTACGTAGATCAAATCGCAAATCATTTTCTAGACTGGAATTTATCACACACAAGACAATAACATTTCACATCATCAAAAAACTATAAATAAATCATATATATCATATATCATGTGTTTTTAGAGTCCATCTGCTCTGAAACATATGACATGCCCATAGCATGGTACAAAAAAAAAAAATACAAAAATGGGGGGCACCACTTGCCCCTACATAAACACTGGGGGGCACCACCTGCCCCACATCTAATCACTCTCTAGAGGATCCTGAGCCAACGGTTCTGCTCCCGCAACTCGTAGATCACGCACAATCTGACTGGCCATCACCATGCATCGCATGATACCTTGCCATTCCGAGGGTAGCCCAATACATAACTCTATGTATTGGTCGTCTAAATCCTGCCAACCACGCTCCGACACACCGGTTAGCAGCCCCTCACATCTATGATGGATGTCCTCCAACAGAGCGGCCATATCCTCGTTTTGTGCCGTCCTCGATCCACTTGCACCTGTAGCCCCTGCTGCTGCTGGTCGTTCCATATATCCGGCCAGTTTTACCGGAGCTATATCTGCATTCCAACAAATATAAGGATTAGTACCATGAATACTAGTCACAAACTCCAAAATACACATAACAAATTAGTTTCTTGTCACTTAGCATCGGGCCCCCACACTCGACCAGGAAGAAGTGGCAAGTCTGGATCTCCCCAATAACTCATCTTACTATAGGGGTATTCATCTATGTATAATGGCATCTGATCCCAATGGGCGAAGAACTTTGGTCGGAACACCTGTCCGACCGCCCCTCCCCCTCCTCTACATAGTAGTCGTCCCCACCGACGCATCCAGGGCTCTCTTGGACCTCCATCAGGTAACTGTATATGAGGTCGTAAGGTCAGGATATTCTCAAAGAAGAACGAACACAATACTATCCCATAGGCACAATCATGATTCACTTGCCGCTTGCATAGCAACAGCTGTCGTTTCACCAATACCAACATCATCGGGGCCCACCCATAGTAGGTCCCACTCAGCACACTCTCCACAATCATCATCTACCCTCCAGTGATGTGATGGAACACCTGGCTGCCCAAGATCTGCAACACTGCTGTGGCCACTACCCGGGTCTCCAACCTCTCTAGATCACTGATGGATATCTGAGTCCCTTTGACTCGGACACCTCTCGAAAATGTCGCTCAACAAAATCCATAATGTTACGCCCCCGTGGTAACACTGGCTTTATATTTCCCACCATCCCTAATCGTGGAAGACCAGTCAAGAAATACAAATCTTGGACCGTCAACTCAATCTTGTGCCCCTGCACTATAAACGCCTCATGATCGGGATCACAATAACTGATAATCCGGGCCAACAAGGGCTCCCCAACCCTCATCAACGGGTTCTCCAAAAATTTCAGAACCCCAAACCTAGCCAATGCATGACGGACACCCTAATTCTCTTGGATTTCCATCTGTAATGTACCTAGGTCTCTCTCTCTCCACTTGATTCGTATATCTGCCATATCTGCACAAAACAATCATTTTTGTCAGTCTACAGATTAAAAAAACTACATTAACTTACACCAAAATTGAATCTCAGCCCATAACAGCACTAAAACCACACACATCTAACAGGTCACACTTTTTGGGCAAATCTGAGCCGAGTCACACTTTTGAGACTGTATTTGTGTAGATTAATCCATCTTGCGGACAAGACCGATCTCTCTAGTACTAAAAGTAACTAGCAACAAACAACCAATTATACTAATCTCTCTCTAAGCATACAAGATTCATAAAACACTATATAGGTGTAAGGCCTACCTTATGTCCAGCGCTTGCTTGATCTCGTTGAAGTCCTTCCCGTGCACTTGAAAGAACGTTCCTCGTGAATCTGCAGTCACAAACAAGCAAAAAGATTACACAGCACCTGTATAGACATTATTATAAATCATACTTATCATAATGATCAAGGAATTTATGAAATAAACCATGAATAGACAGTTTAATGAGAGAAATGAGTATATTTGTATTAATTTCAAATGTAGAAAACCTTTACAACCTATGCCTTGATGTTGTGCAGGTCCTCCCAGGGTCCGAAGCAGGAATCTCTTCTAGTATGACAAGCATTGCACTCTTTGAACCAAGACAACTAGAAAAGAGTGATTTAACCTCACATAAAGTCTTAGTTATATTAGACTGAATCTCAACAGCATTTAATTTCAAATCTCTTAAGCTTCAACTCCCTTTGAGGCTACCCAAGGCCTCTTTATATAGTGGAAAAGAGGAGGTTTCTTGTTCCAAATTTGAAGGGATAGAATCCTCCTTCAAAGGGATAAGCTCCTTACATCAAGGGGTTAGCTCCATCAAGTGAGGGATGCATGAACCTTCTCAAAGCGTATCCATTCCCGAAAATTCCCGTCTAGAATCTTCTAGAATTCACCTGGAATTCACTTTTTATCTTCATTTTCTCGCCTTTTTATGTTTTACAGAGGTCCGCACCCATTACACAAAGAACGTGCAGTATGGTTCCGCATGCAGGCTGAGATTTAGGTGCGGGACCGCGGGGAATGCATAGAGAAAGTGCGATACCAATTCTTAGGGGATTTTAGGGATTTTTCTCTGATTTTGAAGCTTGACATGAGGAGCTGGTATGTTAGACTTGCAAAAGGAGGAAGTATGAGTAATAATGAGCTCATACTCATGGTAAAATGTCAGGATGACAGATTTTAGTGTAACAAATTGCCCCCTAAAGTGCAAAGTCTGGAATAGATGAAGCTGTAGTCTGTCATATATGAAGAGTGCGGTACTTTATCATTTCAAAGATCATCCTGTGGACACCCCAGTCGAAACCTGTAAAAACATTCAATGCAAAATATATACATGTATATGTCATCACTGAGGTAGGCATTCCCATACTTAGATAAAAACTAACTATAAACTAACTGAAATCGTCTGATACAGGAATGATTTTGAATACATCACAGTACAGATATATGTAGACACAGTATGGACGCAGCCATCTGTTTATAAATAGTCTACTGTACAGATGACAACAAAATTCCTCGCAGCCTGGATGGTGGAAACTAGATCCAGGGTCTTGATTTCCGCATCTCGAACCAGTACGATTCTATCCATGTGAATGAATGTGTCGAAGTCGAACATGGTAGAAACCACTTGATTACCAGTCAATGATGTGAACTGACCCAGCAAGTGTGAGAAGAGAACACGGTAAATATCGTGGCTCTTCAAGGTACTCGGTACAATCCATGAAATGAATGAATGAGTTGAGTGTTCGGGCTGCTCTCAATCATTCGATCGAAGGTCAATGATGCAACCTGTCGTCGAAGGCGAGAAACCTTCTATTAAGGCATGCGGATTTCAAGGTACTGACGATTTCTGGATCAACTTCCTAGATAATGAGTTGTCGTCGATAGAAAGTGATCCGTTGTAGGCAAGCCCACAACACGAAATCATAGATCAAGTTTTGAAAATATGTTGGCAAGGACTGGCTCAGGGATGGTAAAAAATGGATGACAAATATTTTGCAGATGAATGGTTTTATTTGAACTGTTCTCTTGGACACATAACGACACTGCAGATGGCTTGGTGACAATTGACCCAAAGCTAATACCCAGAAACCGGCTGAAAACTTTCAATGTGGTTTGATTAACTATTAGGCAAAGGATTTCCCAACCCAGGTGAATATAAGTGTCGTGTCCAAGAGTGGTTGACTGAGTTTTCGAAGATTAAAATACAACAAACACACCCATTTTTCTCTCTTTTCCCCCACCATTTCTGGCAAGTACCTCTTTATTTTTGACAAGCTTGAGGAGGATAACATTTGCTTGATTATAAGCTCATCCTTCGGATGAGTCCAACTTAGTTTAAAATTCGAACCCTAAGAAGGAGTGGTTCGTTCTTGTTGAAAATTAAACAGGTCCTTTACTGTTAAATTTTAACGAGTCCAGTATAGGAGAAACTCGGTGTTTTTCAGTTTTAGGGAGTCAGAAGAAAAACTTAAGAAAACTCCATTGGTGTACTTTTTCGTAAATTTAGTCTCTCGAGCCCGAAAAAGGATAAAATAATGCGGGAGAGAACTCTATTGACCGTATTTAGTCAACGTATACCTTTTTCGTAAATAGTCCATTTCAGTCCGTAAAAGGGGTAAACTTATACTGAAGGGACGACTGTTCATTTACTTTAACGAGTTCGAATAGTCAAGTACTCGGCAATATTTTCATATTTAGAGAGTCTAAAAAGGGCTTAAAAGAGGACTCCAAGGTTTCGCTTTTTTGTAAAATTTTTGAAAGAGTCCGAAAAAGTGATAAAAGTATGCTCTTTGTTGAAAAACGATCATTTCACCTGAAAAATCCTGTTTCTGCACAAAAACTCAAAACATTACACATACCTGTTTAAGATAAGTAAAAATGCTTTCAAAAAATACCCTTTTAAAGTGAAAAATAAACAAATTAAAAATTCATTCATTCAAAAAAACTTATAAAAAGGACTTTTTCTATTTCATTTTTACCGTTCAGTTGCAGAGTGAAAAGTAAAAAGCTTTTGGTTAAAAAGTTCCCGTGAAGATTCTGGAAAATTCAACCGTTGGAATCAAAAATCGTCAGCCCCAGGTAATCCACGACCTCCTTATCTTGTTTTTCATCCGTTTGAAATTCATTTTTAGGCTTTAGTTTGATTTTTTAGGGCAAAAAATGGGTTAAAAATGCGCCCGCGGGGTCCGCAGGTGGGACACAGGTTACTTGCGGACCCCGATTTTTTCCTAACGGGAAAAAATCGTGGGTACCGCACCCGGCATTCATCTTGTGTGCGGAGCTACGCTCTGTTTACAAAGAGTGGGTGCGGTACCCGCGCGGTCAATTTTAAAGCACAGTTTTCTCAATTTTCTGCCAAATTTTTTTAAATGAAATCATTCTAACTTGCCTTATTTTGTGTTGCAGGATTAACAAGATGCTTATTTGGCGAGAAAGGGAGCATGAGGAAGTGGATGAAGCTGCAATACTTCATTTTCCCACACAAAGGGCATTAAAAGCATGCTGCTTATACAAATTTTGGGCCATCTCTGGCATGAGGGCACAAGTGGAACTCTTAACATGGTTGGTAGACAGATGGCATGTGGAGGACCAGTGTTTCTTCATTGGTGGCCACCGGCTCAAAATTGAGCTGGAGGATATATATTTTTTGACTGGTTTGTCCAAGAGGGGCGAACATGTATCCTTGTTTGGGACTAGGCCAGGTGGCCAGACTGTCGCTAGTCTTCAACTCGAATTTTGCAATGATCAGGCAAATCCTCGGGACAAACGGATTGACATAAAACATATCATCCGTCCTGAATTGAAGGTTATAGCATTCACTGTTACCAAACTATGTGGGAGTGCTGCGCTTCATGTAGCTACTGGTTCCCAAATGCGTGTTGCAGTGGACTGTTTTCGCGGCACCATCTTCAACTGGTGCGAAGCTGTGTTGGCCAATATAAAAGGCCAACTTACCAGAGCAAAAACCGGGAAACTAAAAAACTTTGGATACGGATCCATTGTCGTTTCTTTTGCTTTGGAGAGGATTCCTCAATTAGCTCCACAGAGTATTGCAGTTGATGCCGGTCGACCTCGAGAACCGAGAATGGTTCGCTGGTCCGCGCTGATGGCTCGTCATGCTATTGAGGGCACTGAGATTGTACGATTCCCTGCTTCATATTTTCGTTGGCTGGATCGCCAAGTCTTCATGATAGAGGATTTTCCGTATGCTGGGATAGATTTCCGTGGTGACGGAGAGATGTCTCTCCCTGCAGGGGAACAGTGGGATAATTCAGGTAAAAACATTTTTCAACGTTTGCTAAGTTCTAATTTTTTTTAATTTTTTATCGTCTTAGAAAACTAATAACCAAATTTTTTTTGAATACAGACGTGGGTCCACATCGACCAGCTCATCTCCAACCTTTCGAGAGGAGACAACCAGTTGCGCCCGGACCAGCCCCAGCAGGCCAATCAGTAGAGATTTTGACTGATTTGGAGCATCATCTAGAGCGCTTGACTCTAGATATACCAGAGACCAGCATAGATGACATCCCTCTCAGGCTACAAAGATATGTGATTGGAGTCCCAGGACCTTTTAGAAGGTTCTTATGCAGGGTGGCCCGAGCAGTTGTTTCTTATCGAGATCACCATCAGTGATGGGATGATCGTGTAGACTCATTTTTTGTCTTTTGTATTATCATTTTTGCCGATCATAAGGTGTTTCCAACCTATGATCGAAGACGATGTATATTTTTTGAACACACTCCTATGATATATATCACTATTTTGACGGCTATCTGTGTACATATGTGAATGTTGTTTGTTTTACTGCTTTTAATTATTGCAAATGTCTATTTATCATACTAGAAGCAATTGAATCTGCTAATGTATTTAAATGTCTTGGAATATGCTGATATTCAATATAATCAAACTCACGTTCCAAGAGACGAACTCTCAAAAATAACCGTAATAACACCGGATTTCTAATGGTATAAACCCTGTTAAGCTGTAATACAACAAGTTCAGAATCCAACCTTACGATCAAACTCCGAATTCCAAATGATATGGACTCAGATAATAACTCAATCACTGCACTATACTCGGCAATGTTATTTGTTGTTTGACCAAGGCTTACCCCATGCATGGATACTAACTCGTCAGAAGGTGAATAGATAACCCAAGCTGCGGAAGAAATGTTCCGTGTACTACGACAAGCACCATCAGCAAAACCAATGTAGGTTTGAAGAGACGTCGACATCTGCAATATCAAGAGTAAAACTCAGATAAGCAGGAATAGTGACAAAAACACACTTTTAAACTAGGCACACTTTTCTAATCTAAAACACATCAGCAGTAAAGAAATCTAAACTAACAAAAAATCTCCACACCTCGTTTAAGCATAATATCGCTTTAGATAAAGCCCATTTCTGGGTTTATCCAAAGGGACACCGTCAAAATCTATTAACTCATAGGCCCCTTTTGCTAACTTTCGTTTCACAATGTAAGGACCATGCCACATAGGCACGAATTTTCCAGCTCCTAGCTTGTCATTAGCTTGATCATAAAGTAAAACTAGGTCTCCTTCTGAAATCTTTCGAGGGGTCACATTTCTATCATGCTGAGCTTTTATCCTTTTAACATGAGCCTCGTTTGCTATTGCAGCACTTCGTCGATTCTCATCTAATTGGGCCAAGTACAAGAAACGTTTCTCCTCTTCAGACGTAGCTGGAAGTAATTCTACGGCTAATTTTAGTGACGGTATTTCGCATTCAATCGGCAGCACAACTTCTAAACCGTAGACCAGTTGAAAAGGAGTGAAACCCGTTGATGTTTTGACTGAGGTTCGATATGCCAAAAGCGCTGAAAATAACATGGAATGCCAATTCGTCTTGTGAATACCAATGATTCGTTTAATCATGGTGACTAAAACTTTATTAATGGCTTCAACCAGACCATTTGCTTGTGGATAGTATGGAGTGGAACTATCGTGGCGTAGGCCAAGTTGTTCTGTTAGTTCAGTCATCATGATATTCCGAAAATGACTTCCATGATCCGTAATAATAGCTTGAGGAACACCGAACCTAGCAATTATGTGATTAAATACGAATGTTGCAGCAGTCTTACCGTCAGCTGAATATGTAGGCATCGCCTCGGCCCATTTTGTAAAATAATCTACTGCGAGAATAATATAGGCATGCCCCCCGGCCGAGTGAGGGTTACATGTGATAAAATCGATACCCCATTTTGCGAATGGACCAACAGCAATTATAGGGTGAAGAGGAGCGGGTGGCGCGCGCATTTTTCTATCAAAAATTTGACAGTTGTGGCATTTCCGAACCGCATAAATGCAATCTTTGAACAACGTTGGCCAGAAATAACCTGCACGCAATATCTTTTGGGCAGTGGCATACCCAGACATATGACCGCCACATGCTCCAGAATGACAGTCATTTAAAACCTTCTCAGCTTCTTCATGAATTAAACAACGTCGGAAAACAGAATCCGCTCCTCATCGATAAAGTGTATCACCAATGATATTATATTGTTGGGATTGGAAACGTATTTTCCGTCGCTGAGTTCGTGAAATTTTGGGCCGAAAAGATTGGGTTTGGAGATACACAATAATATCCCCATACCATGGATCAAGTGTACTGATAAGAAACAAAGATTCGTCCACAATGGACTCTTCTGCCACTGTTTCAGTATCAGTAGAGGGGAAATCGCACATCAGTTCCGCAAATACCAAATATTTCTTTGCCTTGGATTTTTCAAATTCCAAGTCAAATTCCTGCAGGATAACTATCCATTTGGAATATTTGCCCCCTAGCAATTGTTTGGTCAAAATATACATCATAGGGTTGCAATTATAAATTACCGTGGTTTTACGTAACAAGATGTAATGTCTAAAACGTTGGACAGCTTGAACAGCTGCCAAGGCCAATTTCTCCACATGTGTGTATTTAATTTCGGTCGGATGCAGATTTCGACTAAGATAATAAATCACATGTTCATTGTGAGATTCATCTTCCTGAACTAGTACCATCCCAATGGTGGAATGAGAAGCAGCGAGGTACAAAATATAATCTTGGTTGTAGTTGGGAGGATGCAATAACGGTGCATGGGTCAACGCGTGTTTAAGTGCATCAAAAGATCGATCAGCGATCTCGTCCCAAAAGAACGGAATGTCCTGTTTCAACAACCGGGTAAAACCCTTTGCAAGCTCGGCATAGTTCGGAATAAACCTACGTAAAAAGTTTGCTTTCCCCTGCAAACTTTGGAGTTGGCGTAATGTCGAAGGAGGAGGCAATTTAACGATAGCTTCAACCTTCGATGGATCGACACGAATGCCTGATTTCGAGACAACAAATCCCAGTAATCGACCTGATTCTACGCAGAAAACACATTTATGCGGATTCAGCCTTATCCGATAATGCCTACATCTCATAAAAATTGCTCGTAAATGAGTGGGATGATCGGCCCGACGTAATGAATGCGCCGGTAAATCATCTAGATATGGCTGAATGATGTGCTTAATGTCATGAAATGCATAAGACATAGCCCGTTGAAAAGTTGCTCCAGCGTTCTTTAGTCCAAAAGGTAGTTTACAATAGGCAAACGTTCCCCACGGAAAAATGAAAGCTGTTTTAGGTTGATCTGCAGGGAGTATGTTTATTTGATTATAGCCGGAAAAACCATCCATAAAGGAGAATAGTTCACTACCAGCACAATCGTCAATTATCTGATCGATATAGGGAGTTGGATAATTGTCTTTTGGACACGCTCGATTAATATCCCTATAATCGATACATACTCTTATTGTTCCTTGTTTTTTAGTCACAGGAACAATATTCGATACCCAATCCGTTAAGGGAATTGGATAAATGAATCCTGCTCGAAGTAATTTTTCAACTTCAGTTTTTATAGCAGCAGCTTTTCTAGGATGAATTTGACGTAATCGTTGACGAACAGGTTTAGCATCCGGGTAAGTCTTGATTTCATGTACTACGATCGATGGGTCGATTCCTGGCATTTCTTCATAAGACCAGGCAAACACGTCACAGAATTCTTGAAATAGGGCTTTATAAGTCTGAATTTCTTCATCTGAACAACAAGCACCTATATGAATGTTTTCAATTATTCCTGGTTTTACTGAAATGTCAATTGGAAACGTTCTAGATATATTTTCCAAATTTAACTCAGAATCAGGATTTTGCAATGGATTCTGAGGTTCCTTGGCATATTCAGCAGTAAAAATTGAAGCGAAATCATCTTCAAAATGATCTAATTCAGGTAAAAATGAAGATCGGTGATGTAGATATTCCCATGGTAAATCATCAACAGACAAAAACTCACGAATTTGCTCATCTGTATGAACAAGTTCAGGAAATGTCATTGTAACTGAACTAGATATAGAAAGTGATTCCTCTTGGATCCCATTCATTGGATCAACTTTGGTTGAAAAGGGGTCGGAAAAAGACTGTACAGCCTGGTACGCAATTTCAAATGGACTCAAGGGCATCACGCCATCAAATGAGTCTATCTCGGATTCGGAAGGAAGAATCCAAGGATCATCAAACATAACTGTGTCTGACGAAATCATATGAATTGTTGCAGTAGAAGGTGATACGTTAGGAGGAGGAAAGGAAAAAGTTCCTAGTAAACCAGAATCTTTAACCAAACCTACTCCAACATCCTTATAAGGGATAGCCGTTTTACCAACATGCTGGATTGTTTCTGTAGAGGCTGGGTCTGACGAAAAATAAGTTAACTGATCTATTGTCACGATCTTTCCTTGATATGGAAATTTTATAAGTCGAAAGACCGAAGAGACAACAACAGTCATAGCATAAGACCAACTACGACCCAGAAGAAGGTTGTAATCTAGAGGGGCATCAACCACTTCCACATCTAGATTAACGATTTTACCTTCAACCCCTATGGGTAAATCCTGAAAAATACCATAAGGTTGAAATCCTCGACCATCAAAAGCTTTTAGAATCGTCGGAGATTGGTTAAGTGTGGGAGAACCAAGAGATTTCCAACACTGAATCGACATAATACATGTTGAAGCTCCCTCATCAATCACAGTCCGAAAAATAGGTCTGTTTTTGACTAACGCTGGAATCTGGAAAGCCATTTGGTGAGGAAGACGTGGTGTACTATTTTCTAAATCGAAGATTATAAGGTTAGAATCCTGAACATCAACAGCTCCTATGGCAGACAATAATAATTTACGCTGTGCTGGACACGATTGCAGCACTTCCAAAGCCGACATTGCTGAAGGAGAAACAGCTAAATCTTCAACAATGTTGTAATTCTGAGCAGCTCTCGCATGTGGATTGAAAGCTGATTTACGAAGAACACCTTTAGTAGGCGGTTTGATTATCAAGTCTGGATTTTGTTTCTCGATCTGTAGCGGACCGGAAACAGGAGGAGTTGTATTTGATGCGTTGGCATTAGAAGACTCTCCTTCTTTGCCATCGACGGGATTCTTAGAACCGTAATCTTGCGATCGCGTCGTAATCCGTACATGAGACATCATCATAATAGGCTCTTCTAAAGTAGTCGAGGAAGAACCAATCATTTTACTATCTTGAACTGGAAAAGGATCCTTCAAGACAGCAGGTTGTTGCGATCCTTTAACGAGTTTCGTAACTTCCTCTCGATATGGACATTCCTTCGTGAAGTGATCTTGTTCACAAATGAAGCAAGGATAGCGAGGTTTACGTTTCTCGTCATTGGATTCTTCTCTATCTGTTTTCTCTTTCGAATTTTTCTTGTTTTTGTTCCTCCCCTTCTTTTTACTACCGGATTTTGATTTTGCCGTAGATGTTTCGACGACATGAATATCGGCAGAAACTTCTTGAGAGGATTCTCCTTTCGGGGAATCAGGTAAAGTTATAATTGGAGAAGAATTCTTTGAATATTTCTTCTTACTTTTAGAACTAACTGTACCAATCATACCGTCAGCGGCATGAGACCCTGAAGGAGCAGCAGCTATTTGACCTTGTTTGGGAAGATCGGGAATTTTCTCATGTAGAGTACCTGACTGCGTATAGACGAGGTCTAGGTACTGAGCCTGAGCAATTACTTGCTCTTCAGTAACAACACCAGCCTTAGCTACGTCTTCAGTGATCTTGGGCAACAATGATTTAACAAACCATTCTGCCAAAATTTGATCCGGAATATAAACTTTCACTAAACGTCGTCTACGTCGCCACTCATGGATATGATCAGAAATATACGTGGACGTAGATTGTTTTAGCGAAGTTAATAATTCTGTGCCATTGTCGTATCTGACAGGCAACTGTAAATGAGTTAAGAAAGATGTTGCTAACTGACTGAAATTATGAAACGAGCCTCGTGGCAACTCAATGTACCATTTGGCTGCAAGACCTATGAGTGTCCTTTGAAAAAGACGTAAGCGAATTGAATCATCAATTATTGAATTAGATGCACACCAAAGGTGATAAGTCATAACATGATTGGATGGATCTTCTCCTGACTTACCTTCAAACTTTGGTATATCACTGGGAAACTTATGAGGCATTGACGGCCAGTTCTGATAATAAAAAATAGGATCATTTGTAAGGCGCGTCAAATCAGGTAAGTCCAAAGTTGCGATAAACGACAATTGACGGTTAGGGTCACGAAAACCTTGAGAAGCCAAAGCAGATCCAGGAGGCGGATACCCAGGATAACTAGGAATCGGATTAGCATTGGGTATTGTATAACCTCCTGGATAACCAGGATGAATCGGACCATACTGAGGTTGTTGATAAGTATAACCAGGGTATGGTTGATAGCTCGGATTCTGAACATAGGGACCGAATTGCGGCTGTCCTTGGTACGGTTGATAAGTAAATTGAGGTTGACTTGTAACAACTGTACTTGTACCGGCTTGTCCTGCAGGCATCTGAACTGTAGTCTGAACTGAGGGTCCTGACTGAGGTACAGAGACTTGAGGGATTTGCACGGATACAAGGATAGCCGAACTCGGGGCTACAGACACTCCAGAAATAGGCGTAACAGGTTGAACAGACGTTGCAGCAGTTGCAGCAGTTTGGGGCGGAGTCTGAGGTGTACTAGGCCCAGCCTGCTGAACTGAACTAGGTGCAGGAGTTTGAATAGCTGGCTGACCAGGTTGCTGAGTTGAACCAGAAACCAATGGCTGACCAGGCTGATAAGGTAACTGCACGGTAGGCTGCAAAGGCTGTTGATATTGGGACGGATCCCACACCATCATTCCGGGGTATTGTCCCGTAGAAGGTTGAACGTAAGGACCAAAACCTGGTTGAACGTAGGGTTGATAATAAGGTAAAGTTCGGGCTCCTTGAACAGATGGTTGACCAGAAGGCTGTTGGTAACCTTGCATTGGGTACTGCCCTTGAGGTTGATAACCTTGAGGCACGTACTGAAGCTGGGGTTGTTGAGGACCCTGAGGAGCATATTGAGTTTGGGGTTGACCTTGAGGAATGTATTGTCCTTGAGGTTGATAACCCTGAGGTATGTACTGTCCTTGGGGTTGCCCCCCAAAATAATATGGATCCACAGTTTGTCCTGGGAAAAAGCTACCTTGAGGTTGCGCCCCGGGTGGTAACTGACTACCTTGAGGTTTCCCCCCAGGCGGTAATTGACTACCCTGAGGTTGCCCCCCAGGCGGTAACTGAGTTCCCTGAGGTTGACCACCAGAAGGAAACTGACTGCCTTGAGCTTGAGGATTAGGAATGTTACCAGAAATCATAAAAACTTGCTCTGTGTTCGACGTTTCAATTTTAAGTCCATCAAGACCAGTTGATAACACGTTTTCGATGGGTTGAGGAGCTGCTCCCGAGAAAGTACTAGACAAAGACTGATATCCCGCAGGAACAGAAGGACCACCATGTAAGAACGATTCAGGCGTTTGAGAAAACATGGATGACTCTCCATCCATAATAGATGACGGATAATATCCTCTGGGTGTAGGATGAAATGGAACTCGAGGTGGATAAAAAGCAAGACCCGGATTCTCTAAAAAATCAGTTAAAGAGAGATACCAGGGATTAGTTCGAATGGGGCTGTAGAAAATAGATTCACGCTCCCTAAGATTTAATGATTGAGGGGAGTTGGGAAGAGATATGTCTTCGTCTGGATTAGTAAGTTCTTCTATAGAGATTAGTCCAGAGGGAAGATTTTCTGTAATGATATTTCTTACCCTAGGTGAACCTGGATTGCTAGAAGTTGGTGAGATAAATCCTGAGGAAGTTTCTAACACAGAAGATTCAGTTTCAGGTTCAGAGATTTCAGGTTCGTCAGATAATTCACCAGAAGGAGAAATATTTTCAGTAACTTCGGAAACTGAAATCGGTTCTTGAATATATTCTGTTGTAGGAATTTGATGATCGGGATGTATTACAATAGCAGAGGTTTCAACTTCTGTTGATCTAAGTCTACGGCTACTGTGTGGTACCAGAGCTCGAAGCCCTTCAAGATGACCTGGTGTAAATTCAGGGGGTTTCCCTTGTATTCTCCAGGATTTTCTCGGCAATTCCGCCACGATGAAAAATTATCTAATCACATGCAAACAAAGAAAAATTTCAATGAAAACACCTAAAGTCTCTAAGAAACAAACAATTGAATCACTCGCTTAAAAAATCTAAGAGTTCAAACCACACACAAACAAGTAACTTCCCGTACTAAAATCACTAGTTGGTGATGAAATCCAACTTAGTAGAGTTTTAACACGAAAAGAGCGGTTGGAACAGTTACCCCGACAACCTGCTTAATGAAACAGACTGGCACAAGTTTCTTCACATAACCATCTCGAGTGAAGAGAACCCCCCAGAGAGTCCAAGTGAGTCTAGTCGACGTATGTTCCAGGTACAGTGGGATCTTCCCTCCACCGTCACCTTAGGAAAGAATCCTAAAGATTATGGTCACTAAGGTTACCAACTGAAACAAATATACCTGGGGGAACAGTCTACGATCCGATACACACGCAAGGGCAGAGTAACAATGCTCAATCCCCTTGAAGGCTCCTTGAATAGAATTCAAGGTTTACCGACAAGTGACCCCTGGCTCCTCGATAATGGTCTATCCGAGGTTTACCGTTTTTAATACGTGTATATCTTCTATCGTTCCCAATGAGGAAGGATTGATTACCCCACTGGTTCAGATATGATCTCATGCTTAACTCCTTTAAGAGGAGCTTCCCAGAGCATACATGCAACAACTGGAATTCTTCCTACCGCAAGATATGTCTACTTGTTTGTTTTAGCTATCTTGGAGAGTTAATTACTCCCTACTCCAAGATACTAGCCTAAGCTATGTTGGTGATGAGAGCCCTAGAAATAAAAATATTACTAGATGAATTTTATTTAAGCGTTATTTTTAAGAGTTGTTTCTTAAGTCAAAAGGGTGCGGAAATGAAACTTTGAATGATGTGAAGACTCGACTTCCAAAAAACACTAAAATGCACCTATGATGACATTCAATTCTTTTTCCTTTCAATGAACTTTCTATCTAAAGAAAGAGTTAGAGAATGCAATCCTTTAAATTCTTTCTTCAAACATGAACAATAATTGAAAGAAACTATTTTGTCTTTTCAATAAATTATCAAAGCTCACACGAAAACTCTTTTTCTTTTCCAAACAAAAAGCTACAAAACAATTTTCTTTCGAAAGAAAGCTACAAAACTAAAACTAATCAAAACTACAAAATCTAATCTTAAGATCTATGATCTAAATTGAGTAGAAGCTTTTTAGATTTTTATGAATGTTTCCCTTAGTTGTTCAGCAAACTAAGAATCTATTCGTTCAGATAACAAACAGATCAAAACACTCAAAATATGTTTTTACAAAAAATGAAATTCAAAACTTTGAACCAAGTCTTTTCGAAGATTTGCAAAGAAACCAAAAGGCTTAATTTCTCAATATAGGATGTTTTTACAATCAGGTCGGATTCAAAAGACAAAAAGAGATCAATGTAATCTGAGATACTGCAAATTGTCAAAAGTTCGAATCACCACAAAGACCAAGCAAGAAAAACAATCCAATCGGCAAAAACTTCTAGAAAATCATCAAAACATTAACACTGTTGGAGTTCATTCACAATGAATTCTTGATAGACACAATAACCAGTCTGGGCAGAAACCAAAGATCTAAAAATAAACCAGAAAAAGAAATCTAGAAATTTTCTAAAATTTTACAGGGTCCGCATGTAAGCAGTGTTGACAGGTGCGGTCCCGCACTGTATTCTATAGAGAATGTGTGAAACTGCCCGCACTGTCAAAGTTATGCAGAGTGCGGTCCTAGCAAAAATTATAGAAAAACTCAAAACACTTCTAAATTTTCAAAAACAGAAAAAATCTAAAGTACCCAGATAGATGTGAATCAATCAAAAACCAGAAAAAACGTTTTCTCAAGTCAAAAATCAAAGATAACCAAGAACAAACAAGTTCTTCCCCAGTGGAGTCGCCATTTTGTTGTGTATATTAATCCGTCTTGCGGACAAGACCGATCTCTCTAGTACAAAAGGTAACTAGCAACAAACAGCCAATTATACTAATCTCTCTCTAAGCATGTAAGATTCATAAAACACTATATAGGTGTGAGGCCTACCTTATGTCCAACGCTTGCTTGATTTTGTTGAAGTCCTTCCCGTGCACTGAAAGAACGTTCCTCGTGAATCTGCAATCACAAACAAGCAAAAAGATTAAGCAGCACCTGTATAGACATTATTATAAATCATACTTATCATAATGATCAAGGAATTTATGAAATAAACCATGAATAGAAAGTTTAATGAGATAAATGAGTATATTTGTATTAATTTCAAATGTAGAAAACCTTTACAACATGTGCCTTGATGTTGTGCAGGTCCTCCCGGGGTCCGAAGCAGGAATCTCTTCTACTATGACAAGCATTGCACTCTTTGAACCAAGACAACTAGAAAAGAGTGATTTAACCTCACAGAAAGTCTTAGTTATTTGAGACTGAATCTCAACAACATTTAACTTCAAATCTCTTAAGCTTGAACTCCCTTTGAGGCTACCCAAGGCCTCTTTTTATAGTGGAAAAGAGGAGGTTTCTAGTTCCAAATATGAAGGGATAGAATCCTCCTTCAAAGGGATAAGCTCCTTACATCAAGGGGTTAGCTCCATCAAGTGAGGGATGCATGAACCAGCTTCAAGGCGTATCCATTCCGAAAATTCCCGTCTAGAATCTTCTAGAATTCACCTGGAATTCACTTTTTATCTTCATTTTCTCGCCTTTTTATGTTTTACAGAGGTCCGCACCCATTACACAAAGAATGTGCGGTATGGTTCCGCATGCAGGCTGAGATTTAGGTGCGGGACCGCAGGGAATGCATAGAGAAAGTGCGATACCAATTCTTAGGGGATTTTAGGGATTTTCTTCTGATTTTGAAGCTTGACATGAGGAGCTGGTATATTGGACTTGCAAAAGGAGGAAGTATGAGTAATAATGAGCTCATACTCATAGTAATCCTGGGACAGGTCGCATTTTTCAGGCCAAAACCTACGTCCCAGGTCACAGTTTTTGCCCCAAAAGTGCGACCCAACCGTAATGATGAAATATGGGTAGTTACTGAGATTTAAAACCCTAATCTGAAATTTGAATCCATCAAAAACAAAGAGTAGGATTAGGCCTCTTACCTGCAACTAACGGATCGTGATTCCAACGGTTGGTTTGTCCGCTATGATCGCCGCAAGATTTAGGGCCTTCTCTCCTCTCCACATTCACCACAGCTACACAAGCAAATGAATGATTTTGGAGGGAAAATGCCCTATTAAAAGAAAACCCCTGTTCTTTCTTTCGCCCCCTGTGACCAAATCGTAGCCCCGTTTGACACACCATCTACACTGTTGGAAAGCTCTCATCGAGCACTCAAATGGGTATCTGTTAGTTTTTCATGTTTTGATACTTCACCAGGACATATTTTGTCCATGAAGGGTCAATTCACCTCTTCTCAAAATCGAATTTCTTCACTTACAACACTTTTACTTGGGGCACCACTTTTCCTCCTCACTTGTCTTCGTTTTTGTTGATTTTTGTCATGAGATACCCTATTATACTCATGCTTTTATGGTCCCCCATCAGACCTTTACTATGAGGCAGCACCATCGAGTCGCCCTTGTTTAGAGCATCCGAGTTGAGTCATCATCGCATTCATGGAGTCTATCCCGAGTCCCTTTGTACCCCACTATAGTCCTCCATCCTTTCTTGCTTAGTCCCTCTCTCATGTCGCACATTATGGCCTTCAGTACCCTTGTCCCCTATACCTTATGATATTGTGTCAGTCGCTGCCAAGCCATTCATGCCCTTTATGCTCTAACAAGGGAAGTTGTCCAACCACTCCTTCGTATCCCTCATTCCACCATCATCATTAGTGTCTATATGTTCGTCGCTCTACTATTTTCCCTCGTGCCTTAGTTGGGGTTCCCTTATTGCCTCACCTATGGCGGACCTACTTCTGTCGACATCAGCTCATTTACTCTAGAAGCCAGGTCTAGGGGGCAGTGTACGTTGGTTCTAGCTCTTCTCAACATGATCATGATCTATACACTTGATGGTCCAGTGATGCAGTAGTAGCTATTGGTGATTCCTAGGCATGTGTGAGATGTCTCAACCCTCATGAGGGGGTGGCCCTGCAGGTAGCCCCCCACATGCCCGGATGATTTCTTCATTTCAGCCCTTGTTGCAGCGCCTCTCATTTTGATAATATCGGCCTCAACCACTTGTAGTGCCTCTTCAATTTGCATGTATCAGTCAGATTTTGTGAGCCCTTCCCCGTGTGTAGGGGGCATTTGGGTGTATTTGTATCTCATGTACTAAAATCTTCTTGTATAACTACTGAAAGTTATTCCAGGCATCGCATGTATGTGGGATTCATCATTTTATTTATCTGGCTCATGTTTAGGCTAGCACATGCTTCATTATTGCGTTCTGTGGTTTTCTGGGTGCCTTATTCTTTGTACTATTGTCTCGGTGGACATAGGTATGCCTCCCCCGCCACCTTTAACATTGGTACCACTTCATCACCTAGAGACTTGTCTCGTCTCCTCCGGGTCTAGTCCTTTAGCACATCAGACTACCTTACATTTATCTCTCTCACTTCCCTCTTGATGCCTAGTGATTAAGTTCTTACAACATACTTCGGTCATATGATTTGCTCCTAACACTCGTACGTTGGGGGGCAATCTGTTACACCATTTTTTTTGTCATCTAACTCATTATCATTAGATGAACCCAAGTACACCATGTAAGACCAATTTTACCCTAAGTAAAATTGCTTTCACCATGTAAAATAACATTTGTCTATATTTCCTGGTCATATTTAACCCAAAACAAGGAAATTAATTAAATAAATCATTATTTATTTAATTATTTCCTAAGAATAAGTTATTCAAATCATTATTTAAATAATATTCCTAGTTAAATTTGACTAAATCATTTTTAAATAATTAAATAAATCATTATTTATTTAATTATATTCCCACCATATCCCTAAAATAATAAATAAATCATTTATTTATTTATTGTTTATAAATAAAGGAATTGACCCAAGTCAAAAGACCTTTTCCCTCCAACAAATATAATAAAATGTTCCTAAAGGGTGATTCTAGAATTTGATTAATAATATTTTATTCGTGCACCGAGTTCTATAACACCCCAATATTTTTTTATAAATAGAAGGGTTTTCCCCATTCATTAGTCACCTCCATTGCATTAGATCACTCTGGATCTACTCTTGGTCACCATTTTCCATTTTTTCTTTGTGAGCTCCCATTGAGTTCTATGTTTGTCTGGGTTTTCTACACCAATAAGAGAGAGGAATTTTAGATCTGAAACACTGAGGACTTTCAAGAACCCATCCCATTGAGGAGAACCAGAAAACACCTTTCTTGTTTTCCTCTCAGGTGCCCCATTCTTTAATATAATATAAAATGCTTTTAAATACATTGTTCTTGTCTTGTCTATTGGATGTATGGAGCCATATGGTATTTTATCTGCTTAATGTCTTTTGTGCTTAGATCTCTATTTGTGCAGCACTATTTGGATCACCTCACTGCAGAATTAAAGATATTTTGCATCCATAATCGATGTTAGGGCTATTTTTTATGCATAGCTAAAGTGATCTTTTATGACGAAAGATTCATACTAACACTTAGGGCTTCAAATATCTCAACAAGAGAAAGGAATATTTATATGTCAAGCCAAGCACATCAAGGAAATGCTCAAGAAATTCAAAATGGAAGATTGCAAACCCGTCCTTACTCCAATGGTAACAGGTTGCAAATTGAGCATAGACAACTCATCTAAGGATGTGGATAAGAAGTTGTACAGATCTATGATTGGTAGTCTTCTATATGTAACATCCTCTCAGCGAGATGTTATGCAAGAAGTTGGACAAGTAGCAAGATTCCAAGCAGAACCAAAAGAATCACATATTATTTCCTTCAAAAGAATTCTTTGATATCTAAAGGGCACAGAAGAATATGGCTTGTGGTATCCCAAGGGTAAAAATCTCATTATTCAAGCCTTTATAGATGCAGATTGGGAAGGAAGCATTGATGATCATAAGAGTACTAGTGGAGCAGCATTCTATCTAGGTGGTTGTCTTGTATCATGGTTGAGTAAAAAGCAAACTTCAATCTCGTTATCTACAGCGGAAGCAGAATACATTGCAGTAGCATCATGTTGTACTCAAGTCCTTTGGATGAAATAAACTTTGCAAGATCTTCAAGTACAATTCAGTGAGCCTATTCCCATATTCTATGACAACACTAGTGCCATCAGCATCTCCAAGAATCTTGTCATGCATTCAAAAACAAAACACATTCCAATCAAATATCATTTTGTTAGAGAACAAGTCGCTGAAAATAATATCAAACTTGAGTATGTTTGTACAAAAGAACAAATTGTTGATATCTTCACTAAACCTTTACCTCGTGAAGAATTTGAAAATATTAATCAGAAGCTTTGGATTCTCCCAATTTCTCATTAGATTTTCCTTTTTCAAGAATATAAAGCGGGAGTGGAAGTGTGTACAGGTCTGCAGGAAGATTGTGTGTCAGCGGGAGTGGAAGTGTGTACAGGTTCGCAGGATGGTTGTGTTTCAGGGGGAGTTACCCTTTGCCATTAATGTCAAAGGGGGAGATAATTTTGTAGGAAGAGGTGTCATGATTGCAGGGGGAGTACTTGTGTTGCCATCAATGCCAAAGGGGGAGATTGTTGATCAGCGGTTGTCATTGATGTCAACCCAAGCAGCACCAGGGGCTAACCCAATATTTCATGGGAATTTTGACCTACCAAATTAATATATTATGGGTCAATAATTATTTTTATGGTTTCTACTTGTCGATATGTTTCCGTTGATATATGGCATGCCATGTAATTCTTCACGGTTTGAGAGATATTCATGTTTGAAGTTTGTACCCCCAGTTAGTGGGCTAAAACCCTATGGGGTTGGGGCATGGGTCATTGAATAGTCATAATTAATATTTTTTATGCTCCTAAAATCCCTCCCATGTTCACTTGTTGAAGCCCCTCTCAACTTAAGCATTCATATAAATTGTGATCTTCATTTCCTCCTTATGCAAGGTATTCGGCCATCTGAAACAGGTCATCTTGGATTTTTCACTCTAAATTTTTTTCTAAAAAGGTTCAGAAGCTTAAATTTCTATGAGGTGAATCCAAAATCCTGAGGAAGTTGCAATAAAAATTTCAGATCAAGATGCACAATATTTTTGGAGATATGATTTGTGTAAGTCAGGGTTTTTGCAGGCTCCTGAAATTCATCTCAAAGAAGTGACCTTGGTAAATTCGTCATAAATCTCTCTCTGAGTATCGGATTGGAATGTCGTAAAAATGGAAGGATAGTGAACAGTCTGTAATTTTTTCTCTACAAATTTTAGAAACAATTGAAGAAACAGTGACACGTGGCATGCCGTACAAGTTCGCTCTGCTGAAACAGTCCATACTTAGGGAATTGTGGAGAGATTGGGTATAACTCTCTCTTAAAGAATCCAAATTAGGTCAGACCTGTGGCATTGGAAATATGACTCAGAGGAATACTACATAACCGAAAATTAGATGTTGAGGATCTGAAATGACAGAGATACACCAGATTCAATATCGAGCTTCTAGAAGGCAAGAAAAAGCTAGATCATGTGTTGTCAAGGGTTGCAAAGGACCAGACTTTCTATGGCAGAAAAGTAAAGCAAGGTGCAGCAGAGGGTAGCATGACAAGATCAGCAACCAAGGTGCATAACAGCAGAAATAATTTCATCATATGAAGTCTTCAAGTGGGTGGCACTGCATACAATCATTGTAAAGGTATCATTGTACTTAGTCATTGTAAATACATTATTGTAAAAATTGTACTAGTATCTATCTCCCAAGGGTTGAAGAGGCAGTGTTGGGAGGTCTAGGATCATCATTAGGTGGTTGTGTCAAAGTTGGGGTTATGGTCTATTATATCTTCTTCTTCTACATCATTCTATATCATTGTAAAGTGGACCATTTTCCCTGGTACGAGAGTCCATTCTTCTTTTATTCTTCTATAGGGTGGTAGGGTGGTGCTAGGGTGAGTTGTAGCTCATTGGGTGTTGGGGCATCCGTTCAGTTGACTACTGAAGAATCTTGGGCGTTGGAGCATCCATCCGGTGGGAGATGGAGAAGAATGCTTTTATAGATTCTAGGAAGTTGGAGCTTTATTTTCAATTGGAGTTGAATATTAAAGAATTATTAGAAAAGCATTAGGTGGTTTTTGTCCCAGAGTGGGTTTCCACCTTAAAAAATGTGTGCATTTGTGTCCCTCTTGTTTACTGCTATCATTTTACAAACACTGATAATAATTGAATATTAACTAATGCTCTAATTGAAAGGAATATTGATTCACCTCCCCCTCTCAGTATTTCCAATAGTCTCTATCGACCCTTGGATTCTATCAGCACCTTTAGACATTGATTCCTATGGAGACTAGATGCCACTCTCACCAGTCGAGGTTGTTTACCAAACCATACAAATTACATCTGAGCCCTCTATGGCTATGGTTTCGACCAATGGTACGAACTCCCCACCCATTACAGTTCCTTCTAAAGATCTCCTCGATGAAATCCTACCTACGGACGAATCTATTCGAGAGATCATGTGTCTAGAAGAACAACCTTGGGGAGAATTCCACCATCGTGTTTCGATGTTTGATTCAGATGGGATAACTACTCAAATCCCATCCTTTGACCCACCTGAGATACTCCCTTCCATTTACACGATTATTCAAACCATTGATTTAGAAGGGAACATGGGCAATCTTTCTAAGACAATGCTCATAGATATCTCGGTTAAAATGAGTATCATGGAAAAAATTTAGATTGGAGAAAATTTAAATCCCGAGGAAATTTCACACTTCACATCCCTCTTTAAAGAATTCCGCAATGTTTTTGCTTGGTCTTACAACGAAATGCCCGGCATAGATCCGTCTATAGTCGAGCATGAAATCAAAGTTTTTGACAATGCCAAACCTATTCGACAACGACTCCAACCTGTCCACCACGCAAAGCAGCCGCCATAAAAAATGAAGTAGAAATACTTTTGAACGTTGGTTTCATCTATCCCGTTCCTTTGACGGAATAGGTTTCCAATCCGGTCCCTGTAGACAAAAAACAAGGCAACATCTGAGTTTGTGTTGATTATCGTGATCTGAATGTTGCTTGTCCCAAAGACAATTACCCTATGCCATTCATAGATCAAATCCTTGATGATTGTGCCAAATGTGAGTCTTTTTATTTTATGGATGGTTTCTCGAGGTATAACCAGATTGTGATTAAATAATATGACCAACATAAAACTGCTTTCATATGTCCTTGAGGCACATTTGCATATCGTAAACACCCTTTTGGTCTGAAGAATGCGGGAGAAAATTTTCAAAGGGCTATGTACTACGCTTTTCATGACATTCAACATATTGTACAAGCTTACTTGGATGACCTTCTAGCCCATTCCAAGAAACGACCTGATCACCTTGCTCATCTGAAAGAAATTTTTTCTCAGTGTAGGTTCTACAATATACATCTAAATCCTCATAAGTGCATATTTATGGTCGAGTCTAAGTGTCTTCTAGGTTTTATTGTCTCCAAGCACGGGATTAGGGTTGATCCCGATAAGGTTAAAGCAATTTTTGAATTGTCGGTGCCATAATCCATCCTGCAACTCCAACGTTTGCAAGGGAAGGAAAACTTTTTATGTCGATTCATTGTCAACTATGCCGAGATGATGAAAGGATTTATGTGATTATTGAAGAAGGGAATACTATATTTGTGGGATTACCAATCTCAATGGTCATTTGACACTTTAAAATAGGCACTCATTTCAGCCCCACTCCTTAGTGCCCCCGACTACTCACGCGAATTTCTCCTCTACTTGGAAGCCTCACCATCCTCACTTGGCATGGTTCTAGTTCAAGTTCAAAATGATGATAGTGAACATGTGATATATTACTTGTCAAAAGGTCTCATCAGACCCAAACTATGATACTCACATGTGGAAGAACTCTCCCTCACAGTGGTCTTCGCTGCCACTTGACTCCAACACTATATATTACTACGTCAGACTACCATTATTGCTTTGGAGAATCCCATGCGACACATTTTGCCTCGCCAAGTTATTGGAGGAAAATATTCCAAATGGATAGTGATCCTCCAACAATTTGACATGGTTTTTGCAGCTGCCAAAGCAAAGAAATCTCTATTCTTCATCGAATTACTGTCGGACCTTCCTAGAATCGACCCAGGAGATGTAGCTCATGATCCATTTCCCGATGAATCTGTCTTCATAGTTGATTCTTCTGATCCTTGGTATGGAGACATTTTGGTCTACCTCCAAACTCAATGCTTCTGCTCAACTCTCACATCGGACAACCACTTTCGTATTCGCCACCAAGCGAAACACTACCTCGTACTCAACGATAATCTATATTGTCGTGGTGTTGATACTATTCTTTGGCGTTGTCTTAATATTGACGAAGCAGAACATGTTTTAAATGACTGTCAAGTGGGGGCGTGTGGCGGTCATATTTCTGGCATAGCTACTACCCAGAAGATCTTGCATGTAAGCTATTATTGGCCCACTTTGTTTAAAGACTGCATCACAGCCGTCTAGAAGTTCCATTCGTGTCAAATTTTCACAAATAAAATGCATGCTCACCCCGCCCCCCTCCACTCGGTTATCTCCATCGGTCCTTTCGCTAAATGGGGAATAGATTTTGTTACATGCAACCCCACTTCGGTCGACGGACACAACTACATTGTCGTTGTGGTCGATTACTTTACAAAATGGGCAGAAGCTATTCCCACTTTCAAAGCCGATGGAGAAACCGCCCCTTTGTTCCTGTTCAATCAGGTTATTTTTCGTTCCGGAGTACCCCTTTCAATAGCCACTGATCATGGATCACATTTTCAGAACCATATGATGACAGAATTAACTTCCATGCTAGGATTTTGACAAGATCAATCTTCATCCTACTATCCACAAGCGAATGGCCAAGTCAAAGCCATAAATGGCATCCTCAAAACCATGATTCGTTGTCTATTAGGCAACCATAAAACCACATGGCATCGGAAGTTATATTCCACGTTGTGGGCGTACCGTACATTATTCAAAACTGCCACAAGTTTCATGCCATTCTAGCTCGCATTCGGCCTGGAGGTAGTACTTCCAATCGAGTGTGAAATTCCATCACTCAATCTCGCTGTTGAACTCCTACCTGACACCATCGCCATAGAAGAGTGATTTCTCTCGCTCAATCACTTGGACGAGACTCGTCGAGATGCCACACTAGCACTCGAAGCCCACAAATGCCGAGTTAAAGCTCAATATGACAAATCTGTCAAGCCTCATTCTTTTCAAGAGGGTGATCTTGTACTACTCTATGATTAGAGACACATCCTCTTGGGGGCAGGAACACTTCAACCATTATGGCTTGGTCCTTATGTCGTCACCAAAGTCCTCTCAAAATGAGCTTATGAATTTCAGGACTGCAATGGAATTACGCTCGCGGAGCCCCGCAACGGACTTTATCTAAAGAAGTATTTTTCTTAGTTACGCACTAGGCATATGATTTGTAATTTTATGTATATAAGTTTTGCTTATTGTTTTGATGTCTCTGGATATTGTTTTTGGGTTTTTGAGATATTTTTTCTCATAAACAATATTTTTCTTTTGCACAGATGCTGTCATCCTCCTTATCATACGTCGGATACGCGAACGGTGCTAGTCGTCACACTAGACACATTGCTTCAGCTGCTTGGGTTATCTACACAGCTAAGTTAGAACTTCTTGGTTCTGGAGGAATTTTCCTAGGTAGCGCCACCAATAAAGTTTTCGAGTACATGTCAGTGATCCAACTCCTCATGGAGGCTGCATCTCGCAACATCTCCAATTTAGTGGTTAGGTTAGATTCCCAACTCGTCATTATGCAGTTAAACAATCATTACCGTGTCCGTCATCTAGTCTTGTTACGTTATTTTTTAAGGGTGGGACTTTCAGAATGTCAATTTCAAACAATCACATTTGAGCACGTTCCTAGAGAATTTAATGCATTGGCCGATTCTCTGGAAAACTATGTGTTAGATTTGCATTTGTCACATTTGTTATAAAATATTTACACATGAGTATATATATTTTGTCCCATAGAAAATACATAAAAATTAAAAAACACATAAATCGCCAAAAGTATGTATATATATATATATATATATATATATATAGATATGTCATGTCTAGTACAAAAGTTACATCAAAAAATCTATCAAAACTTGGGTTTTTTACAAAAATTTGGCTACACTAAGCCTCGCTATGACATTTATACAACTGCTCCGCCAGCTAAGCCTGATTCTCAAAATAACATACAACTGCCCTGGCTATCCTCCTCAGAGGCACCAGATATCTCTCCGTTACACCCACGGTATGCCACTGCAGACGAACTGGGACCTCCTGCATAGGAAGAGGTGGTACACCCATGCTCAAACCCTCCAGGTTTCTGGAAAGTTCATGTAGGATCTGGGTATCATCATCTCTAGCGGCTTCTGCATCCTTCACTATTGTGCCAGCCCCGGGTAGCTGCAGTCCTTGCCGTGCATAATGAGGGGCCCCAGCTGGGTGGACAGGTGCCACATTTGTGTCAAGAAAACAAGCTTCATGTCAAAACATATTTTCACCATATTTAAACAAAAAAATTGCATAAACATTCAAAAGACAAAACAATACTTCCAAAGTACATTGATCATTCTTTTCTTACCATCTAGCCCGCATTGGGTGCCAAGGGGCAACACTAGCTCCAGATCTCCAGTGAAGTTCATCCCTGCATAGGGACAATCCTCAATCATAATGATCTGAGAGTTGAGCCAATCAAAGAACCCACCATCAAAACAGTGATGGAATGGACCCTCTCCAGTCCACAGAATCAAAGCTACCCATCGAGTCTGCCTTGGCTCGCGTGGGCCTAATACAGTTGTAATCATCCTGGGTCTCATCACTGGCACCCGCTCTAGTAGGAAAGAAACGATCAATGTGCCGTACCCAAACTCTCTTTGGGTACGGAACTTGCATTATGTAAGCTCTGCTCAGACCCGACGGACAACTCCATCACGTCAGTCAAATACCTGAGGCTGCATACAATCTAAGGCTAACAACATCTGGGCCTTGGTGGCCACATGCTGACTCTTGGTCCCTGCCAAGAAAATGATCATCCATAGTAGAGACCTCAGTGGTCTCGAATCCACCTGTGCGATGGACACTCGGTTGCTAAATTCCTCTATGTTGTGTGTGCAATGAGAAAGAATAAGATCAGCAGTGGAGCGAGGATCCACTCTGAACCCCATCAAGTTAGGCCTCGGTCCACGACATGATAGGCTGGTCAAAAAGTAGATATCGTCCTTCTCAATTGAGAGCTCATTGCCCCCAATACAAAAGATGTGGTAACGTTAGTCCCACTGCTGAATCAGCCACCTCAGTAGGTCCTCTTGACCCCTCATCAGTTCCAGCCGTGCATATTTTAGCAAACCACACCTGCAGAGAGCCATCAAACTTGCAGCATTGGTGACCATATCTCTTTCTTCCCATTCATGTTCTCTTTCTCTCCAAATACTCATGATAAATAGCTGAATACCTGCCAATACAACACTTTCAACCGATTGGAATTTTCTTGGAATGATTCAAAATTCTAATCAAAGAGTTCTTCAAACATGCTTTGTTCCTAACGCGGGCTATAGAGCAAAACAAAGCATGATAACGCGCCCTTCCTTGATGGGATGTGCGTTTAACACAGGTCCAGTACTGCTGGCCCGCATTAGCCGCTAAAATTTTTTAGGGCCTGCCAAATTTCTCATTTTGAACCAACAAAAATTCAGAAAAACAAGATAAAATGATAGTAGGAGGTTCCAGCTCTTATGTGGATCTCGTGGGAAGAGGAATCGTTGCTTGGATTGATCGCAATCGCTAGCCTAAGTTTTCACACTTTTTCACCCCAGAGCTCCTTCACAGCATGAAAAACAGTGCAAATGAAAGTCTTCTGACCTTCTTATATCCATTTCTGGGGCATGACTCTCTTAGCTAGTCTACAAAAGGTCATGAATTCTTGCTGCATATGTGTCGCAACTTTTGAGTTTAGTTACCGATGTTTTGATGAGTGATTAAGATCTATATGAAGATATGACCATGTTGGACCCTTATTCGAGCATTCTTTTCATGGTATTTTTCTTTCTCGTTAATCCAAAAAAACCTCGAGTTCTCTTCTTCGGACTCATTAAAATTACATGAAGTCGATTTTGAGCATTCTATTTTATGGTTTTTTTTTTCTGGCTCGTTAATCCGAAAAACCTAGAGTTCTCTTCCTCAGACTCGTTAAAACTGACATGAAGAAGCACTGAGCTTTCTTTTTAGGGACTCTTTCTAGCTCATAAAATTGAAAAAACCCCGAGTTATCTTTTTCGGGCTCGTTAAACTACCACGACAGAGAATCAGGAGCCATTCTTTTCCTCTTTTTCAAAGCTCTTTAAACAGAAAAGTGACCGAGTTTTCTTCGCGTGACTCATTAAAATTTCATGTAGAGCACCAAGTTTTTCTCTGTTAGACTCATTAAAATTTGACAAAGAATATTGAGTTTACTTCATCTCCTCGTACTCATAACAAAATGAGGTAGATGTCCATCAAACATAGATTTCTCACTTTTCCGGCTTCGATGGACCAACTCATGGAAAATGAACTGTTTCAGGCTTACTATTCTCCCTTTGTTGTGCCCAATAATCAAGACATGACAAAGGTACCCCACGGAGTTGTCTTTTATGACATTTTTCACTCTCTCTAAATATGAAAAATTCATCGAGTTTACTCTTCTGGACTCGTTAAACCTAATCAGACGGGGAAATTTTTTGGACAAAATGGATACTACCTCTGTTATGTTTAAGAAAGGTTGATTTGGCAACAAAAATATTGAACATGGAACTTCCCAGAAAACTCTTTCACAGTTAGCCGAACCCTACCATCTATGAGTTTAGCCTTCATCTCCCAGTGTTCATACACTGGTAAAATCCTAAGAAACTCTTTGGTGTTCATTAAGCCTTAGCTGCCTAGTACCTTGTTACAGTTCCTTCTATTGTTCAATAAGATCTCGCTATCTACTGCTCCTCATATCAACCAAACCGATCATTATGCCAGAAATTATTTGTCATCAGTTATCCCCATTTGCTCTTCATTATTTCCATCAAGAGCAAAATCATATTTTTCCCATTTCGTGTTGACTGATGTAGGACTCCTTAGTGCCTACCTTTCGACAGATCTCTTCCTATCGACTTCAACATCTTATCTAGGAAGGTGATCCAAAAACTCATCAGTACCCAAATACTTGCAGACATCAGTGGCAGGTGATCTTGTGTTTGATTGGGGTTCTTCATCATTGGCTTTTGATTGAATAATTCTACGAGTGTTCAACTTCAACTCATTTTTCACACTTGCTAGATTGTACTGTGCATCTTAGGGACCATCATCATCATCGGTGGCCACCTTCGTGTCTGTTAAAAATTTTCATTATAGACTAGTAATCAGACGATTTATCACATGTTCGACGACAACTCCTTAATTCACATGTCAAGAAATATGCAGTTTAAGTGAAGTGGCAGCCAAGACCTTGGGGAAAAGGTACATCATTACAGTTGTGTTTCCTCCCCCAAGTTACGATACTATTTATGGAGACAGCTTGTTCAGCCTAATCCTGTTATGATAGAAACTTCCACATTATGCTTATTAGTGGACATATTATTCATATCTCTATACTAGAGAAATCATGTTGATTAGATACTGAGCATGGGAATGCTCGACTCAAGACAGATACTATATTTTCTCATATGTTGTTGTTTCAGGTTTTCCTCAGTCCTCTAATCTCTTTAGCTCTACTACACATATTATAAAGTATTTCGGACATCGTCTTCGTCTCTAACCTCACACTTTAGGGGGCATTTGTTACAGGTCAAATGACCTCCTCATTAGCTCAGAGGAGAAGATAAATATGGAAGGAAGAAGGAGACCTAAACTAAACCTACTTCTGCCAAACTAACGCACCCCTGTAATAGCCAAAGTGCGTTATAACGCTCCTGATCCATGAAAAGGTCGTGTTAGTGGCTAGGGAAATGCTCTGTTTAGCCTACAGGGCATCCTTACCCGTGTTTTGAGTTTTAAACAGGAAAAACCCATGGAGAATATTAGAAACTCCAGCTTTTTCTCATAGAGAGTCAGTGCAAAATGGAAACTGCAAGGCACTAACCTCTTCTTGGGTCTTTCCAAAAACAACTAAACTCTAAAGAAAGGAAAAATCATGGAAAGTTGAGGAAACATCTTGGTTTTTCTATTTAGAACTGGTGGAAGGAGAAAGACAATGTTTTCCCTCTCTATCTCCTATAAAATGGAGCTATTGGCTCTTGGTCCAAGGTCAAAGGTTTTTTTAATACATGTGAAGTAGAGAATTTGTTGTTTTAGTGTGAAGGTCAAAGATCAAAGAGGTTCATTGAGAAATTTTTGATTAAGACATCACCACATTCAGAGAAAGAGAGAGAGAGATTGGAAGACTGAAGAAGGCTTGGTACATCCGACAGTTGTAATCCTTCTTTTTGTAAATCAATAGAACTGTATCTGTTTTGTCCATTCAATGTGTCACTATTGTTATTGTTTCTTAATTAATTATATATCATGATATGAATGGATTAGATGTGCATTGCTTAATGTTTATCATATGTTAACTTAATTTATAGGAAGTATATTGTGGTATAGATTACACGGGTGCTTTGACTGATCACAGGGTCGGGATTTGGAGCTAGTGAAGGAGGATTCCTGCATCGCTGCTTAGTGCTCTCCAAAGACTTCATGATCTAAAAAGAGGTAATCTTCCATATCATTTTATCAAGTTGTTTAAGTTGACATGAACATATATGAATCTTCTTTGTGAACTATACAACTAATCTTACTGTCTGCCTCGGGCACTGGAAATCCGTGAGAGGGATATTCGATAACCAAAAACCCAACAATTTTACCCTATAGCACTATGCTACAGTAGGACAAAAAATTTAGACTAAGATATGTTTCTTGATGGCACCTTAGATCTGTTTTTTTCCTTCACTGCCTTAATTTTTTCTTCTGCTAAGATATGTTAGGGAATTCATCTCTTTCTCTCTAATAATTTTTTGGCTTGTCTATTTTCTTGAATGATTTAGATCAGTTAGTATCAATTATGATTTATGACTAGCCCTGGATATTGTTACCTCTGAAATACTTTGTTCTTGAAATCATCTTTTGAAGCAGCTTTGCCTATAGTTTTTCAAAGAAGTCTGTCTTAACCATGCTCTTTGCCTTTACTTTTCTAAATTTTTTTCAAGGAACTTTCATAGTTGTAACTGTGGATGTTAGGGTTTTCTCTCCTTCTATGGTTGTATTTACTTGTGCATCTTAAATGTTTTTCCTTCTCTTGATGATAAAATCCATGAAATATTAAATAAGTTTTTTTCCTTTCTATATTTTATCTGAATGTTGTCTTGGTTGATTATTTGCTTTCTGTCTGAAATCAAATGGATTAGGTTTTTCTTAAGCCTTTGAATCTCTTTCTATGCTTATAAATCTTCTAATTCCCTCAGTTTACAAGTATATAAACGATTCTATTTATGCCCTTTATTAGCTTGTTATTCTCAAGTTTAATGTCCACCTCATGATCCTTTCACAACCTTAAAGATCCATCAACCAAGTTAGAATTGCCCTGCAAATTCTCTTGAAACCATTGATGAACTCATTCATGACTTTGTTTGACTCCATTTCCCAATGACTTAACAATATTCGTTGTTTTCTTTCTAAATATATCTGAGAATCATACCCAACCAAAAACCATCAAAATACCTTGCACTTAACATCTAGCCTAAAATCAACCCTAATCAGCAAACAAGCTCACATATTTGCACCTACTAGAGAGATCACTCTCTGAATCCAGGAAGGCTAGTTCCTTGGATTCCAAAGCTTGGTTTGATGTTACCCTGTCAATTTGTATCTCAATCAATCTAGCAAATTACAGGGAGCTAACAGTTTTAATGTAGGAAATAATGCCATTTTTTAGTAAGATTCCATATCAGGGCTCTGAGTAGATAGAGAGGAGAAATCATAGGGAGGTTGACCACCTTATTAACTCCTAGAAGTAACCAATATCTCTTCAGATACTCCTATAATAGCTTGAATTCAAATGCAATAGATCAAGTAGATGATAAGAGGGAGCCAAGCTCCACTTCTCTTGAGTTTGAAGGGAAAAAAGACCTACTTTTTAGGGAGTTGTTGGTAGCTACCCTCTTATATAACTAAACAAGAGAAAGAGCTCATTATGATTCAGATTTTATATGTAGCTAGAGTGACTCTTGGCTCTGTATTAGGACTTTGTTACTTTTTTTTTTTATATAAGATACTGGTTATGAAATGAGATGAGCATTTGGTTTCTTTCTCACTGATTTGATTTTAGGGAGCTGATCTTGTGGGTTAGGGCCAAATACATTGGCTTTAGTATATATTTTGTACATGTGTGTCTTTCCTTTATACTTCAGTATTTTATTTCTTCCATTACATTGTTGGTATCATTTTAAATATTAAAATTTTGTTGCTAAGCCTCCATCTCTCACCTCTTCCATTGGAGCTTGAGGAGGAGGGTCTTCCACCATAGACCAAATATATTTTTATTTTATGATTTCTTGGAAAAGTTAGGATAGTTTTTACTTTGCTTATGATCAATGTGTTGTAGGTTCAGAGGTAGCCTACTATTTCAAATGCATAAGTAGATCTATTAAAATTCAACATGTCTTTTCCACCATTTCTTTGATAAGTTTGTTGATTATGAATGCATGAGTAGATGTCTTATTTGAATTTTTGGATAGAGTGGTAGAGAATCACCCCTTCAACTCCATCATCTTGATTTTATATCCTCCATCCAATACCTTCCATTCAAGTCACCGACAACCGTGTTTTTGAGGTCATCATCACACCAACAAGAAAAATATTTTGGGTGCAAGACAAGCCTTTTGAGAGCTTTGAGCTTCGTCCAAGGGGTTGGTCATCCCCCATGCACTTTTATCCACCTTTTCCTTACCTTTGGCGATGTTATTTCCATCACTTCTAGCCTCCAAACCCTCTCAACCTATTTCTTGTAGCATTTCAGGAAATCTTGTAGCAAAACAGGAATCCTGCAACGACTTCTTATAACAGTGCCAAACACACTCTCCTTCAGCAAAAAATCATTCCTCCACCTCACCTAAGCCTAGAAAAGCCACTATTATACCTCCACCTTTTAATATTTGGTCTAGGGACACCCTTAGACCACCCAAGCACCTTCTTCTTTTTCTGCAAAATAGAGCAATTTCAAAGCATGATTAGTACATCATAAAATGCATCATTAACACAATATTTAAGCATGAAATATATAGGAATTAGTTACTCATTGATTCAGCATGTGTGCAAGGATAGATTTGTCCCTTTTCTACAATTCGATTAAGTAATCTAGATAATTAATGCCACTTAGTACAATTTTCTTTCTTTTACTAGCATAAGTGTGAATCTTTATTTGTTGAAAAAGTAGACAATAGTTAGATGAATCAGTGTGCTCTAGGGTAGTTCCTTTTCTTGCCAATAGATTAATGGTTATAACATGCTTTCAGTCTTAGGTTGTAGTTATAAGTGTCATCGACTTCCTTTTTTAGAATAACCCTAGTTACTAGCACCTCATTGTATAACTAAGATAAGGATGGCATGGGTAGAGCTCATTTGTTGTGCATATAGCACTGTCACCTCCAAGTTTGTACGAACCCCAGGTTGATAAATTAAATTTGAGTATCTACTATCCTCTGGGAGTTGCAACATTCTTGGTGCAATACCAGCACTCACCAATTTTTGGCTCCGTTGTCGGGGAGGTGTCTAAGTAGATGTTTGTTCCTGCTTGAGAATTTTTTTCTAATTTCTGTTTACATTCAGTTTCAAAATATTTAAGAACAAAAAAATAGTTTGAATTTCATTCCTCATAGGAGTAGGTACAACCAAGGAAAATTCTTACCAAAAACCCCCACATCCCCACATAATCACCATTCACTCTTCTTCAGTGACTATGAGGTAGAACACCATCTAGGTGAAGCCATTGAAAATTTTCAAGAACCTATTGGGGTAGAAGAGGAAATTTATTTACCAGAGGAACCTGCTTCACCAATTCAAGCCATGGCTGAAACAAGGGACGAAGGAGTCTTTCCCATTAGTGAAACTGATGGAGAAACTAGAATGGAGAACATTAGTCCCTTAGCTCTTCCACATTTCCATGGCCTAACTTCTGAGGACACTAAAACCTTCATGTTTGAACTTTTTGTTGTATTTAGTACTTATGACTATGCCTCATATGATAAAAATATGAAATTGTTCCAATCCACCCTCAAGGATGCAACCTTCCATTGGTTCATGTGTCTGTCTGGGAACGTTATCACTACCTAGGAAAAGTTGCAAGAGTCCTTCAAAAAAAAATATAGAGACTATTTCAGATCAAAAGATACCAAGGAGAATATATTTAGGATGGCCATGGGTTTTGATGAATCCCTAGAAGATTATGAAGAAAGATTCCAACTGAATTATAAAAGGGCAATGGCACCCTTCATCCCAAGTCACTCAATTTGTTACCTCTCTGAGGGATTGGGGAACCAGTGATAAAAACCATTAATATGCTATATGGAGGAGATATATACCAGCTGTCTTATGAGTACATCAAGAATTTATTTAGAAACCACTCTAGGGAAGCTAGGAAAAAAGGTAGAGCTAGTCAAAGCATAGCCAGTACCCCTTCCTCTTCCACCTCCACCAAGCATGAGATTAGAAACATGTTCGATGATTTCAAAAGTGAGATGTTGCACACCTTTTATTTCCAAATGGACACAATGAAAATCAAGAGGAAATAATAGGAATCAGATAGGGTCTCAACTATCTTTTTCCCTAGATGTATCAGGAAACACCCTCAAAATTAATGTCCACTAAATGTCATAGAGGTTTGCTTGGTTTGTGAAGAGAATCACGCCATAGATAAATGTCTCGCCTTACCTAGCCTCAAAGTTGTATATCAAGGTTGGGAAGGGGGACCTAAGAAACTCTGCTTCATAAATCAGAGGAGGCCTTAAGGGCCTCATCCATACCAAGAGGGAATGCAAGATGCACCTTATTATTATTATCATGAAACTAGAATGCACCTATGTAGCCTTGGTATTCCTCCACTCCTCCATCATGGCCTACATCTCCTACCTGGCTCTATACCCTTCCATATCATCCTAATCTTCTAAATCAACCTTTTCAATAGTATGTTCCTCAACCACCTTAGTGAAGCAACCCATCACAATGGTGGAGGCCCCAACTCAACCAACCACCTGCTTTACTGCCTCCACCCTAACCTCAACCTCATCTCACTAATTCTACTCCACCTAAGTTTCCTTAGATGCCTACCTAGCCCAATCCGAACACGAAAAACAAGAAGACATAATAGGCCTATAGTGGATAAAAATCCTATCTAACATATGATGTGGAGATACATGAAATCAACCTTAGTTCTAGGAGAGTACTCCCATACAATCAACCTCTATCTCCACCTACATAGGTTGAGGAGGAAAAGGAATAAAGAAACCCTTATACCAATCAACCTCCTTTTCCTAAGAAATTGATCCGCCCTAGTGAGCACACCCCAAAAGAGACTAAAATTCTAGGATAACTGGAGAATTTGTGTGTAAAAACACCCCTTCTCTAGGCCATTAAGGATGTTCCTATTTACAATAGGCTCATAAAATAAAAATGCTTTAAAAATTCCAGAAGAAATAAGAAAGACACCCCCACCATCAATGTTGTAGGAAAAATTTCTGACTTAATGTTGGGAAGGGTGATCTTCCCGAAATACCCAGACCGTAGGAGTCCAATAGTAGATGTACACATCAATGGTGTGATTTTACCACACACTTTGATTTATCTTTCGGTTTCCATCAATGTGATGACCAGGGAAACCATGTTGAAACTAAACCTCCAAGGACCCTTCAAAAATACCACCATAGTTTTGCAACTTGCGGATAGACCCACAATAGCTCCGGAAGGATTTTCTGAGGATTTTATGGTCTTGATTGACTCATGGGAGTATCCCACTGACTTCTTGGTGCTTCAACCAAAAACCAAGTTTAATGGATATCCCCTCATTTTAGGAATACCTTGGTTAGCCACTTTCGATGCTCGTATTAGTTGTAGGGTTGGAAACCTGACTATCAAGAATGGGTCCTTGTCCAAATACATGGTATTATATCCTCCATCCCAACCTTCCATTGACCATGACCTACCCTTATGGTTGGAGGTTGACGAAGAAGAATATGAAGTGCACCATACCACACCCTACCCCACTTGTACCATAGATACTATTCTTAGAAGGTGGAAACTTGATGAGGATAACCTCATTGACCACATTCTTCAAATCCAACTGTAATATTCCAAAATTTTCCTTCAATAAATTGGAATATTAAATTTTGACAATTTCACTTATAAGTTGAATAATTGGGTGAGGAGGCCCAAACACAATAAATACATGGATAAAATCCCTCTATTATGAAATGGAATCAGTCTTGGAGCTAGATTTCACACCCTCATGTGTGAAAGGAGACATTTTCAAAGAGGCTAGGTCAAGTTTGACCAAGTCAAACAACGCAGAGGTATGAGGTGGAAAGCATCTTATGGGACAGTGCAGAGAAAGAGGAGGGAAGATTCCTGGAAGGATGAAACCCTAAAGAGTGGGACCCATGGAGAGGGAGCTCTCATGTGTTTAAAATGAAGGCAAGGCAGCCATTGTTTCTCATGCATATGATTATTGATTTCTTGTCTTCTTAGACTATTTGTAGTCCCAACTGTTTAGCTGAGTTGTTGTGCTGCTTAGCACAAGGATTTCATACTTAGGAATCCTTCTCCTTTCTTGAGAAGCCTCTTGAAGGGGTTGTACTAATTTTCCTCACATCCAGGCTTGAGGCCAAGCATCCTCCTCTAGGATAGCATTATTTCTGTAGCAGAATAATGTTGTGTTGCATGGTGTTGCAATGAGGGATCACAACACCTCTTCCATCACTTTTTTTCATAGGAGGAGTCTCTATTTCCTTTGGGAGATCAGTTTGGAATACAATGGAGCTTATTGTAGATCTTGGAATTGGGCCAACTCATTCCCTTGCCCCTACAATGAATTTTGCTTCAGTAACTACGTTATTTTCATAGATCATTTGCTGTGGGGTTTTGCATTGTTGATTAGAGGGTGAGATTTCCAGTGAGAGGATCATCCTTCACTTGGGGAATCCCTTGGAGGAGGTATACTTCAGATTATTCATCATATTTAGCCTTCTCTATTTCAGTTCCAATTTTGAGTTGCAGCTGCTACCCAACAACTTCGGAATTTTTTCCATTTTTTATATTTCAACCAATCCTTCTCAGGATTGATGTATTATTGCTTTTAGGGGTTAGAGCCTTGCTCCCCCACTTTATTTGAGCCATATATTGTCATATCCATGTATTGATATCATTTTTCAGCATTTTTTCATAATAGAATACGCTGTCATAGCCAAGGGTTTCACATATGAAGCAGTGTTCTTTCATTTCCTTATACATGTATTGTTGAGGCTTGCATTGCCTTTCTTGAGTGGATGTTTCCTCAAGAAATTGAACTTTATTTACTGCTATAACATTATTTGTTGGCTATCTATATCTTCTTACCTCACAGCTACTAAAATAACGTTGTTGTTCCCTGGTATGTTCATATAATGTTGCAGTCCCTTCATCGGGCACTTTTTGAGGACATATAAGTGTGGGAGATTTGTTTAACCCACTTAGAAGGATTTATTTGGAGCCTCCTCTTGTATTTAGCACTTACACACATTTTTCTAAGGGTTCCAGGTCTTGGTTTCAATCCCTGTACCATCCATTCCTGGAAAATGTGTTTTCCAGTCATGTCTTGCTAGCACTTCCCAATTTGGAATATTACACCAACCCCCCACTGCCATTCCACTTGATGACCTAGTGAGAGAATCTAAAATCCACCCTTGGATTGAGATGCACTCATTTGATTCAACCTCTGAAACCACCAAGGTTGTGGAATTTGGCCCATCTAGATCCCTGAAGATTAACTCATCCCTCTCATCCAGAGAAGAAGAGACTCTGTGCCAACTCCTGAGGGAAAAATTAGATGCTTTTTCTGTTGGAAATATGATGCAGAGTGTTGTCCTTGATGGCAACCCACTAAATGAAGATGAAGACATGCGACTGTTGACATGTGTTGTCCTTGATGGCAAACCACCTGATGAAGTTATTCTTGACTTGATAAATGATGTAAATCTGATATGATATGATGATGCTAAGTGTTGTCCTTGAAAGGCAACCCACTTGATGAAGATGATGACAACTTACTTGATGAAGTTATGCTTGAGAGAATATGTTCCTGATGAAGAAAATATAATACAGTGTGTACAAAAGGCAATGAAGAAAGGAATTCAAAATGTGCTCAAAATATGATGAAAAGAGTATGTCTCTTTGTATACGCGGATTTGCCTAGGGGAAGTCACGTATGCACGCGGAAAGGAACGTTCCAAGTCGCGTATGGGCAAAAGCGCTCAAAAGGTGCAAAACCAAGGGTAACCACCATGGTATTGACCCATTGTATTGGGTAATGATCCACCTAATTGACCCCGTCCAGGTAGTTTTGGGCTCATGGTATTGCTTTGGCCCATGGTATTGAAAAAGGGGCTCATGGTATTGAAAAAGGGTAAACCTATATAAGGAGAAGAAATTCATTGTGCAAATGAGGTGTGTGGGTGCAAGATGTCTGAGCTCGAATGAATACTTCTCTCTGAAGTAGATCTGATTGGAAAGGGTTACACTTGAAGATAAATCTGAATGTATGATGCACCAATGATGAAGAAGGGGATCTAGATCTGAAATGCACTTGTATTTACTAGATCTGCTTATGGAAGGCCTAGATCTGTGATGAGGCGAACATCTAGGCGAACATCTGTCTGAAGTGAAAGGGTAAATCTGAACTGAATATCTGATCTGAAGAAGTATGCTGCTCTGGAATAATCGAAGATCTATACGCTACTTCGACGCGGAGGAAGCGCGTATATACGCAGCTTCAGCGAAGAGAAAGCGCGTATGCGCAATAAAATATACACTGAGGTATACGCCGGTTTGTGTGGACGGAAGCGCGTATATACGCGAAATCAGTGAAGTAAAAGAGCGTATGCAAACTAGGGTTTTCTGAAGCAAGGGGTATGAAATATCTGATCTGTTCTGCTGTGTTTCTGCTATCTGATCTGTGTTGATATGTATCTGTTGGTGACGTATGTTTGTGCTTAAAAGTATGGAAAGGGTCCAGTATGAAAATATGATGAAATGTGGCCTGCAAGTGGTGTTCTATTGAAGTTGTTGGATCCAGTGTGAAAGATCTATACGCTACTTTGCCGCGGAGGAAGCGCGTATGTACGCGGCTTCGCTGAAGTGAAAGCGCGTATGCGCAATGAAATATACACTGAGGTATACGCTGGTTTGTGTGGACGGAAGCGCGTATATACGCAACATCAGTGAAGGGAAAGCGCGTATGCAAACTAGGGTTTGCTGAAGCAAGGGGTATGAAATATCTGATCTGTTCTGCTGTGTTTCTGCTATCTGATCTGTGTTGATATGTATCTGTTGATGATATATGTTTGTACTTAAAAGTATGGAAAGGGTTCGGTCTGGAAATATGATGAATTGTGGCCCGCAAGTTGTGTTCTATTGAAGTGGTTGGATCCAGTGTGAAAATTGATGAAACGTGGTCCAAGGTGGTGCTGAAGGTTGTAGCCTTCAGTCATGGGGTTGTAGCTCCCTTCCAGGTGAGGCTGGTAAACGAGATCGGGGGGTCGTAGCTCCCTTCCAGGAGAGGCTGGTAAACGAGTCAGGGGGTTGGAGCTCCCTTCCAGGAGAGGCCGGTAAACGAGCGCAGGTGGGTGCCTGCGTGCTGGTCAAGTCTGCGCCAGCACATATGTTGTAAGATGTTTTCTCTATAATAAAATATTGAAGGCTGAGCAACTGCAGCGGTGGTTTTCTCCCGACTTGGGTTTCCACCTAAAAATCCTGGTGTTCATGTGTGATGCTTCGTGTGATGATTTATTCTGTTCTTACTGCACATGTTTACTGCTTAATGAATATCTGATGAATAAATGAAGGAATGATTTAAGTGAAGAATTAATGACATAAATAAATATCTGTGTATACGCGAGTTCGTAAAGAGTATCCGCGTATATACGCAAGTCTGGTTCAGGAAAGTAGCGTATGCGTTTTAGAAGCAAGAAAAAGTGAAAGTTCTGAATTTGCAGTAAATACTGATTCACCCCCCCCCCCTCTCAGTATTTTTCCCAACACACTTGGACTTGCAAACCCTTTGACATCAACATTTTATTCTTTTGAAAACAGGGAAAACTAATCTAAGTCTACCCTTATAACTTCCATGAGTTTAGATTAAACAGTTGAACTCATCAGCTTCTCTACCTAACAACTATCTGTCAGGATTAAGCTGTCTGACAGATTTCATTCTCTATATTCTAAAATAGAAATTGAAAACATATCCAAACTAGGATTAAGTTGTCTGATTTGTTGTAGTGTCCATGGAAAAAGAAACCAGCTGCACATAGACTTATTTGTAGAAAATTAAAAAAAAACTGTGAAGGCTGAAGATCTGAAAATTACAAGCATCCTTCGTTCTTTCTTTCAGCTTTGGTTTTGATATTTTTTGAGTTGTCTTCTTCTTCTTTACCTGGTTCAAGTTTTCAGCATGTTAGAACTAATCTTCTTTGTATCTTTGGCTCAGGTTTTGATCTGATTAGAGCCATTCTTTTCTTTTTATTCTTGGTTCAGGTTTTGAGCTTATTCTAACCATTCTCTCTATCCTAATCTAATCTACTAATAAGCCAAGATTAAACAGTTTGGAAGATTTTCTTCACTAACCTATCAGCAGTAAATTTAAATCTATCTAGTAATGATTAGGCTATATGACTAAATAGCAGTGCTCTTTCAAGTAGTGGCATTTAGGCTTGCACACTTTCAGATTTTCTTTCTTTTTTTGGTATGGGGCTGTACCCTTCTTATTTTTCTAATCTGCCCTCTTTTTCTCTTTTTCTATTGTTTTTGTATTTTTTTTTCTTTCAAAGAAAAAACAAAAAAACAAACTAAATGCTCATAGGATGAGCTTTATTGACATTCCTACCTACACTAATCTATCTTGGAAATCTCTGATGTTTTATATGATACAGTAGTGCCAGTGCATCCAGTTAAGCAGTAACAAAAAACGGTAGAAAATCTGACTGCTTGTCAGAGATAACCATAGGGTACTTTGAATGTGGGTCTTAAAAATCAAGGCTATCACAGAAGGTGACAGGTTTTTATGTATTTGGCTCTTGCAAAGGATCAATGCTTGGGAACTTGAGCCAATTAGGGCCTCCATATACTCTACCACAGGATCAATAAAAACATGATGTGAACTTTCTTCTTTTAGGCCTTCCATGACTGGTAGGCTATATGCATCCTTGACAGCTTTGATCACTGCATCTTCAGTGTGGCTCTTGAAAGCACCATCATCCTTTTCCTGCACATCAAAAGGAAGTGAAATTTCTTCTTGATTAGGGGGAGGGAGACTTTCCAAAAATGCTCTAGGGTCCCTAAATTGGTATGATTATTCTTGTGAATTCAACATTCAATCTTAGTTTCATACCTTTCAACCACCAAGTCTAGGAAAATTTTCTTAAGCACAAGTTTATCATTGAATTTTGAGTTGAGAAGGATAGCCTTTGGAAGGTCCTCACATTCAAGTTCTGCTAGGTCACTTGATATTCTATGACAAAGCTCTGCTATGAAACTTGACTACATTTTTGCAAATTTTTTCATAGGCTTATATTAGTGGAGTGATCTGGTCTTTGCTATGTTGGGATATGGAGTGGCCACTATGTTGATTTTAGACCGAAAGAAAAGAAAAGTTAGCCAGATATGACAATCTTTAGGGGCAAACTGGTCTCTAATAAAGAAAACTTAATCCTCAAAGTTTCCTAATCATAGGTGTGCACGATGTTTTAATGTTAGTGTGGGTTGTCCCAGTGGAGTCTTTGTGAAACTAGGGGTAATCAGTAGGCCTATTGATCACCAATGGAGTCTTTTGGTCTTTTAGGAGTTTTGGAGTCGCCATGTGGATGATTTCAAATGTTTTAAGATGATTTTTTGTCCACCATCAGTAATTAACTACCAATATGAGGCTATTGTGGGTCTTCTGATCTCTTAAGGATGTCTAAGATGCAATTTACTTAGAATTCCCCAGTATGGTCACCATTATGTTGGTGATCACAGTGGGATTCTGAGTGATAAACAAACTTAGACTTCCCTAAACATTTTAAAATTCCCAAGTGGATTCGCCATTATGTTGGGGTCCTATGATTTGGAAAATTGGCATACCAAATGACAAGGCAACATCAGAACCACTTTGGAATCCTAGGATCTAGCCCTCCTGGATTGAGAGAGGGATCTCTCTATATGTTTTTTTGAATGATATGCTTTTAAAGCTTTTGATATGATATTAGGCTAGTTATGAAGTACAAGGGGTTTGTTTGTTTTTTTTTGGATGGGAATCATCAATTAAGAAGGTCATGTGAACTGAAGGAGGAATTAAGTGGAAAGATGTTTCAGCATGGGAAGATAGGTAAAAAAAAATGCTAAACCATTGGGCTATGGACTCATAAAAGGGTTTACTTGCACAAAAACTATTCAAGGGTTTCCATAGGGCAAGTCATCTATATCAAAAGATCCTTTTAAGTTGAGTTAGTGGTATGAAACAGTAAGAAAGGCTGGGAAAGGAGAAAACATATAAGAAAACAAAGGGCAGCCTAAGATCAGGTAAGGACTTTTAACCTAGCCTAATTTTGGCATACTCTTAAGAATAGAAAAAATATAAGAAAACAAAGGGTAGTCTAAGATCAGGTAAGGAATTTTAACCTATCCTGCTTTCGGCATACTCTCAAGGGAAAAAATTTAAGATAAACATAAAAAGTAACCTAAGATCAGGTAAGGACTTTTAACCTAGCCTTCTTTTGGCATAATCTTAAGGGAAATCTTCAAAACAGTTGTTTAAGACTAAACAAGGGACAGGGCTAACCATAAACTTCCTTGATTAGTACTCTACTTAGAATGCAGTGAAAAGATCATTCAAGAACAAGATCTCAAGTTCTACTCAACAAGACATGGGCTCACCAACATTCCTTGACTATTTATACTCTATTTAAATCATTCTCAAACACACATTAGAAGAAAACATAAAGATAAAGCTTATCAGTCAGAATTAGGGTACTTTTAGAAGTAAATCCTAATCTATACTTGCAGTTCTTTATCAGAGAAAATGGACAGTATGGAAACATAAGGAAAATAACAATTACAATAAGAAGACATCACCAATAATATAGACTAGGATCTAGTGAATTTTCTTGTCTATTTATGTGAAAAACCAGTTACATACTTTGAGTCCAATAGCTTTTACAGTCTGATACTTCTCTTCCCAGCCTACTATATTACAACTATTTAGCTACTTACACTTAATAACAATTCAAACAATCAATAACTTTCGAACACTTTACAATGAATCTTCAATGAGTACTTATAGGTGAATGAGGAGGTGGAGTGAAAGAAGTGGTCTTAATGATCATTTAAGACAAAATAGATGTGCATCAGATGCTCCATTCTGCTCAATGAATGTTATATTAACTTGTGAACCACTCTAGTTGCTTTTGCTTGACTTTTGGGATTTTTTAGGTAGGCTGGCAATAACTTCTGAGCTGCATTTGAAAATAATCTCTGACTATAATAACTTTCCGTGTATCTTTGAGAAAAATAGGATTGTAGGTGTCATTTTCAGTCTTTGAAGGAGTAAAGGCTTCAGTGATTTGTCCTTCGAATCAATCTTTTTGTTAATCTATCTTAAATACTTTAAACACTGATATGAACTTTAATTGTTTTTTAAGGATGATTATGCCTTTTCAGATCATCTCTGGTATTATACTGTGTCTTTATCTTTCAACTGTGGATTAACTTTAAATATTCATACTATGGGCTTTAATCCTTTTTCTTTAATCTTCGATGTTTTCACTGTTTGGTCTTCATTTGATTGCTGACAGGTACTTGCGCTGGAGGGATTTTACTGAATGACGAGTGTTCATGATGCATTGGCTAAACTTGGAAATGAACTCCCTCTATGTCCCTTTTTGTATTGAATTCAGCCATAGAGGATCGTCATCCTCGGCCATTTCCCTTTACTAGACTGTGGGACAGCTTTATAGCTTATCCGCCACTAAACCTGCAACAAACATCAAACATATTATATAAAACCTACGTATGTGTTTAAGCTGCTTCAAAGGCCTGGAGGAAGGTTTTGGATAATTTTCAAGGGCAGAGGATGAAGAGGGGAAAAGAGATTCCATAGGCGGAAAACAGGAGAAAACAATGCAAATTTCAAATTTGGTACGAAAATGGAGGAGGGAGGTTTTGAAAAACCAAAAGTGGTTTTCGCACAGGGGTCAAACGATTTTTGGTTTTGAGAAAATCGAACGCGATATGGTTCGGAGGACGACGCGTGTCCCTACTGAAACCACTGTTTTCCTGTGGAAGTTGCACGTTGGAGGCTTTGGGCGATTTGAGCACGTCAGTCATCCGATCTACGAGGATGCAGATCAACGGTGGTAAGAGAGCGCGATGGAATTAAGGTTATCAGTGGAAAGAGATGGTGGAGGACAGGTGGTGGGCGGAGATTGGGCTGGTGAAATGTTAGTGGAAGGTGGGCTAGTGTTGATGAGGTCATCTCTTTTGTCGAGAGGTGGAAAATTCATCGGCGGGGTGAAAGGTGGGGATGTATGGGAGCCGTCGGATCATGAAGATCCGCGGTGGATATCTACTCACGAGGGTGAAGGGATAAGAGATGGTCGGGGAAATGGAGGAAATTCGATGGCCATCAGATCTAGAGAATATCGACCGCTAAGATCAATTGCGAGGGGACTAGGGGGGTACGGAGGGATTTCACGGTCTGTGCCTCCACAGTAAATCTTAGTCATACATCTGAGATCTCTCGCAGTCAAATGAGTCAACTGCGGAGGGACTGGGAAGTACGGGCCACTTTGGTCGGGTGTCCCCGTAGTGATTTTACACCATATATATGGGTTAATCGGATGGTTGGGATGAAATCGGAGATCGGCCATCGACAGAAAAAGGTGAAGGAAAGAGGAATTGGGAATAGCCGAAGTGTGATGGCGATGGGGGCTTAAGACTTGGTCGCAGGACCGGGTCATATGGAGGAAACGGGGCCATGGGCTTAAACGAAAGGCGCTTAAAGCCTTATGCACAAAAAAGGGGTGGAAAGGGTTAAAACAAAGGTTTTTTAAGGTTTTTTGAGGCATTAGGGGAATTTGGAGGTCTAAAATGGGCCTCCTAAGGAGAATGTATAATCAAAATTCACTTTATGAGAGCCAACCACATTTTAGGGGATGACATCATCCCTAATGGTTTAGGTGACATTGCTTGAGTTAAATGTACTTACTTGTTACATTCTCAGTGGTGGATAAAAACTCATGGTTAACCCTAGTAGTGCTCTAAGTAATTCTAAAGTCAAAGTAAAGTACTCATAATAAATGTCATTTCGCACTTTTTGAATAAAAATATATTATTGTCATTTCATATTTCTTGAAAGAAACAATGCATATCCCTATACATTTATTATATTATATTATATTATTTTTATATATTATATTAAGTACATGTTATTATACAATTTCAATAATATAAATTTTAATTAATAGCATATAATATAATTAAGAATTTATAAATTTATATTTATATTTTATTTTAAGTTATTTAAGTACAAAGTACAAATGCATTAGTTGTTTAATGATAATGACATTTTCTTGAAAATATCATTTGTATTTGTAGTCACATAAATACAATTTTTTTGTTCATTTTATTTTGGTACAAATTTTGAATTGAATTTAACTATGGTTACATGGATTGTGGTGCAAAAAGTGAATTGCAAATTCATAAATATTATTTTATTGGTTTAGCTATTATTTTATTATTTCCTTAGGGGGCCCATTTTAGACCTCAAAATTCCCCTAATGGGTTCCGATAGGGTTAAAAAGGTGATTTTAAACCAAATAAATGGGATTTATAAGGTCTAAAAGAGATTTTTGAGTAAGTGGAGGGATTTTTAATAGGAAGATGGGAATGAAAGATGGTTTCAGAGCAGTTTTCTTCAAGACAATAGCAGGGCTTTGTGAAGATGGATCCCTTGGACAAATGGACATAGCAAGGCTTCAAGAAGTCACAAATTTGCTTGAAATTTGTTTCTTGAAGACTAATAGACCTGTTTTAGCCATCATAGTATATGAAAAATTTATAGATTTTTAATAGAGATATATCTTGAAATTAAAAGGGCCATCTTGATCCAGTCTTTTTATGTGGTGTATTCTTCACAACATTGCACCGACTGGGGATAACCTACAGAAGCGATCCATTTATGGACCTTCCTGGTGTATCCTGTGCAAAGATGATTCGAAATATGTCAACCACCTATTTCTTCACTACCTTGTAGCTTGGGCCCTCTGGCAACAAACATTAGCTGCTCTTCAAATAATTATCTAATGGCATGGGACAAATCTATCTGATGCATGGAAGACTTGGTGGATTAATGCATCTACCCACAAGGCACGCAACCTCCCCCTCTTTGTTTGTTGGGGACTTTGGATCATTCACAACAAGTGTATATTCCTTGAGGTTACTCCAAATTGGCCCCTCGCATATACCAACATCATTTCTATATATCACAACCTCCCAAAGGATGAGCCACCCGACCCTCTTCGCAGCTTGACCCCGGAAGCTATAAACTGAGAACATCCATGGGCCTACTTTGATGGATTTGCCTAGCAACATGGATGTGGTGGTGGTGCCATACTATACATCAACGAACAACACCATTTTAAAATTAAGATGGGTTTGGGGCATGGTACCAATAATTATGCTGAACTCATATTCTTGAGACACCTTCTACAATTTTCCATTGAACATGGCTGTCATCATTTACAATTTTTGGAGACTCGAAGATTGTTATCAGCTAGTTCAGCCAGATATATGTATGTCACCTGCACACACTTCGTCACATAATGGAGGACTCTTGGCACTTGAAATCGCAATTTGATTCTATAATTTGTTGCCATATTTACAGGGATCTCAACCATATTTCTGATGTGCTATACAAGGAGGCCGCGGTCCAGCCTCGGGGGACCTAGTTGATTGAAGAAAAAACTAGACAATAACACTTTAGATATTATCATCACCCATACATAGATTAACATCTAGCAAGGGGCAGTGCTCCGGCAAGGCAGTACCTCCTCCTCCTCCTCCACCTGGATTCTAGCTTCTTTCATGCCTTGCCAGACTCTAATTTGGAATGGGATGCCTTCCCTTTTCCTTTCTTCACCTCTCCTTCCAAGGCACAATTATCCTCATCATCAGTCTTTGATGAGGATCCATCTCTAGTGCTCCACCGAAACTCTTCTTGTACCAATTCGGACCACAATTTTTCCCACTTTGGTAGTTTCTCTCTCCCATTCACAGAGTCTTGGTAGTTATGTTGTAACATTCCCAATTAGTCATGAGCTAATTGTAATATTCATTTTTGTTTTATTTATTTTTTTAAAGAATAAAAGTGTAAAGGAGGTCCATAAGAATCGTAAATAATGAATAAATCAATGCCAAATTTAAAAATGTTGAATCTTGGATGCTAAATCAAGCACCCTTAAGTGTGAAAGGGGCTGGATATTTTCACTGGGTCAACCTTGACCAAATCTAAAACAATGTCTTGGACGAGTGGCCATCAATGAGGCACAATGAAGTTTTAGATGGAAATGCCTTGTGTGAAAGAAGTGATCTCATTGGAAGTCGTTTAGGGTTTGCAAGCTCTTAACTTATAAAAGGAAGAGGATGGAAGCATTAGAAGGTTGTTGATGATATTATATTTTTGAATATATTTTCTATTTATACATATATCTTTCTTTGGCTATTTAGTTGAGAATGAATGTTGTTTAGCATTGGGTGTTCCTGGTTGGGAATCCCACCTCTTCCCATTGAGTAGATATTGGGAGATTTTGCATTGTATTGTCCACTATCTGGCTAAAGGCCAAGCTTCTTCTTTGAACTAAAGGCCAATCCGGCAAGGCAATGCCATTTCAGTGCTCCTTTTCAGTGGAGGAGGTTTCTAATCCATTGCGAGGAGAGTATTGGATGACTTGAGCTTCATTTTTTGATCTTGGCATGTGGCCAACCACATTTTGATCCCTACAATGCAGTTTTACTTCCAGATCTGTGTTATTCCTGTAGGTGCAGTTGCAGGGTGTTTTGGCACACCATTTGGAGAGTTTGTTTTCAACTGTTGGGGATCTTCCCTTCACTTTGGAGATCCCTTGGAGGTGATCATTCTATTGTTCATATGATATGAGATCCACTTTCCAGATTTGAAGATTTATGTAGATCTGCAGACTTAGATCTCAGATCTACAACTTGTACATGGTGTAATGCTAAAAACCCCAAGGGGATTCTAAAGAGGAGCCTATATAGTGTATGTATCTGTTATAGATATGAATTTTCATGCACTTATTTTCTCTATATCTAAAGTGTAATCTATAGTTATTGCAGACCAATAAAATAACGTTGTAAGGTTTTTTCCAATCTTAATACATGGTTGCAACACCTCATTTTGATGACTTTATTACATTGGAGACTTTTATTTCCTATTATGCATCTTATGGGCCCTATTTTACATCTATTTTGATGTTGTGAATACAAATTAAGGGTCTCCATATTGGACCTATGCTTTTTCTATGATGATCTGCGTTATTTTTCAACTATTCTACATTGTATTGCTGCATTCCCCATTTGGGAATATTACAGTGGTATCAGAGCATCATCTTGGCATAGCCTATGCACTCTAAGAAGCCAATATGTATTATGAAGAGGAAGGTCCTCTTACTGACAAAGAGAAGAGGTATTTAAAGAGAAGACACAAGAAGTTTGATTACATAAATGACAATGAAGACAAGGGTAAAGCCCCTTTATCTGGAGGTGAAGATGAAGAAAAGTATTTTCCTAAGATTCTTCTTAGAGCCATGCAAGACCTTGCTAGAGAGATCAAAGAGATGAGAATGGATAGAATCAAAGAATCCCCTAAAGGATTCCATCGTGGAGAAGGCTCTGGCATGTCTCATCACTCGAATGATCAACTAGTGCATCAGCCATAAGTTTCCCAACGCTCTACCATGCCTACATTTTTTGCTGTGAGAAATGAAGGGTTTCAAGAGCATGAATCACTTGAAGACTATTTTGAAGAATGTGAGTCTCAGAATAAGAGATTCAAAGATCACTTGAGTTTTCAAGAGTTTTGTCACATAAAGGACAATAGAATACCAAGACATCATCATAGAGGTGGTGGATTCATTCAGAATCATGATCGACACCACACTATGGGTGTTATCACTCAGTAATTTCTCCAGGTTCAAGAGAGAACTCACCGAGGTAACCACAAACCTACTTCAAATTCTAGGATCTAGCCTTCCTAGAATTCAGAGAGGGCTCTCTATTTAAGATTTATCTTTGTTTTGATTTATGTTTTAGGCTAGTTATGATAGAAAATTTTGGTTTTGTTTTAAGATGTTTGGTGGGTAAAAATCACTTTGGATTAAACTAGAGAGAGATCTACTAGTCCATTGGAATATGGAGTCTAAGTCTAGATAGAAGTACTAGAAAACAAGGCCAAAAGGGTGAAAATGTATTCAGGGCAAGGGAGATAACCCTCAGAGTTTTGGGTAAAAGGTTTTTTTTATGAAATGGTATAGTCAGGATAAATGGAAATGAAGGATATTTTGATCTGGAAAATGGAGGAAGGTGGCAGGGGTCAAACGGGAGTAGAAGCAATGAAGGATTCCTAACACCAGAAATCAGCAGAAAAAATTTAAATGGTAACTTAGTTAAAAAAGGGAGAAATAAGCTAATCCTAAAGTAATATTCCTAGTTACTCATTAAGACAGATCAAACACATAATGAAATTGCATGGAATTCAGAAAAGAAACAATGAAAAGAAAAGATGCACTTTATTCTTTAACTTATCACAAGAATCATGAATTATGATGCCCAATTAGCTTTGTCTAGTCAGCTACTTCGAAATCAACACATGTAATCCTCTAATGTATCAGAAAAAATTCTATAGTAATCTTAGCAATTTTATTCCACACTAAAATACTTCAGAGAGTGAAGTATTTATACAAATTCTAAACTAGAATATCTTGAAAAAATATCAAGATTGGTTTACAAATATCTCCAACTGTTTTACATAAATAGAACTTAAGTAAAGGACACTAAAAAATAATGCATATATTTGGCACTATTTTTTATGGATATGTGATGACAAAGAGGAGAATTCAAATTTGATCTGAACTCTTAGTTGATGATGAGGCATCCAAGTCACTAAATGTTTCCTTTCTTTGTGCATTCTGCTCCAACAATTCTGCAAACTTGGGGTCCAATGATACCTTTTTTATTTCTCAATCCGAAATAGATATGTAAAAAGTGAAAGAGGTTATTGTATATGCATATGTTGGTGAGATAAACCTCTCTTATTTTCCTAAATTGTTTCTCCAGCTGTTCAAAATAGGCTCTGCAAAAATATGTGTAGAACAGAGTTTTACAGAGTCTGAAAAATAGGTTGTAAAGATGCGCATGTATCTCTAATTCTGTAATACCTGTGCACAATGTGAGATAGGTTTTTGTGAATGGATCTCTTAGGAACAAAAATTTCCTTTAATTTTGTAAGATGGATTTCTGGTTTGCCACAATATCCTCTACAAAATGATGACTTAACAGGAATTTTCTGCAAAAAGTTCTTTCCAATATTGTTTAATATTTCCCAACCCATAATGGCGGTTAGAAAAGTGAGAGAGGTTTTTGTATTTTGAAAACTTAAGCACGTAAAACTCCTTCAGTTTTGAAAAATTCATCTTGGATTGGTCACAATAGTTTCTGCAAAAAAATGACTTAAATAGGAAATTTCTGCAAAAATGTTCCTTCTGGCTTTGTTTTCATCTTTTAACCTTTTTGTTCTTTTAACTATTTTACTTTCACTTTGGATAAAATTTATTGTTTTTGGTGAAATTATTTTCATCTTTTTTAACCATTACTAACTATGTTTTTACTTTTACTGTTTTACCTTGATTTTTCTGTAACTTTGTTTTAACTTTCACTCTAACTTTTACCTGATACACTTTAACTCTGATGCTCTTTTACTATTCTGTTTCACTGTCATTGTGAATTCTGATTTCACTTTTACCATTCACAATGCACATTTCATCATTATGATCTCTCTTTGACTTGATTTTATTCTTTCTTTGTATACAAACTATTTGTTGAATGAAGCTCTTGAATTAAAATCTGAGAATTTGGAGCAAACAATTTTTTCAACTATTATTGAAACTGTTGGCCCAATTTCTTATTATGATAATAACCTGAAAAAATCAAACAATTTGTTAATGAAACAGAGGTCTGCAAGGAGGTGATTGAAGGCTTTTTAAAGACCCGTGGAATGAGATCTGTCTGTGGAGGTTTAACTCTGTTTTTAGGCATTTTTGGGCTACTTCTGCAAGATTAGACTGTTTGCAGGAGTTTTTTTTTATTTAAACAGAGAGAAAACTGAGAAATTTAGGCTAAGGATGGCTTCTTTTGGGATTTTTTCTCAATTTGTTTTATTAGATGATGTAAAACTTGGGATAAAACCAGAAACGAGGGTTTCCTGAGGGAATTTGACTGCAAAAGGGGTTTTTTTTTTAAGACACTATATGTTTTAAACCCTTTTCCTGTTTCTAGAATTGACCTTCACAGGTTGTAAGCTAAGGAAATTGGCTTTAACAAATGATTTCATGAACACAGCAATTTCTGGGAAAAATTGGTCAAGTTTTGGCCTGTTTTAGGGATTGTTTTGGGCAATCTCCTGATACATTTTTCTAATTAAAAGCCTATTTAACTATGCAGGGTTTTAAACTGTTGAAAAAATACCTTTAATTGCAGGTATTTGAATGCTTGAAAGGGTTTCTGAAATGTTGAGGCTGAATGAATGTCAGGTTCGGATTTTTGGAATAGCTCTTCCATTCTTCAAACAGGGGATTTGTGGTGAAAATGGGGAGTTTCCATGGATAAAATAGTGTTTTGGGAATTTTAGCACAGTCGGGAGGCTTCAATACAGTCGGGCAGCTTTCTTTTATAGTCAGAAAGCACAAATAGCGTAAATAAATAACATAATAAAGGTTTTAACTTTAATATGAATCTTTAAAAACGTATTAAATGTGAGTCAAATCCAAAGGCAGGAGGCAGTTTAGATTTTGAAATGTGAAATCAGCAGTGGATTTCACGTTGGTTCACGGTGGTAAGATGTATTTTCCAAAAAGAACGCGATCGAATAATTTTGCGCCACATCATCAAAGGAAAAAATGGGAAAACCACCCATTTCGTGTCTATTTTGGCTTCGGGCGGACGTTTGGTTTATGGGCACGATATGAATCTTGCACCGTCAGATCATCGGGAATGGAGCGAATGGCTAAGATTTGATGGGAAGGTGCGGTCGAATATGCATGTGGGACCGGGGTAACTTATGCACTAGGCAATTTAAAATATATATATATATATATATATATATATATAGAGAGAGAGAGAGAGAGAGAGAGAGAGAGATTGCAAAGCATGTAAGTGGGAGCGCATGGAGCGGGGTTAATAGGGTTTAACCTAGGTCAACTTTATGTATAGCATAAGGCCATTACATATCGGGGAGAAAAAATGGGAAAGGTTTAACCATTTAATGGATTAAAACCTTAGTTTCATATTGGTAAAACCTTGGGTTAAAAGGTGATGCAGGGAAAGATTTAATGAGTATATTACAAAGGAAAGGGGGTTGCTTTTTGTAACAAACTTTATTCTGTCTTAGCACTTAGGATAAACATGGAATGGGCAATATTTTTTGGCATTCAACACACAGGATATGTATGAAAGCAATATTCTCATTTTTTATTTTATTATATAGTTTTAGACTTTTTGAAAGTTCTATAACCATAAGGGGCGGGGTATTAGATTAATTTTAGTTTTAGACCAAAGGGTGTATAACTTGGGATTTTAATTTGGCATGTGCATATTAACTTTGGTCTAAAAAATATATAATAGTGGGTTTTGGGCGGATATTTACGTAAAGAGAATTATATAGGTAGGATAAGGTAATTTTATGGATTTAATATTATAAGTTAGAAATTAATATGACAAGGGAAAAGGAATGCACAAAAATACACTTATATGACTAAGTAAAGTGAAGATTTTTCAATCAATGTTTATTATTTCATAAATTCAACACTTTTACTCATGATAGAGTGCTTTTTGAGGGTTTGTATGCTTTATGAATGAAGGTAATTAATCAAATGGGTTTTTATGTATCATTGAGTAAAAAAGGAGTTTTTACTTTGTGAAAATGAATTAAATGTATGAATAATGAATGATATGGTAAAGGGGATTTTATCATAAGAAGTCAAAATTTTCCTCTATCCAGTCATTAAGCCTTAGGTCCGGTCCCAACAGAAGTCAGAGAAATTCTCTAAGCCTCTTTGACTGGAAGTGTAGAATATTGGAGACTTACAAGGGAAAGGAAATTAGTGATTTTATGCTCGGTGATGAATATTACATGATTTTTCCCACTTCTTTCTACCTACCCAACATTACTCTAACATTTTTTCTTCTTTTTGCAGGTGCATTTAAGCTTGCTACCTTAAAACATTTTATTCTTTTGAAGGCATAAAAACTATATAATTCTACCTTATTTCATCTGAGGGCTCAGATTAAACTGATGAGCTCCTCATTACTCTCTACCTATCTACTTATTAGTCAGGATTAAACTGTCTGGCTAATTTTTATTCACTATCTAAAACATGGAAACTGGAAACATTACAAGTCAAGTTTGAACAATTTTAACTCATCATGGATTATGGCATTTATTGACACTCTACCATAGTCATTTGCAAAAAGTAAAAAGTAGTGGCATTTGAACTTGCACACTTTCATGATTTATTTTCATCTTTTTTCTTTTGGGGTTTATGTATTTTTTAAGTCCTTTGATCTTTATTTTAGGACTTTAACCCTCTTTTTATTTTTTTATTATTTTTTTTATTTTTATTTTTACTTTTTAAATATGGGAAAACAACTTGTAAAAATCAAGGTATGTACATATTTACAAGAATATCAAAATTCAATTCAAAATTATAAATCCTATATTTATAGGACCCTAACAGCGGCTTGACATGGGGATGGCATCTCCTTGTGAGATGTCAAGAACACCATCGAATAGTAGCCTAATCCTTTCATTCAATCCCAAACATGCATTTACTTTGTTATAAAATCTCTGTGATTGAAACTCTTGAGTTGAATTTAATCCTTTTTCTGCAAACTGAAATTTGATCTGAAACTAAAATAACATACTGCAATTCTCAAACCAAACTGATAGATCTTAAATATCTTTAGGACCTTCTCCTTGGCTTTAAATATTGATGAATTATTTCAAAACTAGCTGAAAAATGAATACTGAAAAAATGCTCAGAGCTTTGAGCTTATTTTCATTCATCTACCTACTCTAATCTACTGTTAATTTTGTTGAATCAGGTAATACAAAAATTCCAATGAAGCCAGTCAAGTAGCTGTAGAAATGAATGGATAACTTGACTGCTTGTCATCAAACTTGGAAGTATAACTTGATCATGTGTCTTCATAATAAATGATATGATGTGAAATGGAAATTACCGATATATTTGATCCTCATAGATAAAACATGTTTGCAGACTTGAGCTAAAAATAGTCTCCATATAATTTGCTATAGGATCATCAAAAGCATAATCTATGATTTGTGCTTCTAGACCTTCAATGACTAGTTGCTCAGTTGTATTCTGAATATTAATCCTTGAAACTATTTCTTCAGTCTTGTGCTTGAAAGAATAATCATCCTCAAACTGCAAGTCAAAAGGTAGTACAATTTCCTCTTGTTTTGGAGAAGGAATATTTTCCAAGAATTCTTTAGGATCTTGGAAATTATATGACTGAATTTGAGAATGAAAAATTTTAATTTCATTTTCATATTTTTCAAAAACTAACTCAAGAACATATATTTTAAGTTGCGGAGAATATTTTCTTGATTTCAAAACAAGAAAGACAGCTGTTATAAAATCTTTATCAAGCTGAAATTCAAATAACTCATCCACAAACTAGCTAGTGATTGCTATGTGAAGTTAGCTTGAATTTGGAGAACATAATTATCATCAAACTAATCATACTTAGGCAGATCTTCAGAAGAAGGAATGTCATCAATTATATACATTAGATCAGCAGTTTTTTTTTCCATTAATCCTAATATATCTTGATTAGATTGGTTGCATTCTATTTGAAATTCATCATTTTTCTCAATAGGAGTACTATAAAGCAATGGGCCTTTTTGGGAAGGTAGAACAACATGAGCATCAACATTAGAATAAGTAGAAATAATTTCTTCATTATGTAAATATTTTGAGGATGGTTGCATGTTTAGAAGAAAATTGATTTCTTCTTCGGTGAGGGGGGTTGGGAATCTCTGAATTCCTAGATTTGAATAACAATTGTTTTTTATCTTATGTAAAAACTGATCATAAGGTTGAAAATTTTCTTTAACTTCATTCAAAACATTATATGAAACATCATTTGTTACTATAGAGGGGCTTTGTGGATCTTGATTCATCTACTAATCTATTTCATCTTTGTTTAACTCCTCTTGATTATTATGACATTTAATTTGAGAATGAAAGTTATGGAATTCTTCTAATAAATCTTCAAGATGCTAGTTTCCAAAATATTCATCAAAATTTTGAAGGTAATGTATAAGATCTTCAGCTTGATCACAACAATTTTCAGCTAATGATAAATATGGAAAATCTTCTTTGTGATGCTCATAAAATACCTTGGCAGAAGTCTTCAAAAGAAGATATAAACTGCTTGATTTGAAGCTTCCTTCATTCCTTGTTGGTCCTTCTAAAGGTTTCATGAAAAGCTTCATGAGGAAGTCCTCCACCTTCAATCTCACTGTTTGTATATGAAATTTAATGAGATGTAACAAAGGATCATCCGTGTTCTCATCTTGAAACATGGGCAGATTTTTATCCCAATTTACCTTTGGTAGTTTGTGTGGAAATCCAGGTATGTGATCTCTACTCATGGGAGCATACCTGCGTTTTATTCTTGGGCCATCTTATAAATTAGTCATAAAGAAAGGCCACTATATATATACAACCAAGTTAGATCCTTGTATAAAATACACTATATATTGAAAAACTTTCTTAATGAGAAATAACATAATGTCTTGGATTAAGATCCAAGTTGAAAGCATGATATTTCCATATTGTTCTTTTAGGTTCACTCCTCTAGCAGATTCTTGATTGTGAAATTGATGTGGAGTCGTCAGGTGGATGATTTTAACCTTTGTATGTCTGATCATTTTCCACCATCATAGATCAAATCTGAACCTGTAAAATATTTCTGAAGAAAAGGTTAGTCTTCCCCAGTGGAGTCACCAGTATGTTATCACCCTAGTAATTTCTCCAGGTTCAAGAGAGAACTCACCAAGGTAACCACAAACCTACATCAAATTCTAGGATCTAGCCTTCCTAGAATTCAGAGAGGGCTCTCTCTTAATATTTATCTTTGTTTTGATTTATGTTTTAGGCTAGTTATGATAGAACAATTTGGTTTTTTTTAAGGTTTTTTGTGGGTAAAAATCATTTTGGATTAAACTAGAGAGAGATCTACTAGTCCATTGGACTATGGAGTCTAAGTCTATATAGCAGTACTAGAAAACAAGGCCAAAAGGGTGCAAATGTATTCAGGGCAGGGGAGATAACCCTCAGATTTTTGGGTAAAAGGTTTTTTTTTTTATGAAATGGTATAGTCGAATAAAGGGCAATGAAGGATCCTTTGATCCAGAAAATGGAGGAAGGAGGTAGGGGTCAAATAGGAGTAGGAGCAATGAAGGATTCCTAACACCGAAAATCAGCAGAAAACATTTAAATGGTAACTTAATTAAAACAGGGAGAAATAAGATAATCCTGAAGTAATATTCCTAGTTACTCATTAAGACAGATCAAACACATAATGAAATTGCATGGAACTCAGAAATGAAACAAAGACAAGAAAATATGCATTTTACTCTTTAACTTATCACAAGAATCCTGAATTATGATGCCCAATTAGCTTTGTCCAGCCTGCTACCTCGAAATTAACACATGTAAGCCTCCAATGTATCAGCAAAAATTATATAGTAATATTAGAAATTTTATTCCACACTAAAATACTTCAGAGAGTGAAGTATTTATACAAATCCTAAACTAGAATATCTTGAAAAAATATCAAGATTGGTTTACAAATATCTCCAATTATTTTACATAAATAGAACTTAAGTAAAGGACACTCAAAACTAATGAATCTATTTGGCACTATTTTTTATGGCTAGGTGATTAAAAAGAGGACAATTCAAATTTGATCTCAACTCTTAGTTGATGATGAGGCATCCAAGTCACTAATTGTTTCCTTTCTTTGTGCATTCTACTCCAGCAATTCTGCAAATTTGAGCTCCAATGATACCTTTTTATTTCCCAATCCGAAATAGATATATAAAAATTTAAAGAGGTTATTGTAGATGAATATGTTGGTGAGATAAACCTCTCTCAGTTTCCTAAATTGCTTCACCAGATGTTCAAAATAGGCTCTGCAAAAATATGTGTAAAATAGAGTTTTACAGAGTCTGAAAAATAGGCTGTAAATATGCGCATGTATCTCTCATTCTGTAATACTTGTGCACAACATGAGATAGGTTTTTATAGATGGCTCTCTTAGGAATAAAAACCTCCTTCAGTTTTGTAAGATGTATTTCTGGTTTGCCACAATATCCTTTGCAAAATGATGAATTAACAAGAATTTTCTGCAAAACGTTCTTTCTAATATTGTTTAATATTTCCCAACCCATAATGGTTGTTAGAAAAGTGAGAGCGTTTTTTGTATTTAAAAACCTTAAGCACATAAACCTCCTTCTATTTTTCAAATTTCATCTTGGATTGGTCACAATAGGTTCTGCAAAAAAATGACTTAAACAGGAAATTTCTGCAAAAATGTTCCTTCTTGCTTTTTTTTCATCTTTTAACCTTTTTGTTCTTTTAACTGTTTTACTTTCACTTTGGATAAAATTTATTGTTGTTGGTGAAAGTATTTTCTTCTCTGTTAACCATTACTTACTTTGTTTTTAATTTTACTGTTTTACCTTGACTGTTCTGTAACTTTGTTTTAACTTTCACTCTGACTTTTACCTGATACACTTTAACTCTGATGCTCTTTTACTATTCTGTTTCACTGTCATTGTGAATTATGATTTCACTTTTACCATTCACTATGCACATTTCATCATTCTGATCTCTCTTTGACTTGATTTTATTCTCTCTTTGTATACAAATTGTTTGTTGAATGAAGCTTTTGAATTAAAATCTAAGAATTTGGAGCAAACAATTTTGTCAACTAGTATTGAAATTGTTGGCCCAATTTCTTATTCTGATAATAACCTGCAAAAATCAAACAATTTGTTAATGAAATAGAGGTCTACAAGGAGGTGATTGAAGGCTTTTGAAAGACCTGTGGAATGACATCTGTCTATGGAGGTTTAACTCTGTTTTTAGGCATTTTTGGGCTACTTCTGCAAGATTAGACTGTTTACAGGAGTTTTTTTATTTAAACAGAGAAAAAACTGAGAAATTTAGGCTAAGGATGGCTTCTTTTGGGCTTTTTTTCTCAATTTGGTTTATCTGATGATGTAAAACTTGGGATAAAACCGGAAACGAGGGTTTCCTAAGGGAATTTGACTGCAAAAGGGTTTCTTTTTTTAATACATTGTATGTTTTAAACCCTTTTCATGTTTCTATAATTGACCTTCAGAGGTTGTAAGCTGAGGAAATTGTCTTTAACAGATGATTTCACAAACACAGCAATTTCTGGGAAAAATTGGCCAGGGTTTGGCCTGTTTTAGGGTTTTTTTTGGGCAATCTCCTGATACATTTTTCTAATTCAAAGCCTATTTGACTGTGCAGGGTTTTAAAATGTCAAAAAAATACCTTTAATTGTAAGTATTTGAATGCTTGAAAGGGTTTTTGAAATGTTGAGGCCGAATGAAGGTCAGGTTCAACTTTTTGGAGTAGAGAATAGCTCTTTCATTTTTCAAACAGGGGATTTGCGGTGAAAATGGGGAGTTTCCATGCATAAAATAGTTTTTCGGGAATTTTAGCACGGTCCGGAGGCTTTAATACAGTCGAGCGGCTTTCTTTTACAGTAGGAATGCACAAATAACGTAAATAAATAACATAATAAAGGTTTTAAATTTAATATGAATCTTTAAAAACGTATTAAATTCGGGTCAAATCCAAAGGTGGGAGGCAGTTTAGATTTTGAAATGTGAAACCAACGGTGGTTTTCGCATTGGTTCACGGTGGTAAGCTGTGTTTTCCAAAATGAATGCAATCGAATAGTTTTGTGCCACGTTGCCGAAGGCAAAAATAGGAAAACCACCCATTTCGCGTCCATTTTGGCTTCGGGCAGACGTTTGGTTTACGGGTGCGATATGAATCTTGCACCGTCGGATCATCAGGAAGGGAGCGAACGACTAAAATTATATGGGAAGGTGAAATCGAATAGGCATGTGGGACCGGGGTAACTTATGCGCTCGGAAATTTATAATATATATATATATATATATATATATATATATATATATATATATATATATATATATATATATATATATATATTGAAAAGTATGTGAGTGGGAGCGCATGGAGCAGGGTTAATAGGGTTTAACCTAGGTCAACTTTATGTATAGCGTAAGGCTATTACATATCAGGGAGAAAACACGAGAAAGGTTTAACCATTTAATGGATTAAAACCTTAGTTGCATATTGGTAAAACCTTGGGTTAAAAGGTGATGCAGGGAAAGATTTAATGAGTATATTACAAAGGCGAGGGGGTTTATTTTTGTAACAAACTTTATTCTATCTTACCAGTTAGGATAAAGATGGAATGGGAAATATTTTTGGGCATTCAACACATAGGATATGTATGAAAGCGATATTCCCATTTTTATTTTATTATATAGTTTTAGACTTTTTGAACGGTCTATAACCATAGGGGGCGGGGTATTAGATTAATGTTAGTTTTAGACCAAAGGGGGTATAACTTGGGATTTTAATTTGGCATGTGCACATTAACTTTGGTCTAAAAACTATATAATAGTGGGTTTTAGGGGGATATTTACATAAAGGGAATTATATAGGTAGGATAAGGTAATTTTAGGGATTTAATATTATAAATTAGAAATTAATATGACAAGGGAAAATGAATGCACAAAAATACACTTATATGACTAAGTAAAGTGAAAAATTTTCAAGAAATGCTTATTATTTCATAAATTCAGCACTTTTACTCATGATAGAGTGATTTTTGAGGGTTTGTATGCTTTATGAATGAAGGTAATTAATCAAATGGGTTTTTATGTATCATTGAGTAAAAAAGGAGTTTTTACTTTGTGAAAATGAATTAAATGTATGAATGATGAATGAATAATTGTAAAGGGGATTTTATCATAAGAAGTCAACATTTTCCTCTATCCAATCACTGAGCCTTGGGTCTAGTCCCAACAGAAGTTAGAGAAATTCTCTGAGCCTCTTTGACTGGGAGTGTAGAATATTGGAGACTTACAAGGGAAAGTAAATTAGTGATTTTATGCCCAGTGATGAATATTACATGATTTTTCCCACTTATTTCTACCTACCCAACATTACTCTAACATTTTTTCTTCTTTTTACAGGTGCATTTAAGCTTGCTACCTTGAAACATTCTATTCTTTTGAAGGCATAAAAACTATCTAATTCTACCTTTCATCCAAGGGCTTAGATTAAACTAATGAGCTCCTGATTATTCTCTACCTATCTACTGATTAGTCAGGATTAAACTATCTAACTAATTTTTATTCACTATCTAAAACATGGAAACTGAAAACATGACAAGTCAAGTTTAACCAGTTTTAACTCATCATGGATTATGCCATTTATTGATACTCTGCCATAATCATTTGCAAAAAGCAAAAATTAGTGGCATTTGAACTTGCACACTTTCATGATTTATTTTCATCTTTTTTCTTTTGGGGTTTATGTATTTTTTAGGTCCTTTGATCTTTATTTTAGGAATTTTACCCTCTTTTTGATTTTTTATTATCTTTATTTTTATTTTTTAAATATGGGAAAACAACTTGCAGAAAGCAAGGTATGTACATATTTACAAGACTATCAAAATTCAATTCAAAATTATGAATCCTATATTTATAGGACCCTAACAATGGGCAGATTATTTTTACCCAATTTTGATCGGTCATCCAAGTGTTCTCCCAAATATTGGGTAGAAAAACTTGACATCTACTTTCAGTTGAACAAGGTTCCAGAGATGGAGGCTATCAAGATTGCAGTGCTGCACCTTAAAGGTGAAGCACATGACTGGTCGTTCCATGGCTTGTCTACATTGGTTCATGTCAATGTGACTACTTATTTAGAGTTCACTATAAGGCTGGTGAAAATATTTTATAGAAGAGATCTAGAGGCACCATTCATGATCCTTGAAAAGTTGAAATAATCAAGTAATACAGAAACTTATATCTCTGAAGTTTTAAGACTTTCTGTTATGGTTCCTGATTTGTCAGTAGCAAGAAGGGTGTACATGTTCATTGATGGTTTAGATGAACCTCTTCATGGGTTGGTTAAATATACCAATCCCACTACCCTACATGATGTTATTGAAAGGGCTAGAGACCTTCAAGATGCATTGCCAAAATTAAAGGCAACTTTTCATCATAAGCCCTCTTTTCCTTCAAAGGGAAAGGAAGAAAAAGTTGCTCCTTCTAAGGAGAGCTCATACAAGAAACTTCTTGATGATGATGTCCAGAAATATCTAAGAAGAAGGAAGCTTTACTTCACTTTCCAAGAATCATGGGCACCTGGACATAGATGTGCTGCTAGAAAAGAACATTACATAGAAGTCTTCTCATATGATGAGGAGGACGAGGAAGAAGAACAGAGGAGGGATCACAATGTTGACATAGCAGGAGATAATCCACCACCACATGGAGGTGAGGATGGAGCAATTTCTCCAATCAGAAGCACTCTTACATCCTTAAGAGTGATACCCAATTATCATGAAACATCCACATAAGAAATAGAGATGAATTTGCACAGTGGAAGCATGGATATGATGATCCCATCTATTATGCACATGAGGATGATCCATGAGACATCATTATCTTGTGGTAAACCCCCTGGGAGACCACCTAATTCATATTTGGTGAAATTTGTCTCACATCTTTATGCTCCATTCATAAATCCAGGAAGGAAGGTAGCATTAGAAGACCAAAATACAACTTTGAAAGTGTTGGGTGAGCTCAAGAAGCAGGGAGATATTCTCCCACTATCACGATTGTCCACTCTCTCATCTCATACTGTGTTGAGAGAAAATATTGCAAGATTGGAGGATGACACCATCATGGGGCAAGGAGGGAAGTCCTTGGCTATGGAGACTCAGAAGATGATCTCACTTGGAGAAAAATATTCCATACATGATAGAGGATGGTGGCCACATGCATACTTTTACAAGACCAAGGAGGTTTTGGATAGATGATAGCCTTCCATGGGAGACTAACTTCCAATAAATTCCATTTTCATTTGTGCATGTGCATATGCAAGAAGGACAGCAAGGGGGGAATAGCAACCTTCCATCATATACCTTTGACATGGGAGATGTTAAAGAGGAGATGCATGGAAGGAATGACCTTCCAAATTATACCTTTGGCATGGGAGATGTAAAGGAGGAGAGCAGCCATATGACAAACATTTTTGTTGAGAGATCATCAGCGCTATCACTATGGAAAATTGATCCATATTGGAAATCCCAGCTGTTGGTGGATTATTCCAAGGATCTTCACACTTGCATGATAATTGATGACCAGCTGCATGAAGAGGGATACTTAGTCCAAGGAGTCATCTATTATCATGGTAGTATCCTCTTGTCTAAAGCCTCCAAGATTAAGGATAAGTGTTAGTATGAATCCTTTGTCGAAGTGTACGAAAAAAGACCACTTTAGCTATGCATAAATAATAGCCCTAACATCAAATATGGTTGCCAATATCTTCAGATCTGTAGTTATTTGATCAAGACAAGAGCTGTAAAAAACCAGATCTATGCATAGAAAGACATTAAGCAGTAAAAAGAAGGGTTTTCTCCATATATCCAATAGACAAGACAAGAATAATTTTTGAAAGAATTTTTTGTATTAAGGGCACCTGGGAGGAAAACAAGAAGATGTTTCCAATTCTCCTCAATGGGATGGGTTCTTGGAAGTCCTCAGCACTTCAGATCTAGAATCTCTCTCTCTTGTTGGTGTAGAAAACCCGGACAAAGATAGAACTCAAAGGGAGCTCACACAGCAAATAATGTAGAAAAATGTGACCAAGTGTATAGATCCAGAGTGATCTAATAGGCAACAAAAGGTGAAGAATGGTAGGAAAAACCCTCCTATTTATAACAAAATATTGGGTCATTCTAGATCTTGGTGCATGATTAAAATAATGTTAACCAAGTCTAGATCCACCTTTTATGGACTATTTTATTATATTTGTTGGAGGGAAAAAGTATTTGACTTGGGTCAAATCCCTTTATTTGTCAATAATAAATAAATAAATGATTTATTTATCTTTTAAGGAAGTGGTTGAAGGATAATCAAATAAATAATGATTTATTTAATTATTTGTGGATGATTTGGTCATATTTAACAAGGAATATTATTTAAATAAGGTTTAAATAATTATTCCTATAAAATAATAAGATAAATAAGGATTTATCTAATTAATTTCCTTGTTTTGGGTTAAATATGACCCAGAATAATAATTAAATTACTGTTTAATTAATTATTCCGTGAGGAAAACCAAACAAATATAGATTTGTTTAATATTTCCCCTCGGGGTTTCCTGTTTAGACCATAAACAACTTAGTAAATTAAGGATTACTAAGTTATTTTTCATAGTGAAAGAAATTTTCCTTAGGGTAAAATTGGTCTTGCATGTTTTACTTTGGTCCATCTAATAGTAATAGGTTAGATGACAAAAAATTGGTGTAATAGATTGCCCCAGTGCGTGAGAGTGTAATTAGGAGCTAATCGTATGGCAGAAGTTCGTTGTAAAGAACTCAATCACCAGAGACATCAAAGGGAATTGGAGAAAATGTAAAATTGGAATAATGTCTTTGAAGAACTGATACAGGGAGACAAGACTTGCAGGTGCAACAAGTCTCTTTTTATGAGAGGGTGCCTGTGCTAAAGGCGGCGGGGGAGGCATACCTATGCCCGCCGAGACAAAGTACAAAAGAATAGTGTGTCCAGTAAACAAGGGAACGAATCATAAAGTACAGCCGGCATAAACATGAGCCAGATAAAAATACAATGAGGGATCCCACATACATGCTGTGTCTGGGATAACAGCCAGGACTTATACAATAATATCTGAGTACATGAGTTACAAATACAACCCAAATGTCCCCTATAAGCGGGAAAGGGCTCACAAAATCTGACTGATACATGCAAATCAAAGAGGCGCTACAAGCGGCTAAGGCCGACATCATCAAATATAAGGAGCTACATCAAGGGTTGCAATGAAGAGGTCATCCGGGCATGTGGGGGGCTACCTGCAGGGCCACCCCCTCGTGAGGGCTGAGACATCTCACACACACCTGGGAATCACAAAGAGCTACTGCTGCATCACTGAACCATCAAGTATACGGATCTTGATCATGCTGAAAGGAGCTGGAGTGGAGAAACAATCAAGTCAAAGGGAAATGAGAGATCCCTTTGCCTGATCCGAGGCACCGAACAAGAGTGGAATCTGGAACCAAGGTACACCGCCCTCTAGACCTAGCTTCTAGAATGAAGGAGTTGATGTCGACAGAAGGAAGTCCGCCATAGGTGAGGCAATGAGAGATCCTCAACTAAGGCACGAGAGAAAATAGTAGGGCGACGGACAGACTAATACCAATGATGATGGTGGAATGGAGGGGACTGAGTAGCGAATGGACGACTTCCCTTGCTAGAGCATAAAGGGCATGAATGACATGGTAGCGACTGACACAATATCATCAGGGATAAGGGACAGTGGGATTGAAGGCCATAATGTGCGACACAAGAGAGAAACCAAGCAATGAGGGATGGAGGACTATAGCGGGGTACAAAGGGACTCGGGATAGACTCCATGAATGCGATGATGACTCCACTTGGATGCTCTAAACAAGGGGGAATCGATGGTGCTGACACACATTAAAGGTCCAATGGGGGACCATGAAAACATGAGTACAAGATGGTAACTCACGATGAAAATCAACACAAACAAAGACAAGTAAGGAGGCAAAGTGGTGCCTCAAGTACAATTGTTGTAAGTGAAGAAATGCAATTTTAAGGAGAGGTGAAGTGACCCATCTTGGACAAAATGTGTCCTAGTGGAGTATCAAATCACAAAAAACTAACAGATACCCATTTGAGGGCTCGGTGAGAGATTTCCAACGGTGCATACGGTTTGTCAAACGGAGCTATGGTATGGTCGCAGCAGGCGAAAGAAGAAACAAGGGTTATCTTTTAATAAGGCAGTTTTCCCTCCAAATCCACTAATTTGCTAGAGTTGATGTGGTGAATGTAGAGAGGAGAGAAGGCCCTAAATCTTGCAGTGAGCATAGTGGAAAAACTGACCGTTGGAATCGAGATCCGTTAGTTGTAGGTAAGAGGCCTAACCTTACTCTTTCATTTTGATGGATTGAAAGTTCAGATTAGGGCCCAGAATCTTAGGAACAGCCCCCCTTGCATCTTTTTGGCCGGGTCGCACTTTTTGGGCCAAAATATGTGACCTAAGACGCAGGTTTTGAGCCAAAAGGTGCGAACTGTCCTAGGATTTGGCAAAAAAGTGTGACCTGGAAGATGAGGGGGTTTTAGTGCTGTTTGATGGCTAAGAGTTGGGTTTTTTGTGTTTGGTTATAGTATTCCCTATCTGTAGGCTGACAAAGATGATTTTTTTGTGCAGATATGGCAGATATACAGGTGACCTGGAGAGAGAGAGACCTGGGTACATTACGGGCAGAGATCCAGGCAGATCAGGGTGTCCGTCGTGTGTTGGCCAAGTTTGGGGTGCTGAAGTTTTTGGAGAACCCTTTGATGAGAGCTGGAGAGCCCTTGTTGGCCCGGATTATCAGTTATTGGGATCCAGAGCATGAGGTCTTTATAGTGCATGGGCACAGGATCGAACTGACAGTCCAGGAAGTGTATTTCCTGACAGGTCTCCCGCCACTTGGGATGGTGGGAAATACGCATCCAGTGTTACCGCGGGGGCAGAACATCATGGAGTTTGTGGAGCGGCATTGTCGACCGGGTCTCCGAGTCAAAGGGACGCGGATACCGATCGGGGACCTGGAGAGCATGGAAAATTTTAGGGGCTAATATTCGTAAGTGGGCTAATTTTCCATGGTTTTTCCAAAAACAATATTCGCCGATTTCCATTTTTTTGTAAAAATGATTCGCCCAAATTTTACAATATAAAATTATTTTACCTTTAAAATAGCCAACATTATATAGAGACTATATATAAAATCATTATAAATTTGTATAATTTTACAAACATATCAATAAAATTTTATAGTTCACATATTAGGGACTAGTGAAATTCGCCAACATTTTAAACTTCAAAATGATTTTCCATCCTTAAAATTATCCCTGCTGGAGAGACTGGAGACCTAGGCAGTGGCCGCAGTGGTGCTACGGATCCTGGGCAGCCAGGCGTTCCATCACATCACTGGGGGGAAGATGATGATCGTAGAGAACGTGTTGAGTGGGACCTACTATGGGCGGGCCCAAATGATGTTGGTGTCGTTAAAAAAACAGCTGTCGCTGTGCAAGCGGCAAGTGAACCACGATTGCTCGTATGGGACTTTATTTTGTTCCTTCTTTTTTGAGAATATCCCGACCTTACGACCTAATATACATCTCGTAGATGGGGGCCCGAGAGAGCCCAGGATGCGCCAGTGGGGGCGGCTACTGTGGAGAGGAGGAGGAGGGGCGGTCGGACGAGTGTTTCGACCTGAGTTCTTTGCCCATTGGGATCAGATGCCATTATACATAGACGACTATCCCTATAGTGGGATGAGTTATTGTGGGGATCTGGACCTACCACTTCCGCCTGGTCGAGTATGGGGACCCGATGGTAAGTGATATGTAACTATTCTAACCCTTCATGTTACGGTTAGTGAATGACGAATGAGAGTGCGATTCTGGCATGCTTTTAGTGTACGAGATATAGCTCGAAATAAGCAGCGAGATATATGGAATAGTCGGTAGCATACGGGTTCAGTCAAAAGGTGGGTCGAAATGATAGCATAATGAGGGCAGATGCCGTACGGGGACATCCGCCGTAGATACGAGAGGTTGTTTGTTAGAGAGTGCTCGGACAAGGTGTAAGATTTAGATGACCGGTACATAAAGTTAGTACGTAGAGCCATGTATTGGTCTACCCTTGGAATGGCGAGGTGTCATGTGGCGCATGGCGATGGCTGGTCAAGGAATACGTGATCTATGAGCTGCAGGAGCAGAGCCATTGGCTCGGGATCCACTAGATAGTGATTAGGTGTGGGGCATGTGGTGCCCCCTAGTGTGTATGTAGGGGCAGGTGGTGCCCATAGTTTTGAGTTTTCTGTAACATGCTATGGGCATGTCAAATGTATCAAAGTAGATGGACTCTAAACACATGTTTTGCGACACATATTATGGATATGCATATTTTTTAATGATTATTAATGTTATTGTCTTGTATCAAATGCGTGTGATAAATGCCAATCTATAACATGGTTTCCAATACTATCTACATAGTGAGATTATTCATTCTCGAAATTATGTTTGAAAGTTGTGGTTCAAATTCACGTATCAAGAGTTTCACTCGTAAATATCGTCTAAACAGCACAGGATTACGCACATGATAGACACCATTTAGTTGCATGACAAGAAGTAGGGAATCTAAACGAACATGCAGATGGAGGATGCGATGAAAGAGAGCATCAGCTAAGAGACCACGCACTGCATCATATTCGGCCTGATTGTTGGTGGAAATACCAATGCAGACCCCGTTTGAGAGCACAAGGGCATGCAAGGGGGTGAAAATGGCCCAACCTACCGAGGCTAGATTCCGGGAGTAACGACTTGCACCATCGGCGTAACCGATATAGGGTGGGGACGGGAGGTCCTGCGGAATAGTGTTACAAGACAACAAATGGGGGGAGGAGGGACAATGATGGCAACGTGAGTGTACAGAAGACATCAAGCGGCAGCTGCGGGAGGGAGTGCGATGAGAAGGATGGCTATGACTCATATACAAACTAGAGGGTGGTATATGAGGGCTATAGGAGGTATGGTGGGGACTCGGGCTACGGAGGTCAACAGAGATACGGGTGGAGTGATCTCGTGTATGGGCAGAAAAGAGGGGGTCAAGGGTGGAAAGGACACCACATGAGGTGGCAAAGTTATCTAAATCATCCGTAGGGGAAGAAAGGTGCGCATACGGATCGCCACGGGGAATGACGGAAGAACAGGGAAACAAATGGTTAAAAGATGGGGAGCCCAGGGTGATCACTGAAGGGGGGTCAAGTGAAACAATAGGGGAGGATTCAAGGGGAATGTGCTCCAAGGGTCTCACAGAGGATGATAGGTAAATAATGGTCGTAGTAGACTCCGTCATCTGGACATCAGGGGGGGGGAATGTCAATGGGAGCGAGGGGATCCTCAAGCTGACCCGAAGCATACTACGCGAGTATGGGAGAGGCAGATTGATTTTGTTCAACCTCATACTCTCGGACTACTTCTAAAGAGGCATGGTAATGTGTCAGGTGAGGACAATGGTGGGAGTAATGGCCATGGACACCGCACAAAGCACAGGGTTTGCTAGTGCGAATAGTTTTTGGGTTCTTGGTTACGGATGAGGACAGAAGAGAAGGGTCGGAGACCGTAGACTCAGGGAATGCGACTTTAACCATGGGTTGAATGCGAGGCAACTCAGGACAAGTATGTGTGGCGTGACCGACGACATCACACAAGGCGCAAGGCTTTGTGGGCGGAGGAGGAGCTGGGTCAGTCGGGGTGGCCTTGTCTTTGGATGCCCCCTTGCGAGCTTTGCCTTTCTTTCCTGGAGCTATCACCACAGGGGTAGGGTCCTGGGGAGGTGCAGGGGGCATGGTAGCAACGGAGGAAGCGAGGGGGACCGGTTGAACCGGTGTCAAAGCAAGATAGGGTTTGGGGTGACCAGGAGTGGTGGTGGCTGGAGGGTCAAGGTACCAGACGGGTATACCCAGGGTCAGGTTAGGGAGAGAGAGGGTGGCCATGACGGGGACCAAATAAAATCCTGGAGGGGGATCCAGGAAAGGGATCTGACCCGTGGGATAATGACCAGGAGGGACGGCTCTGAGATGATTAAGGCCCGGGGGAACTGATCTAGGGGGATAAAGGGGTTCAGGGATACCAGCTGTAGGAGAAGGGCCAGAAGGAGGAGGTCTGGCTGGCGGAGATGAAGGGCTAGGAGCGGGTTGCGGTGGGCGAGGTTTAGTCTGAGGTTGCTGACTAGCCGAAGCGGGTCGTTTAAGGGCAGCCCGAGATGATTGCATCATGCTAACATTCGACAAGCTAGGATCAGAGATATGAGATGGGGGAAGACCAGGGAAAGTTCCAAGTAACGAGGAGTCTTTGTAGACACCGGGACAGACACTGGTCAAGGAATCGATGGTTTTCTTATTGGCTACAGAAGAGATGATCGCCTTAGGGGAGGTCCGAGACTTGGGCTCATGATACGTCAACTAGTCGATGGTGACTATCTTTCCATTGTGAGGAAAATACATCTTGCGAAAAACCGTGGAAGGGACAGCAAACATGGCATAGGTGTAGCTTCACCCTAATATAATTTTGTAGTCTAGAGGGGCGTCGATGACTTCGACGTCAACGCAAACAGTCTTACCGGCAAGGGTGATAGGACAATTGCGAAAAAGGCCAATGGGCTGGGAGGCGTGGCCATCCCATGCTCGAAGGATGATCGTGGAAGGGGCCAGATCAGGTGATCCGAGTTGCTTCCAAACCGAAGTGGACATCACACAGGTGGATGCCCCCTCATCAATTATACACCAAGAAACGTTGGCATTCCAGATTTTGACTGGGATTTGGAAGGCGACGGAAGCAGGAAGAGGAGGATGTTCTGATTGATGGGTGTCGAAAACAATCATTTGGTCATCAGCAGGATCTACAGCACCCACAGCAGATAGCAGAGCCTTGTTTTGGGAAGGGCACGACTGGAGGAGTTCCAACGTGGAAATGGCAGCAGGAGATTGCGCCAAATCATCTACTATGCTATACGGATGAGAAGCTCGACCGGAAGCAACATTTCGACGTAATGGTCCTTTAGGAATCTTGGTATGGAACTCAACTTTGGGTTGAGGGATATGTAAGGGACCATTGGATGTCGAAAGAAGCTCTGTAGAACCGGAAGAAGGGGAATCGGGGGCAGAATGAGTGGAAGGCTTGGGGTACTGGCGAGACCGAGCTTGAAGGTGAAGGTCGACGGTTGGGGATGGATCAGAGTTCATCATGAGGATCTGGTAATCGAAGGAACCAGAAATGGAAGGTGGAGTGGCGACCTATCCGTCAGGTGGTTGGGTAGCCATGAATCCTTGCTCAGTAAACACGGCTGGTTGAGTAGTGGCCACATTAGGGGGAGCATGAGGGGAGGCATGTTGTCCGTGCAATGTGGCTTGAGACTCCCACATCTGCCGCATCTGTGGTAAGAGGGGAAAATCATGGGTGTAATGACCATAAACACCGCAACATGAACAAGGCTTATTTGTGCGAAGAGGCCTGTCCGGCTTGGGCTGAGTGCCATGTTGCTGGTTAGCAGTGTTAGGGTCAATACCTTGAGGATTGGGTCCACGAGTACCAGGGGTAGATTGTTTTGGATTTCCTCTCCGCCTTCTTTGAGAAGAAGGGGGATTATTCGTGCCCTGCTGTGCAAATACTTTCCCTGGAGGGGGCTGTAGGTGTTGTTGCGGGGTTGGAGGAGGCAAGGGAGACGGAAGCGCATATGCTGGAGGAGCTGGCGCACCAGGCTGCGGATAAGGGTAATGGTTAGGTTGGGCAACATTGAGGTAAGTAGGAGGTTGGGCAAAAGGATGAGGCATGCCGTATCCTGGATACATGCTACCTAGAGGGGGAAAAGTGCTAGAGGTGCTGGCCCCTCCCTGAGGGAAACCATAGCCCATAGGAGGTTGAGCATACGGATGAGAAAGGGCTCCAACGATACCGTTGGCGGAATGAGATGCCCCCAGGGCGTTAGCGCCTCCGGGCCTGGGGAGGTCAGGAAGGATGGTATAAACATAACCAGACTGAGCATAGATCAGGTCATATTTCAAGGCTATTTGGAGGGCAGCTTCTTCGGTTTGAGGAAAATGGGAGGCGACATCTTTGCCAATGGGAGCTAAGAGAGTGCGAAGGAACCAGTCCATATAAACCCGATCTTCGAAGGGGGGAGCTCGACATAAGCTTTGTCTTCGTCGCCATTCCTGGACGTGAGTGGAAAGGCGGGTTGAAGAGGTTTGCTTAAAAGAGGTCAAAAGCTTCGTGCCAGTATCGTATCGGAGAGGGAGCTGGAAATAAGATAAAAAAGCTTGAGCAATGGTCGCAAAGGTGGTATGGGAAGAGGTGGCTTGGTCAACATACCATTTAGAAGCTTCACCGGTAAGCGTGCATTGGAACAACTGAAGACAGATGGAATCATCAGTAATGGAATTGGAGGAACACCACATGTGGAAATATTGAACATGGTTGGTTGGATATTCTCCAGCAAGGCCTTCAAACTTAGGGATGTCGGAGGGGAGCTTGGTTGGCATAGCAGGCCAACCAACATTGTGGCGGATAGGGTCATTGATCAACTGATTGAAATCGGGGAGGCTGAGGCCTGCGATGTACGGTAGCAAGGGTACAGCCGAGGTAGTTCCTGTGGCGGTTTCGCTAGTAGTAGTTCCGGCATTAGGGTCAGGAGCACCGCTAGCGTTAGGCCCTGGACCAGACATAGTGAAGGTGACAGGGGGAGAACCAGAAGTAAAGGGAGAACCCAATGAATCAGAAGACGAGTCGGAATGCAGACTCGGAGGAGGACTGGCTCAACGACGGCAGGACAGAGCAGGTCGATCGACTGGAAACTAAGGGTGAAGGCCAAGAAGTCTCCGGGAAACGCGCCTTGGGGGCGCAATGATGGAAACACAAACACGGTACGAGGGGAAGAAGAACGACCGACATAGGCAGGGAGGTGCAGAATCAAGTGATTACAATGTCGAAACAAGGCAAAAAGGTGCAGTGTCAATTGATTTTAAAGTCCTTGCCTGGCGGTGTAAACCAGGCTCTTCCTCGCTTAGGGTGAGTGTGTGGCGTGCGTTAATTTTAATTTTTTTTTAAACCCTTTCCGTTTTGAGAGCAAGAGAAAAAGTGTGTTGCGTAACTGAAAATAATGCTGCAAAAACAATATATAATGCTGAAATAACATAAAATTAACAGCTACTATTGCATCGATTCAACCCAAAAAGGCGGGTCTCTCAAAACTAATCTAAAAGAAGGAAAAAAAAAATCTAGTCAAAACACACTAAAAAGAGGCCAATAGATCTAGGGTCGAAAGGGACAGGGATCTAAAGGGAAAAGCTGTTGAAAAGAGATGCAGATCACAGCCAAGAGGTAGAGGCAAGGTGGCTGGAAAAAAGGAGGAAATCACCAAAAAGTAGAAGGGGCAAGGATGAGGCCCTAAAAGTAGATCCAAACAAAACTTCAGGAGGTGAGTTGAAAGGGAGAAGAGCTGATTAGAAGAGGTCTGAAAAGGAGGTATCAGATCTGGAAAAAGGGGGGCTGAAACTCTGAAAAAACAGACCTGAAACAGATAAAAACTCTTCCACCAAAAGTGGAGGGTACTGAAGCCCTAGGAGGCTATGTTCCCACTTAGATGAGAAAAAAATATCAGAAACAGGTCGAAACGGGCTGAGACAGAGGCTGGAAAACCTTGACAAAAGCTTCAGAAAAACCCAGAAAAATTGCAGAAAAACAGCAGAAAAATTGGCAGGTCGCAGATTCTGACCTGTTTTCTGTGCAGGTTGTAGAAAATGGGCTGAAAAGTGCGACCTGGAGGTCCAGGTCGTATTTTATGGGCTTAAAAGTGCGACCTGAAGCTCCAGGTGTCCCGGCGGCAGATTTCCGGAAAAGTTGTCGTCTCAGTTGCGGCTAATGTCTGTCACCTGCGCAATAGGGCGAGAAACACGCGGAAGTTAGAAATTTTAATGTTTTAGGGTTTTATAGGGGAAAAAAAACATAAAAATAGGAAAAAAAAAATCTAAAAAGAAACCCTAGGGTCTGAAGTAGCTAGATATGCAGGAATATGAAAAACGACAGCGGTCGTAATTGAAAACCCGTGTGGAGTCGCCAATTGTTAGTATGAATCCTTTGTCGAAGTGTACGAAAAGATACCACTTTAGCTACGCATAACTAATAGCCCTAACATCAAATATGGCTGCCAATATCTTCAGATCTGTAGTTAGTTGATGAAGACAAGAGCTGCAAAAAACCAGATCTATGCATAGAAAGACATTAAGCAGTAAAAAGAAGGGTTTGCTCCATATATCCAATAGACAAGACAAGAACAATTTTTGAAAGAATTTTTTGTATGAAGGGCACCTAGGAGGAAAACAAGAAGATGTTTCCAATTCTCCTCAATGGGATGGGTTCTTGGAAGTCCTCAGCACTTCAGATCTAGCATTTCTCTCTCCTGTTGGTGTAGAAAACCCAGACAAAGATAGAACTCAAAGGGAGCTCACACAGCAAATAATGGAAAATATGACAATGATAATGGCTCAAAGTCGGACCAAGAGTTTAGATCCAGAGTGATCTAATAGGCAACAAAAGGTGAAGAATGGTAGGAAAAACCCTCCTATTTATAACAAAATATTGGGTCATTCTAGATCTTGGTGCATGATTAAAATAATGTTAACCAAATCTAGATCCACCTTTTATGGAATATTTTATTATATTTTTTGGAGGCAAAAAGTATTTGACTTGGGTCAAATCCCTTTATTTGTTAATAATAAATAAATAAATGATTTATTTATCTTTTTAAGGAAGTAGTTGAAGGATAATTAAATAAATAATGATTTATTTAATTATTTGTGGGTGATTTGGTCATATTTAACAAGGAATATTATCTAAATAAGATTTAAATAATTATTCCTAGAAAATAATAAGATAAATAAAGGTTTATCTAATTAATTTCTTTGTTTTGGGTTAAACATGATGAGGAATAATAATAAAGTATTGTTTAATTAATTATTCCATGAGGAAAATCAAACAAATATAGATTTGTTTAATATTTCCTTTTGGGGTTTCCTGTTTAGACCATAAACAACCTAATAAATGTGGTTTATTAAGTTATTTGACATAGTGAAAGCAATTTTACTTAGGGTAAAATTTGTCTTACATGGTGTACTTGGGTCCATCTAATGATAGTAGGTTAGATGGCCAAAAAATGGTGTAACAATAAGTTACTACAAAGGGCCTATGAAGAGTTATGTTTCAGCCACACATACTCCATGAGATTCTACAACATCATCATGAGGAGCTACACTTGGAAGGGCATTGAAGGAGAAATATATCAGCATTTTCAAAGATGCATGTACCATGTGGAGATGGGGAAAAAACATAACTCTATAAAAGAGTTAATTCAACCATATCTTTCCCTTTTTGAGGAAGGGGATAGATCTATGCACCACTCCATTTTTTTAAGGAGGAACTTTGGTGAAGAATATGCTCATGTAAATAATGTTTCATTTGATTATTTTTTGCATTATTTCACCATGTGTATGCAGGCCATGACTCCAAGGAGGATTATTGTACCTTATAAACTTCATGGCCAACTTTGGGCCACAAAAATTTCTGAACATGGCCACTCCCTTGGAGGACAAAGGAAGATTTTGTTTCATGATGGGTGCTTTCCTACAACACCAAATATATCTCACACTTTCAGCCATAGTGAGATGCCATGGGTAGCAAGTGGTGGGGAAACCACTTTCGACTTCATGATCTAATGCAGTCAGGAGATGCACTGCGCTAGTTCCACATGTGGGACTATGACCCACCTCCGTATGCACAAATTTATGTTTGTATGTATTTGATTTTGATCCCATACATTGATGATGTACTTGTACTTTTTATGGGAATGTATGGAGGGAGGATGGGAGGTATGTATGCGCCCTATGGGATGGATATTATCTGTGTGTCTTATGCTACATTTTTCAGAGAGAACATTAGGAAAACCATTTTTGTTTCAATTGAGCTATTGTCTCCTTATAGGATGGATTATTTACATCTCATGAGAACTTTGGAGGAGCAATTAATGGAGGGATGGATTAGTGAAAACTTATCTTATGGAGGAAGCTTATCACATGTTGGTGTCAGCAATGGAGGAGGAGAAGAGTTGTAATGCTCACCTTATTAGTTGCTTAAGGACAAGCAACATTTGGATGGGGAGGACTGTAATATTCCAATTAGTCATGGGCTAATTGGAATATTCATTTTTGTTTTATTTCTTTGTTTAAAAAATAAAAGTGTAAAGGAGGTCCATAATACTCCTAAATAATGAATAAATCAATGCCAAATGTAAAAATGTTGAATATTGGCTGCTAAATCAAGCACCCTTAGGTGTGAAAGGGTTTGGACATTTTTACTGGGTCAACCTTGACCAAATCTACAGTGTTGTCTTGGAGGAGTGGCCATCAAGGAGGCACAGTGCAGTTTTAGATGGAGATGCCCTGCGTGAAAGAAATGATCTCATTGGTAGTGGTTTAGGGTTTGAAAACTCTTAACTTATAAAAGGAAGAGAATGGTAGCATTAGAAGTTTGTTGATGATATTATATTTCTACATATATTGTTTATTTAGACATATATATTTCTCTGGCCGTTTAGCTGAGAATGATGTTGTTTAGCATTGGGTGTTCCTGGTCAGGAATACCACCTCTTCCCATTGAGTAGCTCTTGGGAGAGTTTGCATTGTATTTTCCACTATCTGGCTTAAGGCCAAGCTTCTTATTTCAACTACAACCCAGATCCTATTGAGGGTTTGGTTGTCTTTGCAAGCTGCAGCAAGTGGAGGCTAGATATTTTCAGATCTAGGCTATTTCAGTGCTCCTTTTCAATGGAGGAGGCTTCTAATCCATTGGGAGGAGAGTATTGGAGGACTTGAGCCTCATTTTCTGATCTTGGCATGTGGCCAACCACATTTTGATCCCTACAATGCAGTTTTACTTCCAAATCTACGTTATTCCTGTAGGTGTAGTTGCAGGGTGTTTTGGCACACCATTTGGAGAGTTGGTTTTCAAGTGTTGGGGATATGCCCTTCACTTTGGAGATCTCTTGGAGGTGATAATTCTATTATTAATATCAAATCAGATCCAATTTCCATATCTAAATATTTTTGTAGATCTGCAGACTTATATCTCAAATCTACAACTTGTACATGGTGTAATGCTGAAAACCCCAAGGGGATTTTGAAGAGGAGCCTATATAGTGTATGGATCTGTTATAGATCTAAATTTTCATGCACTTTTTTTCTCTAGATCTAAAGTGTAATCTACAGTTGTTGCAGACCAATCAAATAGTGTTGTAAGGCTTTTCCCAGTCTTAATACATGGTTGCAGCACCTCATTTTGAGGATTTTTTTACATTGGAGACTTGTATTTCCTGTTATGCATCTTATGGGCCTTCTTTTACATCTATTTTTCTATTGTACATACAAATGAATGGTCTCCATATTGGCCCCTTTCTTTTTCTATGACGATCTCCGTTATTTTTCTGCTATTTTGCATTCCCCATATTACATATGCCATATCTTGGGAAGGCCTAGAAGTGCTAGGCTCACCAAATCATCCTCTGCAACTATCACCCAAACACTTCCAAGTTCATATTGAAACTGAGTGAACTTCATTAAGTAATTTTGGATCATGTCACCTATTATCCTTCACAATGTCCCAAGGCTGAGAATGGAAATTGACAGAGGTAACCTCAAACCACTTGGGATTTGGTAGCTAGCCCTACCAGATTAGAGAGGTCTCTCTCTATGATCTTGCAGCCAAAATATGACTAAATAAGGGTAAATATATTAGGCTAGGTCTGAGCTCTAAGGTTTTGAAAATTTAGGGCTTTTGTTGAATCAGGAGGAGAAGCAAGGAAACTAGGTCAGATCCGAAAAATTATAGTTGGAGGGATACATAGGGGCATGTAAAGTATTTTAAATGGAACTTTAAGGTTTTCAATTGTAGTTTAGGGTTGAAAATCAAAGGATCAAAATGCGCATGACAAGCATGAGTTCACTTATCGGAAGATGAATAACATAAACATGAAATTCTTACCAAAACAGAGCTTGAGAATAAAGAATTTTGTTTACATATTATAGAAAGATCACTAAAAATCATATATATGGAAATAAGATGAATCAAAGATTCATAAAAGTGAATTACAGTAGAAAAAATATGGCACAAAATCATACCACATGAATCCCTGTATAATAGTTGCAACTGAACTTGTATTTTTCTAAATGTCAACTGTACACAAGACTCCAAGCCTTCTACTCACTGATGTTCAACCTTGATTCTGAAATTAAACTAGATACAAATATACCAAAACCATCTTCCCCTCTCTTAGGGGTCGAATCCCTCAAGATATGATCAGTTTACACAAATTACTCCAACAAAACCTAAGACTAGGGAGGTTAAAACAAACTCTAATTTTAACCTTTGATTGACCTACCCATCATAAATGAACCTCAAAATTACATAAATACGACATTAAAAAACCTATTTACATTCATATAACTTATATAAACTCAAAAAAATATGAATTACATCATGAAAATCTAAATCTGACTGAAGAAACTAAAAAATTTGACCAACAGAGCCTAAGTGCAACGCCATTAGGGAAAAGCGCAGTGCCATCTTGAAGCGAACTTTTGACTGACTTATTGAGCTCCAAATCTAGATCTGAAGGTACCATTGGAAATATTAGGATGTTTAATTGTCATTAGACTCCTAAATAAAGAAAAATGACCTCTCCAAAGCTGATAAAATGCATTCTCCCAAGGTCACTGAAAAAGTGCAGTGCCTGGGTCAAAACGGTGGCAGAAAGTGACTTTTTGGCATGTTTTTTGAACTTTTCTCCCAAAATGTTTGCTAACATAGCACCAAAAGTGGATAGTTGTAATGTGTAGGTTATTATCTATCCATGGAGGCTGATTTTAGGTCATTAGGACCTCTATGGAAAAAGTGCAGTGCCAAGGCACTTTGCTTTTGGCTGAACTGGTTTTTCTGTGTAAGCCAAAAACACCAAAAATTTTGAAATTTTGAAAATTTTGTTCATAATTGGCCCAAAATTTCCCCATGATGCTAGGAGATTATGTTTCAAGCAATGAGGGAGGCCTCATCCAAAAAATCAAGTTTTTCCTTCTCCTTTTGCCTCATTAGGTTTTTCTTCAATTTCTTCTTCAATTGATTGATTCTTATTTTAGAGATCTTATTTATTGTGCAATAATGCATAGCCATGTAACTCTCAAGATTTTCTTTCCTCTTAGCCCTCTTAAGAAGCTTCTCCAAGTGGAAATTGACCTTGTCAAGCCAAAATTCCTTACTCTACTCAAATTTAGCTGCAATTAGGTCATCAAAATCCTCTTGACCTAATGGTGGAGATGGTTCAGTTTGTTTCTCTAGTGCCCTCTTGAAAACTCTTGTTCTGGTATCCTTGTTTTGACCTACTATTATTGATCCTATAACTCATTAACATCAACAACTACCTTACGTTTTCCATCATCCTTCTCCACATCTGATTTTGTCTTGTTAAGTAAAATTTGCTTCACTTGGAGTTGTTTGTTTTCTTGCTGAAGGAATGTGATCATGAAGTCTGCCTTAGAAAATTTTTCCTTTAGCTCTCTAATATTAGCCTCTTTCTCCTGGATGATTTTCTCAGATTCTTTTTCCTCTTCATGCACTTCTAAATCTGCCTTGTGAGTGTCAAATTGTATTTGTGCTTCTTCATGCAATGGTGCCTCATGTGTTGGTGTATCTTCAATTGTTGTACTAGGTTGAGCCCTTTCCACACTGGCAAGAGAAAATATTAGCATCTTCCCTCTAATTTTGGTTTTATTCACCTCAACCCTAGGTGTCCTTTTGATATGTTTGCTTATGGAACCCACCTCTTTCTGTTTTGGTGAAGTCAAAGGTGTAGAGTGACTGCTTAACTGAGTTGGAGAAGGAAAAAGTGAATTTGAATGCATGAAAACATCCCAAGACAAGTTTAAATGTGCAAGCTTATGGAGAAAAATTATTTACACCAAGCCATGATTAAGCAAGCTTGCATTATGATCTTCTCCTTTGCTATGTACCTTCTCTGCCATTTTGACCATTCTTCTGTAACAGTAGTGGGGTAAGTTGAGAGCTTTGAAACTGGTGAAATGCATGAGTAATCTCACATTATATTGAGATAACCTAGAGAACCTACCCTCACAAGTGAAATATTTCATGATAATTTTTATAATAGAGGCATACTTTTCAAGACAGTGCCTGAATGGAAAAACATGTTTTGGAGCAACTTTGTATGGAGGTTTCAAAAACATCTTATAGTTTTCAATGCCTAGGTCTTTTCTCTTGAACAAAAATTATCCATTGTTTGGTATCCCTATAACTATGGAAATGTACTCTTCTAAAATAATTAAAACAACCCCTACAATCGTCACCTTATCTCTCCTTAGACCAGTGGCAAAATTGCTTATAAGTTTGTCAACCAAGTTCTTCAACATTTTAGCAAAAGTGAAGGCCACCTGCATCTTTGAATTATTTCTTAAGAAATGGTGTAGCCATGAAATATTGTGTTGTAGTGGGTTCATACCTGACGATATGACCTCCCTTATGCCTCATATGCTCAGTAGTCTTTGAATTCATAGCAAACCCTAGCTCACTAGGAGGGGGAATTAGGGTTTAGTGTAGGAAAAAATAGGGGATTTTGTGCATTTTTATAAATGAGGGAAATGAAGGGGTTCAAGGGAGTATAAATTCTTGGGAAACTTTATGGGGGTAGGGATAGATGTTAGGGAGTGGAAGGAAGTGTAATTTTATGAAATGAGTGAGGGGAAAGAGTTCAAAAGGGAAAAACACAACCCTAGCCTAGGAAAGTATAGCATAGGCTAGGGTTTGTAGGAGAATGGTGAAAATGTTTGATAGGGATGAAGGGAAGTGTCAAATATGGTATATGAAAGGCAGGAGAGGGTAAGCTAGCATGAATTTGAGGGTTTTTATCAACCAATTGTCCAAAGAGACTATGATACCAAGAAAGTGCAGCAAACCCTATGAGAGGGGATTCTGAGATTTTAAGCGTGAAATGAAATTAAAAAGAGGTATAATTGTAACCCACTTACTTGCTCTGAAGTACTAGAACTTGAAACTAATGATGAAACCACTGAAAATGTGAAATTTTCTGCCTTGAATAAAAACGCAACAATGGTGAGAAAAGCGTAGTGCAACGAGTGAAATGTGTAGCGCAGCAAAATAGTCCTCCTTTACAAGGCAATAAATTGATCTCCAACGGGTGGAAAGATCCTTGGTGACTGAATGATGTCTCTTGAAGCTAAAATGAGCAAAAATGAGCTTTTTTGGTCTTCTTGTAGGCTGGAAATCGATTTTTCTCCTTGGTGGTGATGTGGCCCCACCTTATCTTTTCATCAATTGATTTGATGGCTTGTATACTGCAGATTTGGAACATTTTTACATGTATTACATCATGATAGAGATCCAAATGAGCTTTATAAATGATTATTTAACACTTTTCGCCTATCACTACTCCTTTCAATGTTGAATTTGATGATGAAATGACCTATTTTCATGATTTTGACAATCTGATCTAATGATGACCCTACATGGAAAGATAAATTGAATGATGACCATAATGACCAAGACACTCTTTCAAAGGACAATGACCTAACCATGATGATGTTTATTGACCATGGGACTGAAAGGAGTAGTAATAACCTAGCTATCCTAGGTAATGATCAATTTTTTATTTGAAAACCTATTGAAACTATAAAAATGTGCCCTATGACCCTATCAACCATATGAAAGAGCATAATTTTATCATTGGTGACTAACAGGACTGACAGATGCTAACATTGGCTCCAATTGGGGATGGAAGCTCCTTAGGAGGTGTCAAGAACACCGTAGACCAAGTAGCCTTATCTATTGGGCATGGAGTCAAAAAAATAATATCAACACTTGAAACTAAAATAACTCGAAAAACTGAAATGACTTGACAAACTGGAATAAACTAAAAAACTGAAATGAACTCACAAAATTTTTAAGCAGTTGATCAAAGAAACCTTATGGCCTTCACCTCGGGCTTCAAGCTTCCATGACAAATCCTTCACACTTTGCAGCAAAATAAACTGGTATGTACAATGAAGATGAGAAATTTTTGAAAAATCAATAATAGTAGTGCTTGAGGAGCCTTCCATTAATTTGTCCTCCCGGAAAATCTTGTCCATCAAGTTCTTGCAACATAAAGGCATTATTTCCTTCGAAAGCTGAAATTATGTATAGTCCTTTCCACAAATTTTCAAACATGCCATGTTTTCCCTTCTCTTCATTCCGGGCATCCCATCGGAGAACTATATGCCCCTCACTGAAGTCATCCACCTTGGTTTTCCTGTCATATATTTTCTTGATCTTCTCTTGAATCTTGGTAGTGTTCTGGAAAACTACCTCTCGAGATTGCTGCAAATGAATCATCTGGTTGATTCTTCTCTGAATTTAATTAGGCTTGTTGTCTACTTCCTGCAAAATTTTCATAACTGGGACAACAAGAGAGGTAGGAAAAATTGTATCCACTCCATAGACTAACTGAAAGGGTGACATACCTATGGACCTTTTTGTGCTTACTCTGTCAGCCCACAAAGTATTTATTAGTTTCTTATGCCAATTCTTCTTATTTTCTTCCAGCAACTTCTTAATAATGTTCACCAATGACTTATTGGAATATTCAGCCAGCCCATTACCTTGTCGGTACTAAGTTGTGGAGTGCCTAAGCCTGATATGATACTTGTCGCAGAAATATATCATTCTTTTTTATCTAAAACCAGATGCATTTTCTGTGATTATATTTTGTGAACAACCAAATCATGACAAAATATTAGACTTGATAAATTGAATTATTACCACATCAGTGGTCCGCCTAGTGGGAATTTCCTCGATCCATTTTATGAAATAATTGGTTGATGTCAAGATCCACTTGTGTTGAGTTGAAGATGAAGGGTGAATATCACTGATAAAATCAAGACCCCACTGCTGAAATGGTGCTTGAACTGAAATGGGTTGCAAGGGCAGCAGTAGCAACTTCCTTTTCCCCTAAAAAATCTGACATTCATGGAAATTCATGATTGTTTTATAAACATTGAAAATAAACTCGGCCAATAAAATCTAGCCCTCAAGATATTATTTTTTTTGGTCTTCCAAAATACATGACCACCACAGTCTCCCTTGTGAAATTCATTACCTCCTTAGCCTCGCTTTCAACTAAACAATTCAAAAAGACTCCTCCTGTATCTTTCCAAAACAATCTTCATTAAGAATACAATACTTCAAAGCTTTCAGCTTTAATTACCTACTCTTACCCTTTGACACTTCTGACGGAGGATTCAAATGCTGAAGTACATAAAAAACATTAGAATACTAAGGAGATGAAGTAAAAATATGTGATACCTAAGGTTTGGAATCATCCACTTCTTCATCAAAAATGACAACGATAATATTAATATCAAGAGAATGAAAATTGGATACTATCATGAGCTGCGCCAAACCTTATCCCTTGATCAACTTCGTTGGCTTAATTTTGAGATCATACTCCAACATTGCAGAAATCCATTTTCCTCGCCTACCTTCAGGGTCAGGCTGCACCAAAACATCTTTGACTACTGCATTTGGGACATAAGAAACAATATGTGAGTGAATTATGCACACCCAGAAATCCTTTAAATCTTTCACAAGCATCAGTACCTGTTTTTCAATGATTTTATATCTCAGTGCTGCATCTCTTATAGTTCAACTGAAAAATGAAAGTGTTTGTTCTATTTTTAGGTCCTTCTTCTACATTAGGACAACAGCCAATGTGTGCTCAGAAGAAAATGAAAATATAATGAAATCCATAGTATAATCAGGGTTGATAAAAATTGGTGCATGGGGCAAAGAAAACTTGATTGTATTGAATGACTTCTTAGCATCTTCAGACCACTTTACCTCACTTTCCTTCTTTAACATATTAGTTATCTCCCATAAATGCTCAGTGAGGTTAGGAATAAACCTTCGTAGTAAATTAATTTTACCATTGAATGGTTGGATTTCCTTCTTGTTCCTCTGAAAATCCAACTGCTGGATTGCTTCA